>VWZE01007039.1:0-158302 GCA_013396675.1 Eubucco bourcierii | reverse complement strand
CAAAAACTCAGTGCATCTTAAAAGAACTTTTTTTTTTTTTCTTTTTTTCCCCCTGGACAAGAATTGACTGAGGGTTAGACATTATCACCACTACTGTTTTCATTAATATCAGATGCAAACCAAAACTGAAATATGTGATTTTCTAAATCAAGCGCTTAAAAAAAAAATAAAAATCAGAAAACAATAGGCACAACCAAAACAAATACAGAAAGTTATGACAGAGTTAGTATCATATACAACCTAAACTTGGGAAAATTTCTTGACCTACCAAGTCTGTTGTGTATAATCAATCTTCAGTCTCATTCCAAATATAATGAGGTTCATGTAATTACACCCAGACCACTTTCTCTTCAACCTCACCTGGGAATCTACTGGCCACATCAAAGGGGAGGATGTTGTAATGTTGGGCACCTTTTCTGTGATGTGCCTTGGTGACTGAGTGGAGCATAATCGTGCTCTTGCAGGGGATAATATGGGGAGAACTCAGTAGGAATTAATCCTTTGGCTAAGACTGGACATGGGTGGGAAAGAAAGTCAATAGTGGGAAGCTGGTAAACCTTCATGAAGGATCTACCCTATCCCAGAACCAGAAGTATAGCTGCCCAAAGTAATATATTACAACTAATACAATTTTGTCAATACTATTGTTCAAATAATTCTTTCTCAGCCTGTCTTCTTGCCTGCAGCTTTTCAGTGCCTCAATTGAAATTCAGAAAAGCTGGACAGATACCCAAAGAGTTCAATAATGCAGATGGAAAAGAAGTGTGGTGGAGAAATGTTTTCAAATATGCCAGTCTTCTCTGATGAAAAAGGATTTGGCAAGCTGTGCGCTTGATATCTTTGTTTGTTTGCCTGTCTCCATGAGAGCTGGATGGCTGGGGTTTTGAGAAGCTGCACAAATCAAGAGAGAGGTCTGTTCATGTATTTGTAAGATCTGTGTGGCTGATTCTTAGTCCATGACAATTGCTAGACAGAGATGTAAGGAAGGAAAAAGTAAATGAAGTTCTGGAGGGAAGATGAATAAGGGAAAAGGGGAGGTGAGTACAATCTACTAAGAAACGGTGAGGGTTCCATGTCTGATATAGTGAAAAAAAACCCAACAAACAAATAAAAACTCAAAGAAAGAATGAAAAATTATACTTTTGCTGTCTAAAGATGAGGAAGCATTTTCCAAACCACAGGAAGATAACAGAAAGGTTTTTCACAGGATAATGTATCTATCAGGTTAGATTATATGACAGCATTTTAATAAATCTCATAATAACAGAAAAATTTGGAAAATTTTAAAGAATGTTTTTGAGATATTCAGAAGATGAATTTGGGTATCCTGCCTAAACTGCATAATTTGATGCATATCCCTGGGAAATAATAAAACAGACATATGAGACCCAGCTACCAAAAAAAACCATGAAAATAACACAGTCAACATGGGGTTATGGAAAAATAATTTTGTCAAACAAACCTAGCTTAATTTTTTTTTTTAATTAGAAAACTTTGTTGAATGTAACTGAGCATCGGTAGGGCATACATTTCTTGGAATAAAAAACTTATCCCTAAAGGAAAAACGATTTAACTGAAAGTCACTATACACACACACACACACACATATATATTAGTTGTTTATTGAAGCAAAATGTGTTCAAACATAGCCAAGCAACTTTACATGTGAATGAAGAATGTAGTACATGCATACAGTAGATTCATTATCCTGAAAAGTAGTGACTATGAAGAGATTTACGAATTACAGCAGACATGAAGGTCAAGAGGAAATCTGAGTCTAATGAGTCAAAAAAGAAAAGGAAAAAGAAGACCAAAAGCCCTTTTAAAGTCCTTAGAGGAATATACAGAGAAAGGTAAGAATACTGCAACATTCTCCTATGCATGTTGTACATTGAGGAGTGCAAATTAAGAATGCTGCATGTTATCTTATTTCCACCCTTCTAAAAAAAAAGGAATATTGATAAACTAGGGGCAAGGGAAAATCTGAATATTACTTGAGGAGTGGAAATGAGAGTCTGAGAGAGTCCAATATATTTAGCTTATGAAAAATATAATTGAGACATTACTTACTTGCAACATATATATACCTGAAGGGATAATATACTGTTCAGTGATGTTGTCTTTAAGTTCACAGAGGAGTTATAATATTGATTGTAGACTAATTCAAGAAAATTTTAAATTAAAAAATATTTTTCCCTCTAACAATAGAGACAATAAAGCATTGCAGCAAACTACCACAGAGGTGATGATTTTGCTTTGGTGGGAATCTTAAGGGAAAGACTATGTTCTTTTTTGCAAGATTTGGCCAAAAGCAAGAAGAACATCAGATTCATTTTCCAAATAGCTGGATGGATGCCTGAATTTTTTAAAAATATACAGCAATTACAGAAAGTCAGACAAGATGTTCTAGTGGTCCCTTCTAGCTGTGACTACATGAAATATCACTTTTGGGGTTTTGTTCATACAATCAAAATTGATTTTGGTAGGATTTTAATCTTATACTACTCAGTCATTTAATGCTGAGATGTTAAGAAGCAGCCAAGTGTTTAAAAACTTAAGAAATCAGCTGTGATTTGACACAATTATCTTAGCTCACACACATGCACACAATTAGCACATAGAGATCTGTCTTTCTGTAAGCCTAAGCTTTAGATGCCACTTTTACCTCTACTTTAAAAAAAAAAAAAAAAAAAAAAAAAGATGTTTAAATAAAAGAAATTAATCTTTCACTGTTTGTGGTCTTAATAAATTATGAATTCTGCACCAGCTACTAACAGCTTATACAACTACTGATCTTCCATGCACACACATATACATTAAAAATAAACATTCCCCTTGAAAACACATTGGAAATTCCTGAATTACTTGTATAATATTACAACTATACTGGCTATAATTTCACTCAGGAAGGAAAATGTTCTAATACTGGGATGGTGATTCCTTTGAGATTTATTGATCTAAATGTAGATCATGGTGAAGAGGTTGAACAAACAATGATAGACCACGGAGACTTGTTTCAGAACTATTATCTGCTTACACATAGCAATAATCAGTAGCAAATAAATCTTAGTCCACTTGTACAATAGCCTAATTGCTGTCTTTTAACCACCTTTTGAACCTGTCTGTACTTCACTTCTGTTCAATATTAAGAATCTTCTCAGCACACCGGTGTCAGATTATTGATTCTGTTTTCACTACCACGTTGGACTTCATCCATGAAGAGGCAAGAGTTAACTGCAAAAAAGTACCACTTACCCAATTTGTCAGAAAATAGTATTGGAAGTCACTAAAGTTAAAGGTTTGAATGGGACAGGTTAGTAGATTGGGAAACCCCCCAAAAAAGTTGATGATTTACTAGACCTGTAAAAAAATCTCCTCCAGTGGTGTCTATGGGCTCAGCATTATAGGGATGTTTCACAAAACTTTTACTAGTAAAATAGTTTTGTGGGATGTCTCAGTACAGCAAATGCTCAGTTTTCTCTGTCTTCCCCCCCCCCACCCCCCAAACCCTTCGTTTCCCATTCAAAGTAAAGCAAAAGTATTAAATCTGAGTAAAGAAGTCTGCATCACACTACTCTGTTCTATGAATAGCTGAACTCAACCCTAAAAGATACCATAACCTTATAATTTTTTGGAAGGATTTAGTTTTCTAGAAGGATTAAAAAATATAGCCATTCATAATCATGTGATGAAATTGTGACTGATGCCTACATACTGTTAGCCTGGTTTTGATGATTAGGCTGTTGGAAAACAATTGATATTTGAAAGTACCTTCAGTTTTCTCAAATGATTTATAGAAATGGTGGTGTATTTAATGCAAAATTTCCTCTCATGTAGATTGATATGTAAAGGTCTCTTCTCATGGTTCATTAATCCTAATTAATATTTATGAGAAACTTAACCCTCATGCCTCTTCTATGCAATGAAATCATGCACAATATCAGACAACATATAAAGTCGTTGTCAGAGTACATATTGGGATCCTGTGAAACTCAAGTCTGCAAGACATGAGAGTAAATCTTCACATTTCCTACAATTTACTTTACAGTTAATGCAAGTGGGAATCTGTAGCCTGTGGGCACACCACTCCAACTGAAGTAAATGCAAAAACTGTGAAATTCGAGACTGTTTCTTCACTCATCCCTTATGAATGAATGACAAAAATTCTAATCCCAGAGTTTCAAGATTTTCAACCATACATTTTGACAAATAGGTAAGGGAGGCAGGATTAGTAATACTTAGCAATCCTGTAACATTTTCAGTATGAGCTGTATGCTGGGCTTGGATGGGACTGAATTAATCTTTTTTCATACCAGCTTGTGTGGTGCAGTTTTTAGATTTGTAAACAAAAGTGCTGATAACTCGCCAATGTTTTAGTTGGTGCTATGCAAACATTGCTTAGCAATAAGGACTTCCCAATTTCTCACTCTGCCCTCCCCACAAACAAGCTGGGGAAGCTTGTAGCCAAGAAATTGAGAGGTGACATAACTGCTGACCTCAACTGACCGTGACATATAACACCATGTCCAACAATAATACTCCTTCAAAAGTACCCATTGCTCCTGCTAGGTGAGGCCTCAGCTGCCAGCTGTCATCAACTCACCAAAGGGAGTCATCAGTTTCTCATAAAAGCTCATGACCTTCATAGTACCAAAACAACTTCAAAGGGACAGAAAGGCTCATAACCTTCATAGTACCAAAACAACTTAAAAGGGACAGAAAGGCTCATGACCTTCATAGTACCAAACTAACTTAAAAGGGACAGAAAGAATAAGGTGATAATAACAAAATTTATTTTAAGAAAAAATAAAATGAGGCTCATGCAGATGAGTACCTTATTTTCCTAACTTCCATGTAAAACCCACCCACATATTTCAGAGTAGAATTAAAACTACTAACAACATGTAATAAATTACTCCTTCTATTGTCTCACAATATACAGTCGACATCAGATTTTTAAAAAGTAATTTTAAAACATTTTAAATGTATTAAAAATATGGGATTTGGGTCCTAGTTTTATGGAACTGTAAGCCTGCATGTAACACAAAAAATAGTGAGCAGTAAACTCATAAATTGCTTCATTTTTTTCCACAAAACCAGTCATCATAGTCATCACTATTCTATTTCCCTAACAATTGCAAAACTGTTAACCTGAAAACTCTCATTGCCAAGCTGACAAACAAACAAAGGCAGCTATATAACAAGTTAGATTAACGCTTTACAGTATCAAATGCATCAAATATGAGAAATTTTTCAACAAGTGGCTTTGGAATAACTTCTTCACAGGAAATTTCCCATCTTTGAGAAGTAATTTATGTTAATGAATGTTAAATCCAGATTTTAATGCTACCCGTTTTGGAAATATCTTTTTTATTTTAAATTTGTTTATTGTGTTTATATTGTTTATTAAATCTTATTGTTATTATTGCTATACATCCACATTACTAATTTTTACAACTCTTACTGGCCCTGTCCTCACATCCAGCTTTCATATTACATTTCACAAAATTTCCATTACCTTAGGTTTCATCGTTTGGGATAGCTACAAAGGATAAAACCAAATTTTAACAGAAATCCTCACATGGCATACAGTAGATGAAAAACAAGAACACTTTTTTCCTGTTAAATATGTAACTATTTGTGAAGGTTTGGGAGTTCCCTGCCCCACCACACTTTGTAAAATGACCCAGACTAGAACTCAGCCGGCTGGAAGTTAAGGACTGAAGCTCTATTTACAGCTCAGCACAATGTACAAGCAGAGATATACACTATAGACAGGAATAGTTACAGAAATATACAAGTTAAAGGTAATACAGAAACACAACTCCCCTCCCAGAAATCAGAGACCCCAGGAGGGGCTTCCAACCACCCTTCCACCTTCTCCCCACCCCTGTACCTTACCCCAGGGCTTACCTTATGCATAGGGTAATTAGGAGGATGGACATGGGGGGTTAGAAGAAAATTAAAAATAGTGAAAATTAATCGGCAGAGGAGTCAAGAGCCAGAAGCTGCTAGATCGCCCCAGCAGCTGCTGTTCCAGCCAGAGACAGAGACTGAAACTTATCTAATGTTTTGGTTATTGTTCCCAAACAATTCCTCAGCAAGCGTATGAGTGAAGTAGACATCACCACGTTTTCCTTTCACAGCCTATAGTGTAATTTTCTCTATTAAAATACTCCAATTAGCCTCAAACCAGCACACTATTATTCTTACATAGCTGTTAAATCATTATTCTATCTTTAAAAAAAAAAAATTAAAAAAGCTTTGAATGTGACTAGACAAAATGTTTCTTCAGAGCTTCTTGTTCTGTTTTCTGTCAGGTTGTTCCATAAGAAGCAGCTAGATTTCAATAAATTAATTACAAAATGTACTTTTGAAATGCCATTAGTAGAATATGTTATGTATTGGCAGCGGTAAACAAACCTGCAAAATAGAAACTTGAGTGAAATCTTAGTGACTCACTCAGTTCCTTAGAAAGTCTTCCAGTTACAAGATACAACATATATGTCCCTAACGTCTCATCATCCCAGTAGTACCTAAGCAATCTTTTTTCCTATTTTCAAGTACTGGGGAAAGGCTTAATGAGAAAGTTATTCCCAGTGCCAGAAGGTCAGTAATTCTTGTCTAAACTTCAGTAGTGCCAAATCCTAATATCCCTTCTTGTACGTGGAAAGAAAGTGCATTGTTCTAAAACCAAAATGCATAGTCACTATTCAAGGAGTATGTTCAAGTCACTATTCAAGTTGTATATTGTCCATCCCTCTCTAAAAGCAGTTGATAGGACAACATTCATCTTGTGACTTGCTGTATTTTATAGTTAATGCAATGCTGATTAAAACTGACAAGGATTCTTCTACCATTTTGTTATAACTGCATATAGATGTTTAGCAAAAGATCCTAAAACATCTAAGAATTCTTCTGTCTTCAGACTCATCTGTCACCTAAATACTACATGACAAGGGAGGGATAAGAAGGGGAAAAAAATCCCACACCAATGCAGTGCTGAAACTGCACAAACAGGACTCTCAGGTCTCTGATTTAATTCTAGTCTGCAGAGTTTTAATGGAGGAGTGTATTGTTTGACATAAAAAATGCACGTTAAGTACCATATATATGCATACATGTGTTATGCATACATAAAGCAGGTAGAATATTTCAGTCTGCAGTTGAAATACAGGGAGAAAAACATGCATTAGGGCATCCTTCCTTTGACTGCTTTTTCTTCTAATACCAGAAGTGGATGAGTACAAACCATTTTTACATCCCATATTTTGGGTTTCAGTTCTAATGAACCTCTGCCCATCCTCTCATGGAATAGGCATGCACTCCTCTCTTAGGATTAAAGATAAACATTTTCATGGCACGGTTGATAAATTGGATAGCTGAATGCTCATATTTCAGTGTCATATAACAGAATTGCGGTGTTAAATCTCAAGCCACACAGAGCTGAATGTGGGATAGCTCTGATAAGGATTCCAACTAACTCACCTTAAAATTAAGAAAGTGTGCTTTAGACTGAGTACATGTACAAAAAGAGTACACTGCCACAAGGGCCAGTGTAATTTTTAGTACTGTATTATTTATAATCTGGTCTTTTAATGAGTTTCTAACAACAACAAAAAAAAAACAAAACCAAAAAAACCCCAGGAAATAAAAACTGACAAAACCAACATGGCTTAACCTTGTCTCTTCCAGAGTGCATAAAAATGTCAGGCTGGTTATAATTACATCCTTGCTGCTATCAAGTAAACACACAAAAGAAATATTTATACATCCCAAGCATAACTCCTTCCCCCTTCTATGGTTATATCTGTATGCAATAAAAAGGTTGAAGACCACAACTTTTCTTTACAGGCAGTATTCCTCTCTTGTAGATATCTGTATTTCTATCCATAACTATGCATGTCTGCATATGAGCAAAACATCTCAGTTGCTATTTTTGATAGCAAAGACCTAGTCCATATAGTGAACAGGGTCTAGGCAGTTTGTTAAGATGACCACTGCCAAAGCCCTACAAGGGGTAAACAAAATTGCCTTCTGTAGTCCATTATCTGTATAGACCACATTTCATTAAGCATAGCAGAAGTGTACCTCCACAGAGATACTGTATATTCACATCTAAATCAAGGTGCCTACAATCTGAGCTTTGCGCTCACCGTAAGTATCCAATTAGAACAAAACCATAATATTGAAAAACAACCTTCTAAAAATTTACACGGATTTGGAAAACTGATGACTGACACTATCAGGACTGTCTGTTTCTCCAGGCCATTATAATAAATTCAGGTATCACACAGTTCTAGTGGTTATTAATGCTGCCCTTTGTAGTCAGATGTTAAAATGACTGTTTATAGGAGTAGCTACCAATGTTAAAAGTGCCTGGAGAAAGACAAGAGTGTTGCATGAATCTTCATGCAAAAGAGAATTAAAAGCAGAGATGTCCCTCTCAGAATTGTCAGGGATTTCTGATAATGGTTTTCAGAGTTCTCAAAGGGTAACTTTAGCAGAAAACCACAAATTCACTCTGCTTTCCACAAAAAGTGTATTTTCCCAACCACAATAATCAACTTCAACATCTCATCAAGGCTGAAGACTCATAAAATAGCCAAAGAAAAGTTCTTCAGAGTCTGCCTCTCATTTTGCTCTTCTTATAAATGAATTTTTCAACAGCAACTGTTTATCACTCTTAGTGAGTTACAATTTCATGCCATTATGAAAGTATTTGACATAGTCTTAGAACTAACACCATAGTCTACTGCAAAATATCAGGATGGAATCTCATCATAAGATTTTATTATCTCTCATTTAGACAGACAAGAAATAGTAAATATAATGGAATGTGGCTAGTAATCATGCAAAAGTATACAGATTTGAAAAGTTTGCAGATATTCTTTGGTTTAAAAGATGATTTTTAAAAGTATTTCTGCTTGTGCACACGGGAACTATGAAAACTGTGCAAAGAAATGGTACACCACCTGCATTATGGAGTTTTTCACATTCTAGAGCATGGGTTCCAAGTGGATAACCTTCAAAGAATTTGCAGTCTGTTGAGGCGCTGTTATTTGAATTCACTATAGCACTGTTAAGTCCAGTTTGTCTTACCTTTATCTATTGCCTTTATAATACCACAAGATTTATACAAGGTAACTGTGAAAAATATACTAAGGCAATGGTCACAAAATAAAACAAAACAAAAAATCAAAACAAAAAAAAATACTAAGGCAAAGGTCACAAAACAAAAAAAAAATAATCATGAAACTCAAAGTAGGACTTAGATCAATGCTGTAGGAAAAAAAAATTATGTTCATTTACAACATTCCAAAACCTTCAGTGCACTCTGTAATATTACTGCATCTTCAATATTATAGAGACCTGTAGCTATAAAATATTAGTGAAGATATAATCTTATTTTTATGGGAAGTTCTAGTCAAGGGAAGTATGAATTAGTAATAGACAAGATACTCCATACAAAGTCCAAATTCATGTGAATTCTGACCTGGCATCTTCAAAACTGGGTTTGCAAGGTATCATTTTTTCCACTCTTCAAGTAACACAACATAGTTTGCATCTTCTACGTACAAAGATTAGCCAAGCAAGATGCTAGTGTGGAACTAGCAACAAGCTGTAAACTAACAACCTGGATTACTGTATGCTAATTTCTTCCTTCATTCAAGACATATGTATAGCTTGCTACCGCAACCACATTTGTTGTAAAAACTTAAGAAATTTGTTGTAAAAAGGTTAGAAACGTTTTTCATAGAAATAAGCATACATTTAATTATTTCATATATATCTATATGAAATATAAACAGAAAGCTAGATTTATTATTGTCCAGGTTGGATGAGGTCTTGAGTAACCTGTACTAGTGGGAGGTGTCCCTGCCTATGGTAGGGGGTTGGAACTAGATGATCCTTGAGGTCCCTTCCAACCTTACCATTCTATGATTCTATGATTATTATTGATTCCAAAGAATTACACAGAAACGACCAGGTTGGAAAATATGTGTGGGATCATTGAATCCAACACTTCAGAAGGTGTGGTAACTTCGAGGTAGGCAGATGTCATATGGAATGTACAGGTAAATTTATATATGTCAAAATAAATAGCCAGCACTAGTAAAAAATGAGTAATGAGGTTGAGATAAGTACTACAAAGGTGATAAATTACAGATGTCAAAATGGTCTCAAAGAATCTTTTTCTTCAAGTTAAAAATGAAGTTCACATACTCTTATAGCTGAGGATGCATGAATATTCAAAAGAACATGTACTGAATTTCACTGCAATGCCATTCTCTCCTATTTTATTTTTCACTAGTGGCAATTTTAAAATAGGAAAATATCAGACTGAGACAAACAAAAAAAGAGATCTTTCTTCTACGTAAAACATACTATAAAGTATAATTATTTGGCATATAAACCACCAGAGATCCTGTTTCTATTGCAAACATAAGATGATCATGAGGAGAAAAAACCAACCAACCAACCAAACAACATCATGGCAAGTTGCTGTATTTTAATTTATAGATAATATGAAGAGTAGGGGTAGCTGGTGGTGGCTCTGTTAAGATGGAAGTTTGCATATTTTACCCACAAAAAAAGTATTACATGTTGAAGTTTGGGTACTCATGGAAGAAATACCCAAAAAAACCAGTATATGTGCACAGATTTGGACTATACAACCATCTCAGTTTCACTGAAAACTAAAAGATATGTTTGTAATTTAACATCAAATACGGAAGATTAAATGTAATGTACAAAAATCTATTCTAAATTATTAAAGCCAGATCTGCGCAAATGAAAATTTCCAAACATAGTTTCACTGTAGTGGTTTGTGGGGTTCCAGGTTTGTGATGGTTTGGGAGTTCCCTGCCCCCCGACATTTTGTGAAATCACCCAGACTAGACTCAGCCAGTTGGAAGTTAAGGAATGAAGCTATAATTACTTTTAACTCTCCAGAGGGATCCTTATCTCCTAACTATACAGGGGTACCCTGAAGGCTGGGTCTGCAGTGAATCCCACCTTTTTGGGTCCTAATTGGGAGACAATGGAGGATGGGAGAGAATGAGCATTGGGGTTTTGGTTTGCTTGGGGGGGGAGGTTTTTGGGGGAATTCTCATGTATCCTTTATCTGTATTAGATTCATATATATGCCATATCTTTCAATGCACATTTTTAAATACAACCTCACTGCATTTTCATCTCCAATTCAGGAAGAGTGTTGTTATTGCACTGCCCTTTTTCCTTAGAAAAAGAGTCAAGTAAGATAATTCAGTCTGTCATGCTCTTACACAAAAAATCTGCGACACCCAAAGTCACTGATCTAAACCACGGTACCATTCTGAAAGCTACCAAGAAAACTTAATGCAAATCATATCCAGCACAACTGAGTAAAATAACTACACTCTAGTAGTTTATCAGCCAGCATACAAAACCAGTTAATTACATGATTATAAGACTACCTCAAAGCTAATAAATGAATCTTTATAATTTGGTTTATTTGGAAAGCCAATGAGTAATTAGAGCAGCACTTTGTGTCATGTGTTTTCACCTACTGATAAATGCTGAATTTTTAAAAGCAGACAGATACTAGGAGACAGGTACAACTTATTTAATAATGGTTGGTTTGGCCACTTCAGAAGGCCAGATCATACTACTGTAAAGGTATTCCTATAACGACTTCTGCATGTGTAAACTAGAAAACAGAGCGTGAAAAAATTTGCAGCTTAGAAAAACTAGTAGCAGATCTAGCTAGAGCTACTTAAGCCAGGTTCTGGCCATTTCCTGAGTTATTGGGAAAAAAAAAAAAAACCAAACAAAAACACATGGAATTTTCCTTTACTGATGCTCCAGGTTTATAACACCAAAAAGACAGGCTGAAATGGAAATTTTTGGACACTTTTTTTGCTGTTGGCAGCTGACATTTTAGATCTCAAACTATGTAAAACATTTCAAGCATGAGTTGAGTACACTGATCAAGCAACTTTTGTACAATATTGTCAACTGACATGAGAAAAAGCATGTTGGATCATAGAATCACAGAATGGTAAGGTTGAAAGGGACCTCAGAGATCATCCAGTTCCAACCCCACACCATAGGCAGGGACATCTCCCACTAGAAAAGGTTGCTCAAGCCCTCATCCAACCTGGCCTTGAATACCTCCAGGGAGGGAATATCCACAACTTCCCTGGGCAACCTGTTCCTGTGTCTCACCACCCTCACTGGATAATTAATTCCAGAAAAACAATAGCTTTCTAGACTGATTTCTTACCTATGTGTGTGTGCGTGTACACACATACATATTGCGGGGTTAGAAACAATCACAGATTTCAGTTCATTGGAAGCAGTACTTTTATTTTAGTCAATTAAGATTTTTTGTAACACCTGAAAATTAATTTTAAAAAAATCCTTAATATTTTCTCCATAAATTTGAAAATTATCTAGATTAGGAAATGTCATATACACCTTAGAATATCAGGTCTTTGCCATATTTCAATGAATTAACTATATTTATTTTCAATGAATTAACTGTGGAATGCCAGTAGTTACTTCACAATCTTTGTCCTTCATAATCGCAGACACAATTTGAAAGCCTTACTGCCTACCACATATGAAAATCTGCAAATACAGGTCCTTTTGAGTCAGAATATAGGAGTGGAAGTGAAGGAGGATAGAGATGAAACGCACATATGGGCACACGGCATATTATATATGTACATAAAGGATTGGGAGTTTCCTAGATTGAATATATCTAGTGGCTTCATTTATGGACTCCTAGCTTTTTGGGTAGTTCTTTACAATTTAGCAGGATTTTTGAAGGAAAAAAAAAGCCAACCAAACAACCAACCAAAAAAAACCCAACCAAAAAAAAAACCCCAAGCCCTACCAAAACCAAACTAACCAACCAAACCAAACCAAATCAAAAACAAAAAACAAAAAACCCAACAAAGCCCAGTAACACCCCAAAACTCCACAAACTCCAGTATTTTCTGTTTGCTTATTTGCATATAAATACTGCAAATGTTCTCAGTCCTTCAACTACTTCACACCTCTGAGACTCTTAAACTCCAACAAAGTGTGAATTTACTGAATCACCACCCTGCAGGGGATTCATTTAAGAAGGCTCATGGGAATGCATTGCCAACCCATTCCAATTACCTCTTAAAGAAAAGCTTAGGTCTTGGACTGTTTTGTGCAAATGAGTAAGTATAATTTTAGAAAGACTGCTTTTTCTACAGCAGAGAAATGAGAGAGAGAAAAAAACCCTCAAACTGATAATATTTTAACTCTAGTCAGTTTCTGAGCCATCTCACCAGCCAGCTGATTGCTCATTCTTCCACTTGTTAGGTCAGGTCATGACATTTAAAATACTTGCTAAAAGATTAAAACATCTGAAAAGTTAGAGCTACTTCATTACAATGAGTTCATTTAATAGTGCTTTGGAAACCTTTTACAGCAGTGTAATGACAGACTTTAATTTATTCCAACTGTTTTTTGTTCACTTTGATTTACAGACTAAAATAATCAGCCCCTTTGCTCCTTAGGCTTCCAAGAATATATTTTCATGAGTATTGTACAAGTCATCTTTTTGCAGCTATTACAAATGCTAATTGCAAATGTCTATTTTTATGATAAAAAATGGTATTAGCACACTATTAAGGACAAGATCATCAGTTGCTCTGAACTTCTTTGGTACAAAAAACAGTCCACTGAATAAAATTTCCTTGTCAGTAAATGTATAAGAACAAATACTGAATATATACATACATACATACATATATATATATATATATATATATTCAATTCTTAAAAGGTGCCTCTACAAAAGAAATAAGTTTCAGTAATAACTGAAAAAGAAAAAAAAAGAAAAAAAAACAAAAGCAAAACCCAAACAAAACCTCTTGGTATTTGCATAATTTCTTAGAGATTAGCAGATCTCATTTCACCTACTTTTATGTCCCCACTGTCTGATAACACAGAATTGTTTCTCTTTCATCTCAGCACTGGAAGAAAAAGGAGACAAAGAAGAGAGCCACCTCCAGATTCCTCCAAAACTAACTGATGGTATTTGCATGGAGAGATCATCCTCTCCCCAAAATTATAAAGCTTTTTTTGTGTGTGTACACATATCAACCATGCATCAACTGGAAGAGGGTTTTCAAAGAATAAATTTACTCTCTTCCTCTATTACTTTTGATCCATGGCTGCTGCTTTGATGGCTCATCACAGGTTTTCAGAGCATGAATACTTATGAAACCAAAACTTACTTGCCCTGAATCCTGCTGTACTGGAAGAATGACCACATATTCCCTCAGTCTATGGTAGGAAAAGACAGGGAAAGTTTTTTCATTTTTTCTTGGGAATGACAGAATGGTAGGGGTTGGAAGGAATGTATGAAGATTAGCTAGTCAAACCCACCTGCTAGGACAGGATCACCTAAATTCCCCAGGAACATATCCACATAGATTCTGAATGCCTTCACAGAGACACCACAACCTCTCTAGGTAACCTGCTCCACTGCTCTGCCGCCCTCAAAGGGAAGAATTTTCTTCTTATGTTTATGTCGAACCTCCTGTGTTCCAGTTAGTGTCTATTGACTCTTACCTTGTCACTGGACACCACTTAAAAGAGTTGGGCTTCATCCTGCTGACGCTCAACCTTCAGATATTTATAAGCATTAATGTGATCCTTCTTCAACCTCTTCTCCTTCAGGCTAAACAGATCCAGCTGTCTTAGCCTTTCCTTGTAAGGCAGATGTTCCAGTCCCCTAATCATTTAAGTGGCTCATGGTTTTCCTTAGACTGAAATTTTTAATACTTCTTCAAATATGGAAGAAGTGTGTTCTAAATGATCTGCTGCTGAAGGGAGAATGATTTTTTTTTTGTTGTTGTTTTGTTTTTTAATAATGGGAAAATCATTTTAATATATAACAATAACCCTCCCAGGCAAACCAAATGTATACTTTCATCACTGTTTAAATAAAATTAATCTTCAACAAGTTCTAAATGCCTGTATATGTATTTTTAACATTTAAGATACTATAAAAAGACAAATTAATGCCTTGTTATAGCCTTAAATGCACTCTTACTTCTGTCCCTGCATGTCAACAAGCCTACCTATCAATGCACTCTGTCCCTTGTTCTTTAGAAGGATTAAAGGATAACTGCACAGAATACGAAGTTGATGGCAGGACGCTGTAGTAGACTGTGTTAGTGTCACGAAACTTCATCCATATTTTTAAGTGGTATGAATTCTTTGCTTCGAAATTAGTCAGACAGAAATTTTGGTTCTGGATGCTAATTTGGTAAGCCATTCACAAACTCTTTTCTGTTCCATCATTCAAAATTTTAGCTCACAATGACAAATGCACCTACCTATTTACCAAAGGTTTCATTTTTCTGGAAGGGGCTGGTGTTGCAAGGTCAAAGGGAACTGACCTCTAGTGAACAGTAAATAGGGCCTTTCAGCAGTTAACTACATCAGCTATCTCAGCCAGCATGATTATTTCCCTCAAGCTGTTTTTCATGATTCACATTCATTAAACGCTCCCCTGGTTGGTATATTTACCAAAGAACAATAAGCTCAAGCTCCATGGTTGTTGCCTAACATCCTTTAAAAATACATACTGTTACTGAGCATTTTTATTTTTGACTGGGGACAAGTTAGATTTAATAGGCTTTTTTTCTACGCAGCTACTAATGTGATGAATTAAGTTAATTTAAAATCTTTTCTGACACACACCTCACATAGTTAATTTTTATCTGAATTAAAATACCAAGATACTGGAAAGACAGACATTTTATCTAAGGCAGATACTTTAATGACTGACAAACTTCACCTAAACAGTTCTTGAAAGAATAGGTAAAAAGTAAAAACCAAAATGTCTAGATAGAAAAGACACTCAGAATTAGATAGTGTTTTAGAAAACTAAAATAAGGTTCTTTGCATTCCAAGTTCACTAGTGGCTTAGCTAAAACAGATAATTACTGATGGATTGATTTTGTTGGATAAAATCCCAAACCTACAGTTCTAACATTGGACAAACCCCTGCAGGCTCTTTGTTAAACATCAGAAACATTCTTCTTTATCTGTCACGGAAATTACAAAAAAAAAAAAAAAAAAAAAAATAATACATTTTTTTTTACAGTTCAGGGAAATAAAAAAAAAAAAAAAAAAAAAAAATTAATCTGGTTTTATTCTTACACTGTTCCTTTTTTATTTTGTTAGGTTCTCTGTTATTCTTTAATTCTCCTTTTTCCTAAGATGTCTATAGGACAGATGAAGTGACTTTTCAGCTGAAAGTGGAAGCGGCTCACCATGCAAAGCAGAAAGCACTTGGTTGACCTTTCTAAGCAAAACATCAACTTAAAATTGCTTGGGTTAGACAAGATGAACTCTTCACTAGCTGTGGACTGGGTGTATTTTTCTTTCCCCAAGCTTGGTTACCCTTCTTGTATGATGTTTATCCCCATCCATCTTCTTCTTTTCCTATTTAACTGAAAATTAATGTACCTAAATGTCAGTTCTGTTGAGTTGTTACCTCTAATACTTGGTAGTTTATGACTCAAGACATACCTGTGCCAAATATAGTAGAATCATTTAATGCTTTTGTAAGGGTCAGTGTGAGGACTGCAGATTACTACTTTAGAGACAAAACATGCATTTATCCATTCAATTGAAGAAATGTGACAGTAATGGTACCTAAAATCAACTATTGCATTATATTAACTTACACATTCATTTTAAAATTGCATATGGCTAATTGTTAATTTAATTTGTTACTTCAGGGTTTTGTAGAAAACTGAAAAAAACCAAACTATTTCATCAATGTCTCTTTAGGAGGAACCAAATGATGTTTCATATAAGACTGGATTCATCAGAGGCATGTATAGGATAAACTTTGAAATGAATTGTCAAATCATATTAAATTACATGTGTTCACATTTAAAAGGCATTTAAAAGTACAGTCAGAAACTATTTATACATGTGGATAATATTTATATATGTGGATTGAGATTTTAGCTAAAAATAAATGAACATGTCTCATAATTTTAGGACATAGTTGTTGATATCATAGAATCCACCAGGTTGGAAGAGACCTCTAAGATCATCCAGTCCAACCTATTGCCCAGCCCTGTCCAATCAACTAGACCATCCTAATGAAAGCATTTCTATACAAACTTCAACTTGGAGGAGAAGAATAAACAATAGAGTGAAGAGCTGTTTTGAGCTGCAAAGAAACTAATGTGCAGAGATGCTAACAGTCCTAAAAATACAAAGTGCTAACTCGTATTAATGCAATATTCAGATGTACAAATCCTAGAGTGGGGAAGTTTACAATGCCTACAGGTAGAAAATTGTATTTCACATTCTTACTAATGTATTTTGAGGTAGAAAAATATTTTTTTCATTTAAGAGGTCTTGGGGAGATCTTGAAAAGATTACTGCTTTATGCCTTTGTAAGTGTTGCCCTCTTTTTCTCACACTCTCTTCCTCTGTCCCATAACTCTCAAAATCCATCTGGTTACTGTGTTCCACTCGTCCATACTTACAGTATTAGAGCAGGAACTTGTCTGTTATTTGGACAAATACTGAGACCATTGTCTGATAGAAATAACTAAGGTGTCAAGAATTTATGGTGTTTCCTGACATGGATGACAATATGAACCATTTTTACATCATATGCTGAGCACCTGTTTGTAACTAACTATGCATGTACATAACTTACTGTGTTTTGTGCAAGACAGCCTAATCCATATGTGATAAGCCTTGTCAAAGGGTATTCACTGCAAAGAGAGGCAACATGCTTGTACCCAAGGTAATCCACACGAGATGCTTTGTCCCCAGAGGGATAACCAATTGCCCTCGATCTAAGTGGCCCATTGGCCAGGAAGTGGTCTGTCATGGAAGGCATAAACAGGCCAAAATAGGCCTGAACATGTCCTGGTTTGCCCAGACAGGTTTTTCTGCTCTCCCTCCTTCTGTTGTTGGGACAAGCAATCGCAGGAAAGGAAGACAAAAGGGCCATGCTATGATAAGTTACAAGCTAGCTCTACCACAAAGTAACAAACCCCAATACTTTGGGCTTGATCTGTCTGGAAACTGCTTTCAGTTTACCAGGAACAGCCACCAAATGCCTCCACGTGATAGGTTTGCTTAGCCAGTGTGACACCTGCCAGTCTTCAGCCAAGACTGCACATTGACAAGACATCCTGTCTGCCCCTCTGCAAGTCTACCTGATGAGTCTGGAGCCAAGAGGAACCAGAATCAGGTCACAGATTGTCTCCTTCTCTCCCAGCATCCCTGCTAAGAGCCTGGGAAGATAGAAGCCTCAATGGCTGAGATCAACAGAACCCTCTGCAAGCATTTGGGTACTGTCCAGGGAACTGTAGTTAGCCCCACGAGTCAGGAAACAATATTTTGTGAGTAAATATTCAAAGTTTCTCTACCAAATCTTTAGCAAACTCTGTAATCGAATCTAATTGAATCCTAGCCTTCTGTCTTAAACAGAAAGGAGCATCTGGAGTCCATCTAGTGGGCAAGTGGTATCACTGATCACAAGAACCTCTCTTCCAGTTCAATTGAGTTTAATGTTGCATTATTACTAGTTATTCCTTTGTATTTTTCATTACCATTATGAAGAACCTCATAATTATTATTAAAAATTTACTGGGTGGGTAGCAAGAATCCTAAATACAAAATTTAATAAACAATATTAATACTGAAAAAATACCATCTCACATTAATTAATACCTTCCATTACACTCATGAAATAAGACCATTTTTTTTTTTTCATATGTCAAAGCAGAGTTTATGTTACATGCTCAGTCATGGTTTGTTTTATAAACAGAAAGTTTGATGAAAAAAACAGGTATCAAGAACCAAACAAAAAGAAGCGGAGCAGCAGTTAATAAATAGTTAAGTTATGCTGTATCCAATTCCATTTAAAACTCCAAAGGTGGTTTTTTCTGGTCTGTTGATTAAGCTAATACCTCCAATAAAGCATACATGTCATATAAAATGGAGCATTTCTCACATATGGTACTTGCCAAGTAGTAGAAGGAATTAGTAAGTAGTTTACAAATTAAGAATTATGTTCCTAAGTTAGTGAGCTATGTAAATATTACAGCTAACAATTCATTATGAAAAAATCCAGATGATGTTACATCTCATTTTTTAGTATGCAGAGCCACTGCAACTTTTGAGCATTGCTGAGATAAGGAAGAAAAGTGTAATAAATGTTTATTCTGGTATCTAGCTTGTTTTCAATAAAACTCAGATTTAGTTTGTTTGTAAAGAAGAGTGTTCCAATGCAATATTGAAGTAGGCAGCCTGGTTTCAGATTTTCAAGATTTTAAAATTGTATTTTCTTTGAGACAATATTATGCTGCATTTGAAAGTTAATTATAGTTCAGGTAAAACTTACCTTACATGGGTAACGATGAGGGTTGTAGTTGGAATGAAAAAGTCATCCACTTTGTCAAATTGCTTACCCACTGGTTGAGTATGGATTGTGTGATGAGAAATACTCCCACTGGCTTGTGTTATCACCTACATAAAATAATATTACTAAAAACTATAGAAATACACTTTCAAGATTTAATCTGCACCCAAATGAATGAATACAGTATTGCCTCGGTATTCTATCTCTTGTCTTATCCTTCACTTAACAAGCAGAACACAAATGATAGTGAGTAAAACTGATCTCAGATTACAGATTTCAGAGAACTTTCCTGTGCCCGATCACTTAAAACTCATGTTTACCTTTTCCCATTCACTCTCCTAACTAAGCCCATACTTTTAATTTACATTACTAAAACCTCTAGCAGTTCTTAGTGAAAACTAATTTTTTGCTTTTATATATATATATATATATATTTCTTTCTTTTTTACTCTAGATCACTTCAGCCAGAGTGAAAAGATAGAATGTTATCACCTGATCCACAGGAAGCTATGGATATGCACACTCCCAATTCTTGTCAATCATCAGGTGATTCAACATAGCACAGTCATATTTCAGAGAAGTAAGTTGATTTGAGTTTACACGTTCCTTGATCATAGAAGACCTTTAAGATCGAATCCAACCATTACCTAATTCTTCCAAGTCTAGTGCTAAACCATGACCCTTAGCATCACATCTGTATCTTTTAAACACCTTCAGAGATCATTCAAACACCTCACTTGGGAGCCTATTCCAGTGTTTGATAACCCCTTTCTGTGAAAAAGTTTCTTTTAATATTTAATCCAAACCTTCCCTGTTGCAACTTGAGGTCATTTAATCTTGTCCTATTTCTTCATACCACGGAGAAGAGACCAACACCCACCTTGCTCCAATCTCCTTTCAGGTACTTGTAGAAAGTGATAACATCATTCCTCAGTCTCCTTTTCTCCAGACTAAAGAACCCCAGTTCCCTCAGCCACTCCTCATAAGACTTATTCTTCAGAACTTTCACCAGTTTTGTTGCCCTTCTTGGACACGCTCCAGTACCCCAATGCAGTAACCTTTCTTGTAGTAAGATCCCCACTTCGAGGGTGGCTTCACTAGTGTGAGAGGACATTCATATTCCTGGTCCTGCTCATCACAATATTTCAGATACAGGCCAGGATGCTCTTGGACTTCTGGCTGACTCATATTCATTCTGCTGTCAATCAACATCCCCACATCTTTCTCTGCTGGGCATCCTTCTAGACACTCTTCCCCAAGTCTGTAGCACTGCATGGGGTTGCTGTAACCCAAGTGCACGACCTGGAAGTTGGCTTTGTTGACCGTCATACAACTGACCTCCTGCCTGTCCAGCTCCCTCTGTAGAGCCTTCCTATCCTGAAGCAGATCAACACTCTGTCCTAGTTTAGTGTCATCTGCAAGTTTACTCAGGGTGCATTCAATCCCCTTGTCCATTCATAATAATATTATGGGCCCAAATCCTGGGGGGCCTCATAAACAAATTTTCCTTAAATCTCTAAATCTTGGACCTTCTCTGAAGTAAATATTACAAATGAATAAAAGAAATTTTCATATTATAACCACTTTGATATTCACATACATGCACTTATGAGTGGATTAAAAATAATTTTAAAAAAAAGAAAATAATTTATTATCTGTACCCTAAGGAACAATAAGAGTGAAGATAATCAGTCACTTTGAATCACACTAATATTGGCTCAATTATCAGTCATTTTTAATATTTTACATCTGAATAAATCGATAAGTAAAGATGAAGTTTGTCACCTCCAGAGTACCAATATAATTTTAGTGAAATAGGAATATGTCTAAAATGCAATTTATCCTCTAATTAGGGACAAAAACATTGTAAAGAGCAACAGTTTGCTCTTGAATGACCAGCAGTTACAAAACACGCTGCTGCTTCAATAGTATTTCTTATCCTTCTATCAATTTAGTGTTGTTTTTTCTTAGAGTGCTGAAAACAATTTCTAACTCTGTTGGAAGAGGTATCTGAATAGTTTTCTGGATACTTGAGATAATTTCACTACTGCTGCTGGGGTCATGATAATAAGCTTTTTAAAAAAAACACACAAAATGTTGCAATTACCAACAAGTTCAACTTTCCTAGATCTCCTTGCATAGAGTAATTCTGATCACCTCACCTGCAAAGTTGGTGAATTCTTTTCCATGCTTCCCCAGCTCAGCACCCAGACTTGATCATGTGATTTATCATAGTGTAGTTTCACTGGAACAGGATCTGTACTTACTGCCTGAAAAACAATAAAAATGGGAATCTTCATTTTTCTGTCACATACTAAAACCAAAATGTACATATATGCTTGAATTACAATGATGACTAGGTATGTATTTCCCGAGGATTTTGGACCGTGTTTTAAATTTATGTCAATCATTGTAACAGCCCCTTGATTAATTCAAAGTTATTGAAAATGTTATTTTTATTCATTATGTGCTCTAACATTTAGTATCAAAACTACATTATAATGAAGCTATTTAGAAGGTCAAAACAAAGGTTTTAATTAGGCAAAAAAATACTTATTGTCCTATCATCACTCTCACTTCACACATATCAGTTTAAATCTGATATTGGTTATTGGAAAATGTCTAAAAAAAGGAAGAGTACTCTCAAACCATGTATTGAAATGAGTGCAAGGTGTTACTACACAGTCTTGCATAAAACCAACACAATGTTGTCATGCTCAAAACTTCCTGTCTCTGCTAATCTGGGTATATTTTGCGGCAGTTGGGAAAGTGTGAGCTGCAACGTATGGTAGACTTACAATTGGAACTAAAGTGTTTTCCCTATAACTTTGAGCACTGCCTCTTGAGACCCCAAATCTTTTCTGCAGTTAAGCTCCACGCACTGTTATGAGAAATACCAAAGACTTCAGAGGTATGAAATGGTAGAAAAACATATGTGATTAAGAGATGTTCTGCACAAGGTAAACAACTGAGGGGATTAGATTTTTATTTTCATCATTAAGGCAGAAAAATAGGTGGAAATTGTCTTCTGGTCTCACCATTATAGAACTGTAAAACACAGCTTGTTTACCAGTTTGTCAAGGAGAGTACCAGCTGGCTAATTAAGTGAACCTAATTTAAACTAATGATGTAGATCCTCAAGATAATGTACTAATGGCTGGCTGAGACTGCTGATGATACTTAACTGTACTCCTGAGGTGTTGCAAGCCTCAGCTTCATCTAAGCAGATTTGTTTTTCCTTTTGAAATAGGAAAATGAAGCCAGGCTGCTCACTGGCTCATTTAAAATCAGAAAGATAGCCCTAGAAAAAGGTCATTTGTGTTTGATAACATTTTCCTCCTGCAGGCTAGAAGACAAGTTGTCTAAAATAATACTTGAGTTGGTGTGTAGCTAAGTAGCTCAGGTGTGTCAAATTTTGTTTTGGCTTCCCCAGACAAAAGGTCTGACGCATACCTGTTCTGCTGAATTAGTGCCAGCTATATCCAAGGTCTCAGCTGTGGCACTAACAGAAGAAGAAATTGGCCACAGAGTCAACCCAAGTAATGCACCTCCCAAGAGAGAAGTCAGCAGCACAAAGGAGCTGAGTTGTCAGAAACAGGTTTTCACAGCTGTATCTAGTTAGCTAAGCTCATCTTCCAGCAGGATAGTGCAGAATGAACAGTGGTGCCATATTGGACAATTGCAGGTCACAGTGCTTGCTTTCAAGAATTTGTAAATGAAAGCAAATAATTGTATTAACCTTATAATGAGAATTACTTGTTCAAATTTACCTAAAAATAAGTCTCTAAAGACACACCATTCATGTTTCGGACACATCTCAATTTAATGTGTGCTCTAGAATCATAAGTAGATATTTTGATAAATAATTGTCACAGAAGTAAACTATATTCAAATTTAGTTGTTACATACATGCATCTGCACAAACATCTTTTACATTAACTTTCATAGTAGAAAAGAATATTATTCTTTTATGATATGTTATTATGTTAATGTTATTACATAACATATAAAGCAGCACTTCAGAGAAAACACCATAAGAGCAAAATCAAATAAACATACTTTTTAACAGAACACAGCATAGTTGCACAACTTAAAACCCTTTCAAATGCATGTGTAGTTGCCTTTAGTTCTTTTGCACCTTGACAAAATTTTTATTAGTGCTGTTGACTGTCAAAATAGGATGTTTTTTCCACATCTGTTTCTACTGGAGCATGAATTCCTGAAAACTTAGTTTTACAGAGCTGAACAAAGTATGTCTTGCTTTGTCACTAATCCCAAATAAGTCTTACTTCAATTCTAAAAGCAACCTGCAAATCAGCAGGAGTTTGATTTTTTATAGTCTCACACTATGTATGAAAGACTGCATAGGCTTTGTGGTTTCACTTTTTTTTTTTTTCAATTACTTGTGCATTAAAAAAAAAAAAATAAGAAAAAGAATTTTAATATTAGCATGGTTAAGTTAGCCACAGAGCAAGTCCCGTAGTATTTTTGATATGTATTTGGCTAAGTATATGCTAGGAAATAATATCCATGTAGCTAACAAATTGCAAAAACACTGCATATTCCATAAAACCTAAGTTTGAACGAACCTCCAACTTCTCTAATATTTTTCAGTTAGCTTAAAAGGCATAATATAGATTTGTTGGTGAAGTCTAAATGCTAATAAATGCAATTATATTGATATTTCATCCATCACCCTTGAACCCATCCGGGGATGGGGTTTCTACAGCCTCTCAGGGCAATACATTTTAGTGCTTTACCACTCTTACTGCACAACATTTCCTCCTTATATCTAGTCTCCATTTACCATCTTTGGGTTTAAAACCATTACCCTTTACCCTACTGCTACAAGCCCCATTAAAAAAAAAATTAAAAAAAATCTGTCTATGTCTTCCATATAAACCCTCTCTGTATTCAAAGGTTGCAATAAGTTCTCCCATGAGCCTAAAATATAGTATATAATCTATACTTTAAAGATTTTAATTTATCAGTAAAAAAAGCAGAAGTCATTAAACTCTATTTAAATAATTTTTTAGCAATTTAGATTAGATTTCTAATTTTAAAACTATTCAGATTTTTATTTAGAATGTTCTTTAGCTAAAAATATGTTTCCCATGAATGTGTTGATACCACAAGTAACCCTGAAGACATCAGACACTTTTATATAAATAAAATTTAGATCAGAACACCCAGTGTGGTGTTAAAACCTTTCTATTACTTTCACAGATATGTGTCCTTTCTTCTGAGAATCAGAGGAGGACTGTAAACATATAATTAGCTTCAGAGCTTACTGACCAACACTTCTCCACTTTCTGTAGCTATACCTAACCCTCTGACTTTTCCTGTCAAAATCAATAGACATATTCCTGTGATAACATTTAATTTTATTGAATCTTTATTTTCAAATTAAAAATACCTCAGCCCAGGAAGTTCACAAAGAACTTGTTTCCTCATCTTGATTACTATTTACAAGAGGTATTGTCAGGTTGGTTCTCTCCCTCCCAATTGCCTTTTGACAAGAACAGGCACTAAACATTATCTGCTGATAAATGTCAAAATAGATGAGTTTTTATCTAGATACTGTGTTTACTCTCAAGCTAATTGCTTAAAATAAAAAAAAAGAAAAAGAAAAAAGAAAAAGGAAAATTTAGATTTTTGCATCCAAGTTAGATATTAACTTTAAAATGAGAAATGAATACCTGTACAACTTTCTGAGATTGCACATCAACAACAAGAACTCTGTCAAGTGTGGGCTGAGTTACATAGATGAATTTGTCTTTTACATTAACAGCAGTTGCCCATACACACTGCTGAGCAGGATCTCCATCTGCTCTGGGACAAACTTCATCCTATAATTCAAGAGAGACAGGGAAAGTGTAAGAAGCAAAACAGTCAACAGATTAATTATACTCTTTCTTCTTTTTCATCTGTAAAATAAATTTAGGGAAAGAAAAAGGACAGGTGACATTAGGACACAGACTAGTACTATCCAATCTGCATGTTCTAAGTGCCACTCGACTCGCAGGCACTTTAGTATAAACAATGCATCAACTTTTTTGATTCTTTCTAGACACACAGGCAGCTATCACTGTTGCTCTGAGAAAGAAACCCATGTAAAACAATAAAATGTGTAGAAATAAGGCATGAGCCAAGAGACCTTAAAACTAGGGAAAAACCCTGTAGACACAACGCTTTGCGGTAGCTAGCAGCTCTACATATCTGCACCATCACAGTATCTTGCAAAGAACCTATTGGTAAGTATTTGCTCCAAGTGAAATCTTGTTTTTGCAAAAATTAAATTACTTGATCAAATGTGTAACCATATTTGGAAATTCCCTTTGTGAAATAGCACATTTTTTCCCTGTTATGGACATCAAATTAACGTAAAAACAAGGACCTGAAAAATATTCTGCTTGGAGCATGTTGAGCTTTCTTGTTTTCCTGACCTAATCTTCTTTTATTTCCCTCTTAATGTTTCTTCTCTTCAACACAAGGGGCAATTTTACCAAATCATAAGAATTATTTCTTTTATGCACTTATCTGCTGATTATTTGTAATTTAGAATGCACCATCCAATATAACTGTTCACTGCGAAAACAATTACATGTCAGCAGATGATAACTTCAATGTAGAATGAACAGCAAGAGTTGATAAGATCTTAAAAAAGAATCCTGTTTTTAAGGATCTGACTCCTTTTAAAAGGGAGAAAAACGTGACAGAACAACATACCCAGCACTAAGCAACGATTTTCAGGAAGACAACCAACTTTTCTATATCATGAACCTTTTTTGCCTGCTGTGTCTCTATATTTGAGAAAATACACTCAATCTTTATCTGTCAAAATAAGAAATAAATCACTTTTGTGCTCTAACAGAGTGAATTTCTTTACAGGAAATGGAAAGTCACTGCTTATTCCTATATGGTTATTAAACCTCCACAAAGAGAAGGTCTTTCAGAAATCAAATTGATAAGGAAAGGTAACTATACTCGGGTACTATGGGATGACACATGATCAGCAACTTCATCAGAACTCAGAAATGAGTAAAAGAGTAAGATTTATTTTATGCTGAAAAAGACATGACCATTGGAAGGGAGAAGCTGTTTATACCATTTTTGAAAGAATTAAAGAGAGAATTAATAAAAGAATACTGTACTGTGTACAATTCTGGAGCCCCCAGCACGGGAGGGACATGGAACTGATGGAGTGGGTCCAGAGGAGGGCCACAAACATGATCAGAGGGCTGGAGCAGCTCTCCTATGAGGACAGGCTGAGAGAGTTGGGGCTCTTCAGCCTGGAGAAGAGAAGGCTTCGAGGAGACCTGATAGTAGCCTTCCAGTATCGGAAGGGGACCTACAGAAAGGCTGGGGAGGGACTATTTACAAGGTCTTGTAATGACAGGATGAGGGGCAATGGGTTTAAACTGGCAGAGGGGAGATTTAGACTGAATGTTAGGAGGAAGTTCTTTCCAGTGAGGGTGGTGAGGCAATGGAACAGGTTGCCCAGGGAGGCTGTGGCTGCTCTCTCCCTGGAGGTGTTCAAGGGCAGGTTGGATGAGGCCTTGAGTGACCTGTGCTAGTGGGAGGTGTCCCTGCCTATGGCAGGGGGTTAGATCTAGGCTGATCCTTGAGGTCCCTTCCAACCTTACTATTCTATGATTCTATAATTATAGGTATGGTGACAAATGGGACTTTTACATGTGGCTAAAAGCTTTTTATTGCATAAAGTGAATCGCCAATATAAGCACATCTCTAATATGATGTGTAATCATCAGATCAGTGATATATTGTCATCTGCCTTCTCTGCAATTGTCACTGCACTTGGAAGGTTGTTTCCCTTATCTCAAATTATTGTTTTATAGTTATTCTAAATACAACTTTTCTTAGTTACACGTTTTAACTAAACAGATAGCTACTTTCAGACTGTTCTGCACAGCCCTCTTTCTTCCTCAGAGAATGGCTTCTTCAAATAATGCATCTGTAAATGTTTGCAACAGCTTTGTAGTATGTTACTCTTTTCAGCAGTGTGTCTCAGCGACTCACTTTAATTTACATCATTTTTTGTTGCTGTTGATTCTATAAGGATAAATTCAATGTGCTATTTAAAAAAAACCCACCAAATCCTTTTGAAGGAAACTAGGTTTCTCTCCCAAGACAGTATGTTTATTTATGTTGCCCTAAAACTCTGTAATTCAATGTCAACTCTCACTTTACCCCAAAACTTGAAAAATTAAAAGCATAAGATGTTCTTCATCAAAGTAACAGTGAAAATCATGCACCAAAATTCTCATATCCAAAATACACTCTTTTCCCCAGCATGAATCAGTTTATAAAGCTTTTTTTCTTTCTTTCATTATTCAAACCTATATTTATCCAGATGCCTCAAAAATAGTTTCAATCAATGCAGCTGAAATCTTGCTTTTGAAAAGTTAACATTTATCTGATTAAACAGCTTAGGGTTTTGGGTTTTTTTTATATACTATGAGCAACATTTCTATGGTTCTATGTTAATTTCCCCAGTGGTTGGGTAATTGGTTAAAATAATTTCTTCTTAAAATATAAGCATAAACCTACCATTTTCATCTTCAAATTGAAATGTAAGTAATTTGTTTCCTTAATTTATTCTTCAAAGAAACCCAAACAAAACAAAACCCAAAACCATCTGATAAAAATATTAATTTTCTTCATTGTTGGTTTTTTTTTTCCCAGACTTTTTGATCAAAAAGTGACTTGCCCTGTAGCAGATTAGCAGATGAAAGAAAATAAATCCTTAGAGAAAGTCCTTCAAGGTAGTCTCATGCAAAAAATTCTCAACATGTAGATCTATATGTGCAAATTCCATGCCTATAAATTTACAGAGTCCACAGTATTTTAACAAGATTTGAGTCAAGCTCTTTAAAGATTTTAATGAAAGAGTAAGATGATATTAACAGGTTACAACAGTCCACCCATTAAAACATTACTTTATATTTTGCCTATTCTATATTCAGCTACTGTTCACTTGACATTCTGTAGTAAAAATTCAGACTGTGGACCTTTTCCACTTCTTTATATTTTTTTCAACAAAGGTTAACAACCTTGCATTTACTGTACTTACTGTGCTTAAGAGTATAAATCAAAACAATTTCTGTGAATTACCAAGTGTGATTTAGGTACATTTCCCATGTAAACTTTGCTCTGTCATGTAATCATCTTAATTATTTTGAAATAAAGTCTATTGCTGCCACCTCCAGCACATAGCCAGATTCTGGCGTGAGATGGCCTAGTTTACTGAAATACAGACATTATGTGGTAGTTTATGTAATAAAGAGGAATTGAGGATTATATTGAAACCAAAAGGATTTTTCCATTAGTCTCAACAAAGGCATATGTTTCAATTGCTTCTTCCTCCCTGCCCTGTCAGCTTTCAGAAATAATTATTCTAATTGGGATTCGCTGGGAAGTGAAAATAAGAACACTTTTGAATAAGAATTAGAATTTAAAAGCTTTGGATAATACTAATTTGCAGAAGATAAACAGACATTGCATTTTAATAAGGAAAATGTCCCAAATGCTTCAGAATGATAAGTAATTTAACAACTGAAAGCCTATACTTGGACCATGGCTAAGAATCTGACAACAGGTTAAACAACCAGCTGTAAAAGCTGGTATAACTAAACAACAACTTGCATCAGAAATGCAGAAATAAGTTTATTTCTGACCCTGTTCACCTAGAATTGTCACTATCAGCCTAACAAAAGTCTATTTTCATTTTATACTAATTTGGAAGATTCAAGTACTTTAGAAGATTCTGAGAAGGAGAGGAGAAAGCTCCTTGTAATTTCCTGTGAATCATGATGATCCCGTAAAACATGAAATCTTTTGCTTTACTTTTGACACAATGAAAGTCTAATTGATCCCCATGTTAGACACACACTGCTTTGCTGTACTAACAGTCACTTGCATAAGAGGCAATTAAATATTTAGATAAGGGTTCTCAAGTATATAGTTATTAAGAAATTGTATTTACCTTTAGCAAAATTAGCATGCCTAAACACGAGCAGGTGTAACTGTTGCAATATTCATTCATAACGCAATGCCATGCCATGCAGAAACACCTTTTATAGAAGCCCAGCTACAGGTAATTTATTTTGTTGACAGGCAAACAGTAAAGCTGGGGATGAATGCTGCAGTACCATGTGTAATATCCAGACATTTTCTGTAACACTTCTACTACCTAAGCTGCACTGTGGAACTTAGAAATATTCCCACACTTTAGCAAATGTCTGGCAATAAAACAGGTCACCCAAGGTTTTACTTATCACTTGAAGAGCTAATCTGGAAAAGTGTAAAGAAATGGGAGAGCTTTAAGAGCACTTCATTTAGGCATATGTTAAGACCTAAATGATGGATTATTTATTAGTAATAGTTACTATAGATGGGAAAGGCTATGTAAAGCCAACTCAAAACATGCAGTCTAGCTATATGCCTGATTAGTAAAGTTATATGGCAGAGTCAAAGCGAATTACTAACATGAAGTCTTATCACTAAATGATCACATGTAGAACTTGATAAAAAACTGATCCTTGGTTACTTTATTATTTAGAGAAAACAGGTTTTCAAAGGAGGCTTGAGGAAGATGTGATAGTCTTCAAAGGAGGAAATAGTTATCCAATGCTTCATAGCCAATGACTTTGTTCCAGAATTTTTGTCATAGATGTCATAGTATTAGATATATGTGCAGAGAATTTTTTCAAAATCGTGTTTCACTTCTTGTCTAGGAGGAAAGTAATCTTAAAAGTGTTTATCAAAAATGTCAAATTTTAAAAAACTTACTTATTTTGAAATTTGGAATACAGAATGAATGGTAATGTCACGCTGAATAGAAAAACATCAGGACATTATTTTCCAAACATTTCTGATTTCTCTTGCAGGAATAAATGTTCATTAACCCCTATATGTGGGGTAATAATTTTTCAGTATTCTGAGGAATAAGTAGAAATATTGCTGAATTTCATGGGCAAAGTGGCATGTATGTAGGTAGAAAACATAATTTCTGGCTATACATTTACCACACACACCCACAAACCAAAGACAGCCAAATAAGGGCAAGTCTGTAACTACTTTAATATAAAAGTTATGAAGTAGTTGACTTTCCTGGTCTCCCTCTCTCTCTCTCTCTCTCTTTTTTTTTCTTTTTTTTTCTTTTTCGCTGGCAGAGTATACAATTATTATGCTACTTTGGGTTTGAAAGCTACAAAAAGGAAACAAGTTTGATTTACCCATCCTGACTATTACCATATTTCAATACACACTTAAATTCCATGCTGCACTTTAGACCTGTAAAAATAGACTTCTTAAATAATCAGCTTTCGAATTAAACAGCCATTTAATAAAAAGCTTTTTGGTTCATTTTTGGCTGTGTCAACCTAAATTAACTTAAGCAGCACACATCAAGGATCAAGGTATGATTAGCTGTTCAAAGTATAACTATTCACACTAAAATGAACCTTGCTGCTGAGTACAGCAGCCTTTGACATCAACAATAACTGAATAGGCATATATAGACAGTTCTGTTATTATTTCAGTGTGCTTTAGGTATTAGGGTAAAACCCCAAAGTGCACAGCTCATGGGTTATTACAGTTTTCAAGGCCACTCATTCGAGTCAAAATAATGAGAAAGAGTTACTATTCTTGACAGGTGTCAGATCATAGAGAGCAAGTCTTAATGTAGTGACTAGAATCAAGTGCTCCTGTGAGAACATGAAACATGTCACCTAGCATTTTGATGATCAGTAAAGGAAAAATATAAATTGAAGTGCAGAATATTCTACTAGTTTTATGTATGCTACACGTGGAAACTGCTGCAGAATTTGGTGAAATCAGCTGTAAATCTGTTAACAGTAAAGTTCTATTGAAACTACTTCTATGAATTGCAAGTCAAAGATCAACCATTTCTACTAATTTCAGTGGAGTTTCAAGAGTGTTTATCAGGACAGGGATTTGCCTCATCACATCTAACAGTTTAATATAAACAAACATCCAGTGGAGAAAAAGAAATCACTGAAAATAATACCTTTAGATATTTTACTTACTAGAGAAAGAATAAATTCCCAATTCACAGAGATGCATTTGAGTGCAGAGATGGGAGGAAAAAAACCCAAACAACTGAACCCAAAATACAAATAAAGGGTAAAGAGCTGTTAAAGGAAAGGACTGGGAAAAGGAAAGATAGCCAAAGAAAATAAAGGGTTTGAGAAATATGCAGGGAATATTCAATATAAGAGATTGGAAGTTTGAATTTGATCAAAGGAAATACAAATATTTTGAGTCTATCATTATATGATATTAATTGAGAAGACATGTCTGAGTTTATCAAGCAGAAAACACTAAACTATCAATAATAAATTCTTATTTAAGGGAAACTATAATTGAGAAAACACTACAAATAAATTTAAAAAAATAACTTGCCTGAAAACCGAGGATTTTTTCACTAGGTTTAATATGTCTCTGAAATTCACACTCCACTGGTTGTATTACTTTGATGCCATCTTCATAAAAAACGTAAAACATGTTCCCAATTCCCAGACCTTAAGAACAAAAAACACATTGAAATGTATAAAATTAAATAATGACAAAAAAGAAAATCCTTGTCTTGAACTAAAGACCTCATCACACTTTGGGTATGAGGTTAATCTGTTAATGCGTATAATGCTAACATAGCTAATTCTACAACAACTTTTGTTGTAAAACTGAACTCAAACTGTGATATTATTCAGAAATTAACTTTTTTTCTTATTTGTTCATCTTTTTTCCCTGGGCAAAATAGTGTTCTTATGAGCATAGATATAAAAATATATAGTTTAACAGCTGCAGCAACTAAAGTAATCTTACCAAATCATCTACACTCAAATCAAATTAATATAAATTGTCCATGTATCATTTTTATCCTTATTTTTCCGAGACATGAAAAAGTTAATTTCTGTAATCAAAAGAGAAATTCTGAGCATTTCTTGCAAATCCTATGACTTTTCTTTCAGTCAGAAAAGGAAATATTCTCTGTTGTAGTTGGTGGGAGAGCCAGCATTGGGCAGGTAGTCATTCTGAGATTGAAGTGCAACAAATGTTTACAAAACTACTAAATCCTTCTGCTACAATGTTACGAAGTGAGAGGCATGATGTAATATTTTCTGGAGAAGGTGGGAACCAGATCTGTAGCAGGAAGTCTCATAGTATATGTGGTTATTCTCATGACCACAAAATAGGACATTCTCCTTAGTTTACCATGTGCAAATTGAGACATAGTTGTGGATTTGCTGTGTGGATGCTATAATGGATGATTAGTTCATATTTCTATGAAGAAAATTACCATTATAGCCAACTCTGACAGCTAAACTGAGGGCTACAATTATGAAAGTGTACACGTATCCTTGGATACAGGGCCTAAGCTTCCACTTGACATAATATTTGTTATAATAAGACAGGGCAATGAGACCCAGGAAAAAATGTAAGTCTGATACTCTGCTTATCCTAAACTCTGAAGTAAAACCTATGTTAATAGAGAGGAAAGAAATCTTAGTAGCAAATAAAATAACTAGAATGCTAAAAGGGGGGGTAGAATGTGCACTTTTGTATGTATGCATGTACATACATACATAAAAGTTTCCAGTCCATATTAGGAATCACATAGGTAACACAGTCATTTAAAAGGCAAGTGACGTGCATAAAGTCATGCCCCCAAAAAGCAGTTTCAATTATATTTGAGAAATCCTGTGCAATAATTTCCTACTTCTGAGTTTTCCTAAAAAGAAAGATAGGTTTTCCTCATTTTAAATCAAATCTATCCATTAAGTGGTTATCAAAAAGTGGGAGAGGAATTTGTCTGTGCTATTTGTTGTAGCAGTACATGCAGGCTCAGGTTCAAAGAAAACTTGCCAATCGTGTCTATTCTAAGCATAGGGCCTATTAAGGGCAGTATGTCTACTCTGTCCAAAGGGTACTTTTTGCATTATTTTGCAGGTAAATCATACAGCCTATGTAAAAAAATTATGTCAAGGTCTTTCTTTAAAATATTTATCCTATAAGAACACCTGGAATTTGTAGATAAGCCTGACCGAGGTTAGGCTGCCCCTGCCAGTGAACACAGTGTAGAGATCCATAGCTAAGCAACTGGCTTAGTGTGTCTTGGTGATAAACAAACATATGGAGCTGGCTGGGGAAAAAAGAAGGCTTTCTCCTCTCCCTGGTCTCATTGACTAAAGTATATTATAGTTATTAGCAGGATAAATAATACCAGAACATGAGGAAGTAAATCAGCTGGTAGCCCCAGGTGATACAGGTATTTGACAAGCAGACTCCTCAGCTGCCAGTACTGCAAAGCAGGCTTTCTAATGTACAGATAATATTCACGTACCCAGCCCAAAGTTGGAAGGCTTGATTTGCAGTTTCTGGATAGTAATGTTCTTCAAAAACATTGAAGGAGACACTGTAAGAAATGTCCTTCCTCCATTTCAAAACCAAGTTAGGGAAGTGAGTTTATATAATGAAGTTCTGCCTGTGGATCCAATGAAATAATTGCCCCCTAAATTTTTCTTCTGAATGTGGCTACAAATACTTGTGCAAATATCTATTCTACACAAAAATCTAGTCACTCAGGCAAGTCACTTCCTCACAACTTCATGAGCTATTCCTCTAGAGACGTCTGACCTAATTTTGCAGCCTTCCTCCTATCAAACCGCAACCAATCCAGTACGCTCATAATACCATGTCAGAAGCAACAACAGTACTGAATCTAACTGGCTAACACTGATTAAAAAAAAAAAAAAGTGGCAATTTTTTTCCCCTATAAAATTATTATTGTAATACAAATGAATGTACTTTCAAAATCCTTTCAGATCTTCTGACACACAGTCTTTTTACACTTACACAAGCAACCAATTTTGATAAGGCTTTTGTGTACTCTATATACAAATATGCATTGCTGACACTAAAGCCTATCTGGTTTAATGATCTTAATTGTCCTGCTAATCACCGATGCCTCCTCCCCTCCCTTCCTATCTGTTCATATTTAGATAACAGAAAACAGCAGAATATGCATGGCCTAGAGAAGTTAGCTGTGATACTTATCAGTGTCTTCAGGGGATTGCTGCCCTGTAAAGGAATTCTGAGCTGTAATAATGTTTGTTGCAATCACAAGGCCAGTGAGAAGTGCAGGAGAAATTAAGAAAATCTACTCTAGAAGATAATATTGCCACTACATTCTCAAGCACTACTATACATTACTTTAGTTTCACAACTATGACAGAGAAATTTGAATGCCTTTACGATAAGCACTCTGGTGATCCACTATTTTAAATTTGTCTTTACTGTGACGGAACTTAAGTTTTCCTAAGTGCTTTTTAACCACTGAAAACAGCAAAAGAACTGATTGTTTATACCAGCTGAGCTACTGGTAAACCAGAAATATAACAAAATAAAACTAGTTCATGTATGTAAACACACTAGGAAATACCAAAGGCTATTGTGGAATTAGGCATATGAAATAACATTTTTTTCCATCTTTAAATCAGTTCACAATAAATCTTTCAGAAACATGCAGAAATACCATTTGCAGCATGAATTCATAGCAAAAACCAATCCATTTAGAACATTAGCAGTCTCCCTACGGAAACTGAAACAATGTCCTATTCCTGAAATACATTCATTTCTAAATTTCAACTTTAAGAACAAGCTACTTAGAGCACCGAAATTAGAGCACATGACAACACTTTGATAATAGTCTTCTGCACTATGCTACATGAGATTATCTCATATATATGGAAATTAGTATCTATATTTGTCAGTAAAATATACTTCCCCCACCACAAACCTGCATTTCCTCTCTCAACATTTAGTTACAAACCTCTCCTGAGGATAAAAAGAAAATGCTTAGTCTGATCAAGCAATTGCAGGTACCTCAATTTTAATTCAACTGTTTATGATTATTATTTGTTGTTCAATAAGAATGATTCATGTAAGATTAATCCTAACAACATATAGGCTGATCGATTGGAAGCTTTATCACATCAACAAACAAATGAAAGTTAAAGGTTTGCATTTTAAATCTGAGCTTCTTATGCTATCCCTTCAAATAATCATCTGAACCTCTTGAACAGTTGATTTCCTTCTCTCTCCTGAGAAGGAAAAGAAGTTCACAAAAGTATGAACATTTGAAGGATTACTTCCACTGATTTTTTTTTTTTAAATTCTCTTGAATATTGCAAGGGGGAGAGTAATTACTGTAACTGTAAAATATGAACCAAAAAAAAAAAAATTTCAAAACACACATACAAAGGGAGCAGTACATGAGCATTTCACTGTAATATAGAAAATATGAAAAAGGCCATCTGTATTAATACCTTGCTCTCGCCACAATATATTTGCAACTGCAGCATGTAAGAGAAAGAAAGAACAGAAAAACATAAATGAACAAGAAAAAAACCCCCATGAAATGGTATATCGGTTCTGAAATAATCGTGTTGGTTTAACCTCTGATTCACTAAAATTTTACAGGTAATTCAATGCAAACTTGAATTGACAATAAGATTAATTAAAGTTCTTCATGTCATGTGATAAAACTGAATAGCCATCATAGTTACTACTGTGAGGGTAAATCCCACCACCCCCATTATACATACATCTCTCCCAACAAGATAATTACATTAGCCTTTATCAATACTGCATTTCATAATCCTTTACATAAAGCATATGGAGTTTGCATACACATAAGTTATGTGTGTTAATTACAGGCGATGCATTTGTTGTAGTTTCCTTTAAACACTGGACTTTGAAAAGATTCATCTCAGGAAATAGTTATGAGAGAAACATGGAAAAGCAAAACGAACACAAAATAATTTTCTGTATTGCAGTAACATGGTCATGCTACCAAAGCTGTCACAGTATAAAGTGTGCCATTATTTTTTGAAGTCTGAGATGAGAACTAAAAGATGGAATGGTAACCAAATAAGCACTTAAGTTTTTTTTTTACCATGAAAACATGTGCTGCATTTGACCATCTTGTTTACAATTGTATTTCAGACCTTTGAGATCAATGAAAACTAATTTTCCTAGTTTTGGTCTTTCTGCCTGGGGAGAATAAAGAGAAAGCAAATAAAATGTGCAAATTTAAAATATTTAGAGCTTAGCATGTCAAGGAATAAATTGGGGTAAATTGGAGTATGCTACAGGTGATCAGCCTCTGGATGGCATTGATCACAACCTTTGGGCCTGGCCCAGTCAGCTATCAATTCACCCCAATGTCTGTATTATAGCCTATACTTCAGTTTGAAAGTGTTACGGGAGACAGTGTCTAAAAGCATTTCTAAGGACACAGTAAACAACATGCATTCCTCTTCTCATCCATCCTGTCAGTCACCTGATTGCAGAAGGCTGTCAGGTTGACTGGATATTGTTTTCTCTTCATAAATCTCTGCTGACTACTACTAAACACTATCTTCACCTTCACGTTTTTGTGAAAGATTTGGGGCTATTTGAATGTATCTTTTTCTCAGAGATCAAGGTGATGCTGATGGGCCTGTTATATCTTGGATTCTCCTTCTTCTAGAAGAGTGAAGCTGGCTTTCTTCCAGCTTGCAGAAACCTCCCTTGACTACTATGATCTGTCAAAGATTATTATCAAGTGTGGCCACATAATGCCGTGGGCCAACTTGCCTTGCACTTTTGCATGCATCCTACACAGGCGTTGAAACTGTGAATGTCCAGTTTGCTTAAATGGTCTCTAATTTGATCTTATTGACCTTGCCAAAATTCCTTCCCAGACTTCCTAAATGGTTTTGCATTCCTGGGGCCAGTTTTGCCAGTGAAGACTGAAGTGAAGAAGACCCTTAGTGTAACTTGGCCCCTTCTTTGTCATCAAGTTCTCTGTCCTACTCAGCAACAAGCTCATATTTTCCCTTGCCTTGTTTCAGACGTTGCTGTCCCTACAGCAGCACATCTTTTGATCTTTGTGTTTACCACTAGATTCAGCTCCAAGTAGGTTTTGCAACACCCCTGCATGCTCAGACAGTGGCTCTGTATTCAGATGACAATCCTGTGTTTATCTATGTCGTCTTATATAGTCTTTTTTTCTTTTCTGTAATAAAGCAAATTAATTTCCCCAGGGCAACCTGGATGACTTTGTTCTAAATTACTTTTCTCTTCACATTGTAAGGAAATAATCATACCATATATGACACTTGAGGTCCTGTAAATTTAGTCATAAAGTTCTACTTTTTATCAGCCTTTTTTTTCTAGGGGTGACATAGCAATGAAAATAAAAAGTAATTACAGTTATTCAACTGTGGAACTACACAGCATCAAATGAACTGATTTAAGATGCTAAGAACAGAACACATCAATTTGTGCTAATGAAAAACGATAAATATAGTATTGACTTCTGGTCAAAAAAATAATAAAAGAGGATTAAAAGGAGTGTTTTAAAAGCCTCACAGTTACTTAACAAATCAGTTGGAAGGACAATAAGACATTACTTAAGACTACAATATAAAATCGTAAAAACAAACCATCACCTCACCCAATACAGTTCAAGAAACTTCACTTATTTTTTTAATCAGCCCTATAATTTTTATTCAAAAAGATGCCCATTCTTTGCAATGTTAGTACAAGTAAAACATCTGTAGATAGAAAGTATGCTAAGAACATATTGCTTACCTTCCTGTTTTAAGCAAAAAATTAATTATCTTTATCCACATCATACACTCAATTCTTGGATATATATAAACTTAAAGATACAAAAATACATAGTTATGTATAGGTCTTAGCAAAAAATCTTCTGACAGAAAACCAGTGTCTTCTCTTGTGTTATTTTTCCTTGATTTGTAAAATAAAATAAAAAAAAAAAAAAAAAAAAAAAAGATATCCAGGTAACAAGAAATTATTAAATAATATCAAGAGATGCATTGAGAGCCTTGCAGAAGATGCCTTCAATGAGCTGACCTTGAGTAGGTCATGTATGCTGCTCCAGCTTTTCTCTTAAGGTTTAAGAAGCTCATGTGTCAGCATGGGTAGCTGCTGCAAGGTCATATGCCCCTAACAGCCTGCACCACACAATGGTGGGTGTTATGCCAGAGATAACACTGCAACCTGACAGAAGATACATGGGTTTGTTTGCTACACAAGCCACTACGCTATGGGAAGGAGAAGGAAATTCTCCATGGGTAGGATCTTCATAGTGTGCCTTGAAAAAATCCACCTGGAGTTCATCCGATGTACAAGTGCAGGGTGCTCTGCACCTGAAGGGATGTAAAATTAACTTGCTATCTATATTCCTCTTTTCAGACTATCTTATTAAAGTATCTATTTTTATTACACCACCTGTTGTTGGGCTGTTTATACTGATAACTAAATAGAACTGTGCACTGTGTCCCTCCCCCCTGCTACCCTCCCTGTGCAAGACAAGGGAGAGCCCACATCTTCTTGAAAAACAAATTATTTGTTGTTGTTCCTTTTTAAAGTACACTTATATCTCTATAGAAATCACTTCATGGCCCATACAAAGCTATTTTATATTTTTGTGTTGAGACCCAGCCTTTGATTATAAGCAGCTATCATAATATCTGAAGGCCTACTCTTCACCTCTGTTAGTCATTTTCTACATTCGTAGATGGTAGCAAGTTGCACATTTTTCAGTAACCTCTGCCTCCAGCACTTCATGAAAATTTTGCAGCAGACTTTAACAGCAGTACAGATCCTTATGCCTTTTGGAAGGAAACAACAATTACAAAAATCCATGTTATTTCTGTTATTAAATGATTAAGGGGATGCTACAATGTCACTTTAAAAAAAATAAAATTCTACATACCACTCCTTTTTATCATACTAGTAATAAATATTACATGGATTTTTCTGTCCCTACTGCCAATGTCATGGCTATCAACCATGTCAACTACAGTGTTCTTCCTCTCTAGTTTTCTTTTATCCAAATATTCAAGGCATAAAAGTTGGAAATAAAGTCTATGTGTATATGTGTAATATTTATATTCAGTGAGTCTGGAGATTAAACATAGCTCTTCTGTTTCCCTTCTGTGATTTGATTAGGCATTCACATTATCAGTAGTCAGTACACAATACTACATATACATACATATATACACCCACACAAACCCAAGATTAGGGCAGTAAGATTCAGAAAACGAACTTGTTCTTGAAGTACAGTATTTCATTTTCCTCTAAAACCAGTTTTTGCTCTTCTGTCACATGCCTCAGTGGTCAGTAGCCAAGAAAATTGTAAATAAGCTTTTAAAAATCTATTAACTTAAAAAAAAATTATAAACTGTTATTCTTTTGTATCTATTTTATGTACTTGTAGTTAAATAACCTGAAATTTTCCTTTTTTTTTTTTTTTCCCTTTTTTTCTTCCCTCTTGGCACTACATATCATGACAGCTAAATAAAATATTTTCATAAAATGTTATTTTTCTGCGCTCAGGCAAAACGAGTATCAATTAAACTGTTAACATCTGAAAAATTTCCTAGTTTGCCTAAGAGAGCCATGCAGTTCAATATGGATTTAAGAAGACTGAAAACCAGCACAAAGACATCTTTTATGCTTTATATATTACAATAAATGAGGGGAAGAAGTGCATTCAGAAGTACACTGATCTCTTCAGAATTCAAATAAACATTATTCAAATAATCATTATTCATGGATATAAAACTACTGTTGTTAATTCCATGTTTTATCTCATGAAAACACAGCCTTTATATTCTGTAATTACCCAAATTTCTGTCAGAATGTAACAGCTGATCAATAAAATGAACAGTTTGTATCATCTCATTTTGTTACACTTTCCAGCATCAGCTAGCAAACCACTGTCCCTTTCCAAGCCTTCAATCCCTTAATGGTAAGACGTCATAAATGGGTGTCAGAAAATAGGACGTTAAGGAAGATGCAGTACAATTATGTAGCAAAATCATGTGTAATTCAACATTAATATTCAGTACAGTCCAACTGTAATCTGCTGTACTTTCAATTGAAAAAAAAAAAAAAAAAAAGTCTCAATATGCCTGAAGGGCTACTGTCTGTGTACTTCACTGATGGCCACCACCATTGTCAAATCTTCTGGTTAATCATATGCACATTGTAAAGAGACTGTATCTGTTACCTTATTTCTTTTTCTCTCATTTTTAGAATATAAACACACGCCCTTATCTTACAGGGTAAATCTATACCATCATTACTGTCTGCTTGTTGAGCCACAGATGTTTAAAACAATTTTTATTTTAAAATTAACATTGGTAAAAGTGAAGATAGGGTTGAAGGGATTTATGTTTTTTGCTTAAATTCAACTATCAAGCAGAATGAGAGCATTTATGCATGTATCTGCTTTTACATTTATTAAGAAATTCAGATTTGTTAGATTTACATACAACTACAAATACATACAGACCATATTTGTGAAGCAAGGAAAGCCTTTTCTCCCCCCCAAAGGTATATATTGCTTGCTTCAACTATATTTGAAGTAATTATGTCAATACAAATTCTATCAAAATTCTATTCAGCTTTTATGTAACATGCATTTTAACTTCATTCCAGGTTAGATTATTATAATAGCCAAATATCTGTTTTTATGATTATTAAACTACTCTTTATCAGTTAAAAGTCACAGTTAACACTTTAATTTTGGTCAAATATGACCATGTTGTCTTAGTCTTCTTTAATTTGTTTTCCATCAATTGTGATAATGAATCATAGAATCATAGAATCATAGAATGGTAAGGTTGGAAGGGACCTCAAGGATCATCTAGTTCCAACCCCCTGCCATAGGCAGGGACACCTCCCACTAGTACAGGTTACTCAAGGCCTCATCCAAGGATGAAGTCCTTTCCCAAAGCACATTAACACAATCCAGTCTACACTAGTAGAATGAAAAAATAGCTCATGAGCTGAATTTTCACCCCATACTTGGAAGTTTGAAATAAAGTCTTTGCCTATGACGCTGTCAACAAGTATAAACTTGTTTAGGCCTGCCATAAAATAAAATGCCAGCATAAATTATCTCTGAGGAGGAAATTAGGTAAATAGGTATCATTCAGTGTAAGATGTGACAGGAAGATTCTATTAAAGTTGCATAAATCCTTTCAGATGATTTAGGCCATAAATCACAGTCAGAAGGCTTTTAGTCTCCTTCCAAGTTCTAGCCAGTGGAGACGCCTGGTTGCTTATGACGGCCATAAACCTGTCAAGTCAGTAGCATTCAGTCCACATAATCTCTGGTTAGGTGACAGGACTATGGCATTACATAAAAAAGGCACAGTTAGAAATTTATCTACTTAATGGTGCAGAGCAGGTATATATTTTTTTTAATTTAGCCCCAGGATACATTGTGTGAGGCAGGTAAATTTTATCCTGCTTTGTGTGACTAGGTGAAAGAATTCATAGAATTGCTTTGCAACATATGATGATGTCAGCGAGTGAACTGGGTTAACACTAGTCTGTGATTGATGACCGAAAGTAAAAGCTACTAAATATTAAAACATTATCAAGTACTGTCAAATTTGTCTTGAAAATGCCTTAATTGCAATACTTAATAACTTTATATCATGAAAGTTGTCTCCCCAAGGTGCACACTTCTGTCTCAATGAAATTTAAAGAAATACTTCAGAAGTTAAATTAATCAATGACAAATTAAAGTACATTTTATAAAATGAGGTTTTGGGAAACATTAAGAGAAATTAAAACATCAGAACAGAAAACAAAACAAACAACAAGCCTACAAAACTCTTTAACCTTAAGGGGAACAGAATGATTTCATGATCAATGACTCTACTTTTACAGCAGTATGGTAAGTTGAAACTCAGAAGAACTGATATACCTGTCAAAGTAATTGACAAAGGGAAAAAAAATATAGATTTTAAAATTATTTTATTTCAAAGTATTTTACTGTTAGTGAAGATAAAGAATTTTAACTATCTGAAAATCACCGCTGAAAATATTCCCTTGTCTTTGATGATCAATTAATTTCTATTTTTTTTTTTTTACATTTTCCTGGTCTTTGTACTGTCAGATTTTCTTCTTTAGACCTGTAGGTTACAGTGGTATACTCTACTTTCTTCTTTCAATTTATTTTTTTCTTCCTATCATTTTTTTAATACCACAAAATGACTTATTTATATTCCTTTCCTATACACTGTATGCCATACTCAGGTAACATCACTGTTATTGAAAAAATGAAATTTAGACCAATTTAACTAGTGCCAATACTGCCTGAATGTAAGGTGAATAAATAAACAAATAAATGAATAAATCCCACAGATGGGAACTGTTATTTCTCTATTTGTGATTACTGTACATTGTATCAACAAAAAAGATCTTGCCCACATCTTAGCCACACTACCTTTCTCATAAATACATTGTCAAATCACCTTTGTTCTATATTTCAGTTCTTCAACTTCCACACAATGTTTCAACAAGAGCAAGCTGAAGGGTTATCAAACATTGGAATGATCTGCCCAGGGCAGTGGTGGAGGTATTTAAGCAGCATGTGAACCTGGCATGCAGGGGCATGGTTTACTATTGACCCTTCGGTGCTCTGTTGAGGGTTGGACTGGATGATCTTTGAGGTCTCTTTCAACTGCATGTATTCTGTGATTCCATGATTGTGTAGTACAAGTTTGCCTTATGGCTTCTAGGACTTAGGTTGGGGTTGATCTAAATTTGTGCTTGACTATCAAAGGTAGTCATCAACATAAAACTGCATTTGAACTGCCAATTGCTCAGCTCATGTTTAAATGCTGCTAAATCCGACACTATGGAGGAGAAAACTTTCAGGTAATAAAACATTTCAGAGTTCTTTTACATGCCTCTGCAGGTTCTGTGAGCTATAAAATTAAAAGGCATCTTTGTCAGTTACTGCGGAGATGCTGGAGTATGAGAATGAAAAGAGAAATAGTGGTTACAGTTAACATCCTATTTTTGTGCTAATAGAAGTTCCAACAGCTTGATAATTCTTTAAACCAGTGCAGCAACAAAGGCCCTGAAAGTCATCACAAATGCTTGCTAAAGGTAGAATCATAGAAGAAAGGTATTTCGTGACACCAGAACTATTCAAATTTTAAAGTATACTGATAGGAATCAGAATTATTTTTTAATGTTCATTTAACAATATTGTGTATTTTTTTGCCTGCATTTGCACAGAAGCAGGATAACAATTGAAAGCAGAAGTTGATTAAATACTTTCTACCTTACAAAGGAACAGAAAAGACAGTAAATTATGTATAGAAAAAACAAATATTTAAAGTAATCTGGTATAAATGAGGTATGTAAAAATACTTGGTAAAAGTTGTTTTGGATGTGTGGTCTGGTGCCACTAGGTTTGAATGAATTTTAGAATATATCATAAAGTTCAAGAGGAGCACCACTACATATGCTCCTAGTAGCTCCCCTACTCCCTGAAACTCCGTATCTCAAGACCAGTGAATAAACTGAAGTGCATTTACACTAATACACACAGCATGGGAAAGAAATAGGAGGAGCTGGAAGCAATTGTACATCAGAAAAACTATGAAATAGCAACAAAAGGAGGGCTAAGGAGAATCTCTATCCTTTACTGGATGCAGGGGGGAAAGTGGTGGTAAAGGATGAGGCAAAGGCTGAGGTATTCAATTCCTTCTTCAGCTGTTAGTAATAGGACTAGTGTTCACTAGATACCCAGGCCTCTGACCGGAAAGATAGGGATGAGGAGCAGAATGAAGCCCCCATAATCCAAGATGAATTGGTTGGTGACCTGCTACACCACTTAGACTATAAAAAGTCTAAGGAACTGGATGGCATACACCCAAGGATACTGAGAGACCTGGCAGAAGTCACTTTTCATCATTTTCCAACAGTCTTGACTAACTGGGGAGGTTCCAGTTGACTGGAGATTGGCAAATGCGGCACTCATGTACAAGAATGGCAAAATGGAGAATCTGGGAAACTACAAACCTATCAATCTGAGCTTGGAGCCAGAAAGGTCATGAAGCAGATAATCTTGAGTGCCATTATGCAGCATATGAGGGCAAACAGATGATCAGGCTAGTCAGCAAGTGTTCATGAAGGGCAGGTCCTGCCTGACAAATGTGATCTCCTTCAAAGACAAGGTGACCTGCTTTAGTAGATGAAGACATGGATACTGTTTACATGGACTTTACTAAAGCATTTGACATTGCCTCCCTTGGCAATGGCAAGGATCCCTTGACAGCATCCTCTTGGAAAGTGGCTGTTCATGGCTTGGATGGGTGGACACTTTGCTGATTTAAAAGCTGGGTGGCTTACTCTAAAGAGTGCTGTGAATGAAGTGAAATTTAGTTGGTGGCCAAACACAAGTGGTAGTGCCCAGGGCACAGTATTAGGGTTAGTTCTTTTCAATATTTGACGATGATCTGGACAAGGAGATTGAATGCACTTTCAGTATGTTTGCAGTTGACACCAAACTATGAGGGAGTGTTGATATGCTTGAGGACAGGAAGGCTCTACAGAGGAACCTTAATAGGCAGGATAGATGGGATGAGGCTTAACAAAGCCTTATAGGAGGCTCAACAAAGCCAAGTACCAGGTCATACAGCTGAGTCACAAGAACTCCATGCAACACTACAGACTTGGGGAAGAGTTGTTTAAAATCTGTCCAGCAGAGAAAGACATGGAGATTGATTGACAGTTGGCTGAACATCAGCCAGCACTGTGTTCAGGTGCCCAAGAAGGCCAATAGCATCCTGGTCTGTATCAGGAAGAGTGTGACAAGCAGGACCAGAAACATAATTGTCCTTCTGTACTCAGCATTGCTGAGGGTACACTTTCGAGTCCTGTGTTCAGAGCTCTTACTACAAGAAAGACACTGGAGCATGGAGTGTGTCCAAAGACAGGCAACAAAACTGGTGAAGGGTCTGGAGAACAAGTCTTATAAGAAGTGGTAGAAGAAAATGGGGTTCTTTAGCCTGGGGAAAAGGAGGTTGAGGTGAGGTGTTACCACTTTCTACAACAACCTGAAAGGAGGTAGGAATATGGTGGGTGTCAGTCTCTTCTCCCTAGTAACAAGTGATAGGGTGAGAGGAAATGGCTTCGGGTTGCATCAGAGGAAGTTTAGATTGAATATTAGGAAAAATTTCTTTACTGAAACAGTTATGAAACACTATAATAAGCTCCTCAGCGTGGTGGTCAAATCATCCCTAGAGGTGTTCAAAAAAAGGCAGAGCTGTAATACTAAGAGACATAGTTTAGCACCAGACTTGGTAGAGTTGATATGGTTGAACTCTATGATATTAAAGGTTTTTGCCAACCATTACTATTGTATGATTCTATAATTCCAATCTATTGAAGAGGGAAGAAAAAAAAAAAAAAAACCCAAAATGAAAAAGAATCAAAGGAGGAAACTGAAAGGAAAACTTTGCAATGGAAACTAAACATAATTCTGTATTAGTGAAACTATTTAATAAAGCAAAATAACAAGAGAAATGAGGGATTCTTCAATCTTTTGTGTCTCTAACTCAGGTAGATATATTTCTGGAACAATGCACTTCAGGCAAAAAAAAAGTATTAGATCTGTATTCAGGTAGAATGGGATACAATTTAATGTCTTGTGAAAAGGGGAAATTGGAGTTAGGAGAAATGGTTCCGTCATGCTTAAATCTATGAATCCACAGAATATCTGTTTTGAAATATCAGACTACACTGGAATGAAATTAAACTCAGACTTGAAATGGTTGGACTTGACGATCCTCAGGGTCTTTTCCAACCAGAATGTTTCTGTGACTCTACTGCTTGTATTACAAATGCGATTATACCAGAGAGTCCTAACACAGGTTAGTTCTCCCAGGTATTATTAGAAGTTCATGACAGTAGAGGATACTGCTGTCCTCAATGAGATTTAGATAAGGTTGTTAATCCTCAGAATGCTTTCACCAGTCATTGTAGGGGTTATCCAGGTATCACCCAGACCAGCTCTTTCATTCTCAATGGCTTTGACTGCAAACTTGAGGGAAAATGGAATTCACAGCACAAAAAGAGCTTCCAGTCTCTAGAGAATTCAAACAGCAGAGTCCTTGCATTCTGAAACATTTCAGATGCTATTGTTGTGGGAGTAACAGGTATAGGTCTATTCACTGCACATGCTTCATGACTTTTGTTGATTACCAAAGTCATAATATTTAAAAATTAATATTCTGAAAAGGTATATAAGGATCCAATAAAGAAGGCACAAGAAATATAAAGGTACTTAGAATTCTTGTTTTCTTTATGAATCTGGGGAGCTAATAAAGAAAAGACTAATAGATATACTGGGAAAAGCAAAAATAAGTTTTACATTTGTATTAAAGACTATAACAGTTTACAGTTACAGTAGAGATTTTATGAAACATTCATTTAAGGCCAAATTTTCTCAGATTAAAATATAGCTTTTCCAACAGAAGTTTCAAAATCTAAAAATTCTCAGGCAAGAGCCCTGCTGGGAAGAAAAAGGGAGAATAAAGATCGTGTTATAAAATGTATGCACACCAGGTAGAAATTAATGAGATAGCAGGGCTTGTTCAGTCTTAAGGGAAGAAGGCTTTGGGAGTACCTAATAGCAACCTTCCAGCACCTACACAGAGGTTCTCAAGAAGACAGAGTAAGGTTCTTCACAACTGGCATTGGAAAAAGCAGACACTGGACTGTGGTTGACTAGCTGAGTGGGCCTTCCAGCAAATGTCTGGGTAATTAAAATCCCCCATGAGAACCAGGGCCTGTGATTGAGAGGCAGCTGCCAGCTGTCTGTAGAAGGCTTCATCAACTTCCTCATCCTGACCAAGTGGCCTGTAATAAACACCCACAATGTCTGTATAGTTTATACCAGATCATGTGAAATAACATTTGTATCACCAGAGACTAGAATATAATTTGTGAGCTAATCAACAGGCTTTAAAGTAAAGTAGTAGTAGCATTGTGTTTAATAAGTGTAGGTAGGTTAAGGGAACAAAAGGCACAATTCTACCCAGATGGTTTTAAATATATCATTTTCTTCCCTAATAATCCCTAATTTGCTGCATGAACCAGTGTTCTGGTAGAAACATAAATACAAACAGAAAAGAGTTAATAAGAAGTTAATGAATAATTAATGAGCGTTAAGGTCTTCTAATGCTAACATCTACTCCCAGGCAACTAGCACCTGTGAAAGCAGTTTATTTGCTTAGTTTTGATAATTATATTGATGGTAACTGATGCTTTTTGGTTTGTTTGGTTGTTTTTTTTATTAGTATGTACCTTAGAAACAGCATTCTGGGCCAAAGTCAGTGAATCAAAGTATCTCATATAAATGTCTGTTTCACCTATACGTGAATGATATGATTATGCAGCTATGGACTATATGTGCATTTTCACATCCATCAGTTTTTAGGAAAGCATGTTCAGACAGCAAAGAACACAATGGTAAAATGACTTCCTGAAATGTACAACACAGAACTTGTGGAGTAAATGATTTTTGTAGGGAAGAAGATGACTGTATGTTGGATTAAATATCTTAGAAATAATAGTTTATATTCTGTCTACTTTAATTTACATATTTGATATCACCAATGGCCATGTAACAACTTATTGCTAGCAGAATTTAAAGCATTAATTGAAAACAGTATTCATTGCATAGCATCTGGTTTTATAAATCCTATAGAGTTAACAGATCTAAAATTATTGCACAACATTGCAATGCCTGAAAACAGCAGTTTGCTTAGATGTGGCTATTCCTACATAAACCCTGCAGACCAAGCCTTTAGAGGATACAACAATTAGGTAACTAAAACACTAGCAAACTGGACAGTTGGGAATAAATGTTTTGTTGTAAAAGACAAACAAGTCTCAACCAAGCATAAGCAAATTCCAGTTTGTCAGGGCTTTGTAAATCGGCACCGTTCACAACATTTTTCACGGACTGCAAAACGAAAACAGAGGTGACCAAGCTACTTTATACTACCAGTTAATTCACCATGATCAAACAACCTATTTATACCCAGCTGCCTTCTTAGAAACACCTGAGCAGGCATTTTCATGACCAAAAAAAAAAAAAAAAAAAAAAAAAAAAAAAATCCTGTTGAGAATTTTGAAATGGCAGTTATAATTAGCATTACTGAAAGCGGCTAAGTAAAGATATTAACATTAGGATTATAAAAATTTCCTGCATGGAAGATTTCCTCTAAAATGTTTAAAGCTTAATAAACCTGCATGTAACAGAACTCAGTGTACTGTGAAAGGGAGTGCCACAGAGATTTTCAGTGCTACTAATTCTTCCTCTAGTATCTTTCGTCAAGTACTTGGCACTGTTGAATAAGCTTCTAGATAAATACAAATGCCGTGAGTCAATGCAACCAGACTCCCTAGTCAGATAATTATCATTTTACTAGATATACTCCTAATAAATATGTAGCAGTCATTGAAGAAAGAAAAACAAAAACAAACAAACAAAAAGGCGAAACCAAACAGGTTAAGTATAAATTCAGGAATGGATTTTTCTGAGAAAAAGAAAAGGAAAGGAAGAGGAGTATCAGACAAATAGCAGTATTTACAAGACCCACTACCATTTGACTGAGGATAATGAAAACTACTTTCTAGTATTGGTAGAGATTTCTTCAGCACATTGAATTCCCAGCTTACCAACTGAATATGAACTCTTGTTCTGCATTTCTGGAAAGCCACAGTTACCCAGACAGAAGACAGCATGAGCAAGTTGGAATTGATCTGGACCTGCTGAGCACTCCAGTAGGTGAGATCAAGTCCTGTGATGGCTCTCATATCATGAGGGCAAAGTTTGACTCTAGTTGTATCTCATGAACATAGAAGAAAGATTGGAAAAGGTCTTCCTCTTGCCTCCCAATCAACCCTCAGAATCTACATCAAGACCACAGTTTTGCCTTATGCAGGCATCCAGTTCATTTTTTTCTTTCCCATGCAACAAATTGGTCATGAGTGTACTAAAATTTTGACAGCAATGTGAAAAATATTTCAATTCACAGAATGAGAGATTTCATTTTACTCCAAGATAAACTTCAGATTATGTAGTGTCTTTGGTGACTCTTGGATATAATTATTTAAACATTCACATAATAAAAAAAAAAAAAAAATTATCCACAAATGCTCATTTAATTTTTTTCATGTTTCATAGTTTGTAATACTGATTTATGTGAGAACTACATGTAATTTTTATAATTTTTATAACACTTACGGGTTTTTCGAGCAGAGTCTTCCACAAAGAGAGAAGAAATATCTTCATCCACCCCTACGTCATTCTTTGCAATACAAGTATATGCTCCTGTATCTTCATAGCGCACATTGCTAATGTGAACCTCACTACCATTTGCTGAAAACAGAGGAGAAATTCAAGATGCGGACATGCTACAGTGCTTTTAGATTACACATTCACAAGGCTTTGTCTGCTTATACTAATTAAACCATTTTCATTCCTGAGTTCATAACTTGGAAACATGCCAAACTAATCCAAAGGTATTCAAGTGGATAGTGGATTACATGCACTATTATTTATCTCACAGATACCTGGATTACCTCAGCTGATCATGTGCTTGAGAGCCAAATATCAGTCTGAAATTTTATGCATGCTTGAATGATTACACCTGTTTTAAAAATCAGGTAAATAAGTTTTTATTGTGTTGCATTTGGTCACTTGACACTATCATTGACTTTACACAAAATAACCCAAGTTTGCTTGGAAGATAATATGCTAAAATTTCTATATAAATAGTAATTTGGATAGAATAGGATAAGATGGAATGCCAGGTTGGAAGTGACCTCAAGGATCATCTAGTCCAACCTTTCAGGGTAAATAAATATACTTATTTCCAGTAACACCTGGGGGTTTTTTTGTGTGTGAATGCAACATAACAACAGAAAAAAACACAAACATTGAAATTTTATACCTACACTGGTGTAGGAGTCTATGGAAATAATTTCCAGAGCTTTCTGTCAACTTAAGCGGGAATGTCAATGAACAACCTAAGTTTCACAGGCAAAGGTATTTTAAATAATATGATGTACACAATGACATGACTGATAATTCATTGCAATGTAAGTATAGTATGTCCTTTTACCTTGAAGAGTTAGTTGTTTGGATAACTTTGGAGTAATATCAATTCCATTCTTCAGCCAACCAATTTGTGGATTGGGAATACCTTCAGCATGGCACCGAAGGCTAGCTGTCACACCTGGCTCTCTTGCCTGGCTCTCTGGATAGACACGAATGACTGGTGGAACTGAAGGCAGGAAGTAGTTACAGTTTAGTGTAGAAGACTGTTATTTTGATTTAAAGAAAAATAATTATAAGCAATTCTACAGACTCCTGCAGCTATATAGGACAATACACAGATGTGGGATTAGTCACATATTCAATGGCATTCGATGTTGAACTCTGTCACAGTAAATTTATGAAGCAACTCTTTTCACTGCATGTGGTGCCAGTGAAAAAAGGCCTGAATGCTAATTCAGTAGTTTGGGGTTCAGTAATAAGATTTTTATTTTTCCTTAAATTTATTTAATAAATATGAATAATGTACAACCAGTGAGTATGTTATTGTCCTGTTACACAAACATTTTCTTCAACACTTCATCTTCACCTTTCCCTTTTCTCCAGAGGTCCTGTCAGAAACCCACTTTAATGGTATAAAACACGTAATCACAGAATCACATAACGGTTGAAGTTGAAAGGAATCTCTAGAGATCATCTTTGTCCTGTCCCCTTCCCTAAGCAGGGCCACCTAGAGCCAGTTGACCAGGACCATATCTAGGTTTTAGAATATCTCTAAGAAGGGAGAGTTTACAATCTCTCCGGGAAACCTGTTTCGGTGCACAGTCACCCCCACAGTAAAATGTTTCCTGGTGGTTCAAACTGGACCTACTGTTCTCAGGATACCATATGCCCTCTTGACCACATGGGCACATCGCTGCCTTGTGGTCAGCCTGGTGTCCATCAGGACCTTTAGGTCCTTTTCTGCCTAGCTGCTTTCTATGTGAGTGGCCCCCAGCATATACTGGTGCATGGGGGTTTTCCTCTCCAGGTACAGTACTCTGCACTTCTACTTGTTGAACTTCATAAGGCCAGTTTCTCCACCCTGTCAAGCTCTCTTGAACAGCAGCACGACCCCCAGGTGTATCAGCCACTCCTCCCATTTTGGTGCCACCTGCAAATCTGCTGAAAGTACAAATCTGCCCCATCATCCATATCAGTGGTGGATGTTTGGACATTTATAAGACAGGTCTTCTAAATCTCATTATTAGCAAAATAGTTGACATCACTTTTGCAATGTTTAGAAACTTGCTGCAATATATGCTTACCAACTAAATATCTGCCATATACCATACATAATTAGTAGAGAAAGAGCATATGATATCACATGGATATATTCCTATTGGTAATGAATGATTAAGCAAAAGTAATAATTCTTGATCTTTAATTATTTATAGAGACAACTTGCTTGACATTTCTAACAATTAAAAAAAAACCCAAAACAACAAACTATAATGAAGATTAGAGAATTATATTTCCTATTCTCCAAAGTTTTGTTTAATGAAGCTTAAAAAATACGAAATACTCAGTTGGTGCCACAAAACACAGTTGGGTAGAGGTTGAAGTATCATTTTATAATGAAAGAAAATAACAAGATCAAAAGTGAACTATGTCTATTTTGACACAAGATTAAATATTTTCAAATGCTACCCAACTGTTTACAAGAAATGTCCCAGCATGTTGTCCTATTACAGCACAGAAAAACCCAGATTTCTGTATCATAGGAAACACACAGATGTGTGTACTGTATCTCAGAGTGGATGCACAAATCAGTAGGTTTCAGGGATATTTTAAACCCAGTTAGAGACAAGGGTCTTTTCAAACAATATACATAGAAAATTACATATAACCCAAATAAGCAAACTGCAAAAATATAACACAAGACTATGGAAGAAGATTAAAAATGTGAAAATGATGGTTGTTAGTTGATTAGACTACCAGCTGAGAGCAAAAGTATTTAAAATTCAGGGATTTAAGGTTTCTATCGAGTTTCTGGGAGGGATTTTGCTTTTATGGACATGGGCAGTCATCTTTCACATAGGATCTGTGTTTTCTGCGTTGAGACTTTGCTTTTTCCACTGTGTTATAGAATCATAGAATGGTAAGGTTGGAAGGGACCTCAAAGATGATCTAGTTCCAACCCCCTGCCATAGGCAGGGACACCTCCCACTAGTACAGGTCACTCAAGGCCTTGACAGTCCTCAGACAGTCTTGCTTGACTGCATGCTTAGATGGTTTGAGCCTTTTGGCACTTCAGCAGCCAGTCTTGCTCTGTCTTACTTCCTAGAGTCCAATTCCCATGTATATCCTGTCTAGCATCTCTTGACAGAGGTCTTATAGGTGGCTTAATCATGTTACAGACTCATCACTGCGTCGAAGCCAGAGAGTTTATTTCTCCATCTTGCTTGAGAAGAGTTGCAGCTCCTTAAAAACAGATCTTCCATCATTTAACACTCTCAAGCATCTCAGCAATGCAAACATCTTTTAGGACCAATGCAATGCATTGCAACGCACTGAATACTGAATACCTATGGCAGAATATTCCTTGTGGCTTTTTTTGTTGTTGGTGGTGGTTTTGGTGTTTTCTGTTTTGTTTTTGTTTGTTTGTTTTTTGTTTGTTGGTTTGGTTTGGTTCTTTTGGTGGTTTGATTTTTTGGTTTTGGTTTTTTGGGTTTTTTTGTGCTAGTGAATAATCCCATTGAATATCAAATGTTATGGGTGTTTAACTACCACACCTTAGCAGACTTCTACTGAGTCTGTGAAGAGAAATTTTTTTAACGCTTCAATTTGGGAGAATTTTTGTTTTTAATAGGAAAAGATATTAGCTTGTTTTGGGCAAAAGACAGATGATATTGTTTGGGCAATTTTATTCCTAGCAAAGTTCTAGAAAGTATTGTAACTGAAATCAAATATTTCCTAAACAAACAAAATAAGCCCCTGCATCACAAGATGGTATTGTTGCTAAATTGATTACTTAAGGGTTAGGAAATGTGAAAATGAGGATCTGCTCAAGAAAAAAAACAGGTCTGAGTTTTCTTCTGCTATTCCATATTTCTCTAGGGGATCGTGTTCCCTTTAGCAGTGTTTTCCCAGACTCAGAAATACTTGCATGATACTGTTTTATTTTTTCCTTGGTTCATCTTTCTTACATCTGTTGTCACTTCCTATTTTCTTCTGCAAATCTGTGTCCGATACATTATCTATACAACTGGAAAAGTTTTTCAAGCTTTGTCTTTCATTACAATTTTTCATTTCGTATTACCCTGAAGCCTTTGTCCAATATGCTGCCAAGAACTGTAACTAAAACATACTGGCAACTGAAATGTTAGGACAGTCTGGGGTTAGTCTAAAAAGTTAATCTGATATGACAAATTTGTTTTAAACTCTTTGATTTTTTAATTTTTTTTTTTTTTTAGTGCAAGTTGGTGTGAATGATAACAGAAAACATATTATAAATCCACAGATAATGTAATTGTTCAATGAGATATGTTCTAATATTTTAAGTTAAAGAAATCTGTCTTTTAAGTAAGAGGCCATTACATAAGTTAAATTAAAAAGGGAGTGGACAAAATACATCACATGATTGTATTTAGCAGAATAATATATAATGCATAATTGAATTAATCCTACACCTCTTAGCTTTTGGCCTTGTACGACCATTGGTTCCAAATATGGTGAATATGTAACTATTCAATACATCTTAAAATTGCTGTGAGGAACCCTTGAAGATTATTTCAGTTAGGTTTAATGGAGGGGGGAAAAAGTGAAAGAGAGAAAATAGTCTGCTTAAGCTGTCTGGAATCCAAGGAGAATAAATGTGTTTAAGAAGGTTTAAGAAGGAAACATATATATATATATATATATATATATATATGTGTGTGTGTGTGTGTGTGTGTGTGTGTGTGTGTATATAAAAGATCTAGGTTCTTACTATTACTGTATGTGCTAACTCTTCTTTTTGATTAAATTGAAATACTTTGGTAAAACAAATGTGGCAAACAATTCTTCAGACACTATAAGTCACCAATTTATATCTGGTTGAGGCCATGGACTCTGCTTTCTTTACCTTAAGGTACCCAAACTTGTGGTCTTTTGCCTTGGAACTAAGTTGGGGAAACTTCCTGTAACCTCTGCAACCATCTTGCACTGTAAATCAAACTAAAAAGCCTAAGGAGGAGGATATAATTTTCTAACCACAAAATGTCTTATAGAGTGCCCATTATCTGCATTGTTAAGACTCCAAAGGAAGCTTACTGTTCTCTGCTACTCTACCACTCAATGTAAAACTAAAAAAAAAAAAAACAAAAAACAAAAAATTCCTAACCATTTTAATTTTATGTATATTATTGCATTTATTTTTCCTCTAATATTTGAAAACTAGTCCACATAAATATATGTTATATACAAATATATAAAACATAGACATATTTTTTTCTAAAAAATACGTAGAGTTACACAAATGGAAATCAAGTAAGAAATTACAAACTAATTACACTGTTTTCATTAAACTGTCACACTAGATCTTTGTGATCAGCAAAACCTCATTATCTCATTAACCTTTTGTCTGACTCTCGTGTTAGTACAAGTATCATTATATTAATTAGTCATCATCGCAGCTATAAGTACTGACCAGCACGTCTGCGCTTAGGAAGATTACTGCTTAAAAGTACAGATCTAGAGTGTGGAAAAGCTGTTCATTTGACCTTTAATCTCAATGGGTTTAACTCCATTTATCTGCAATATACAAAGCAAATGATCCTATTGTTCAAAGGGACTTGCTTCTCCTTTTCCTTGCTCCCCAAAATTTTAACATCCAACACTGTGTTGGAAGGTATCACTCCAGTGCTGACGTGTGGGACAACAGCTATCTGGGCTGAACAAACAAAGGCTAGTCAATTTGTATGGACAACTTTACATTTATATGATGATTGATGCAGAGAGGCAATAGTATTGATTGTCTTTGGTTTACAGTGGTTTCCAGATCAAAAGTACAATTTCCTGACACACACTTCATCATCCAAAAGATCTCCAGCTGTCCTTCTTCACCTCTCCCAAACTGTTCCTTGATTTTCTAGTCTTCCAGAAACGTTCTTCAACTTAAGTGGAATTTTGCTTCATTGTGTGCTGAATTGAGCCAAATATGAAGAATTCTAGTATTTTAACAGTTGCAACATACCTCTTCAGGATTATTAACACTTTGGGATAGGTAGGGAATATGTTCACAAGAATATAATTCTGTTAATAAATTAGGGTAATTCAGAACACATAAAGCAGAGAAGAAAGTTGGTCAAGGACCTTCTAATGTTCTCAGTTCACCAATACTTGTCTTATGTCTGCAGGTATTAAAATACACAAAATCACTGAATTGCCTGGTTGGAAAAGACCTTAAGATGATCAAGTCCGACCATAACATACATCTCTCTATACATGACTGTTAGAACTATGTCCCTAAGCATGCCATCCAGACACCATGTGTGGTGCTGCCCCTCAACATGCCTGTGTAATCACACAAGGCATGAAGTTTTGAATTCATTGGCCAAAACAATGATGCTAGTGCCTATTGGCCAGTTTAATCTTCAAAATTATGTATTTAATGGGGGTATGATTTAGAAGCAACGTCTCTTTTCAGCGCTGACTCTTCATCCAAGGAGCACCCCATTTGTAGCTCGTTTTAACTGGGAACCATGGTGGCCACATGTTTGCAGCTTGCAGCAGCAAGTCAGTTTCTTATGTCTCTCTCTGCCTAGAATATTTTGTATTTTTACCCCCGGGGATCATAATTGTGGTTTTGGAAGCTTATATGGAAAATATACCCAGGGAACCAGGAGGTTGTGAGTATATGTGCCTGTGGTGTAGTTTCGGGTTTTTCCTCTTTTCCGTCCCTATTTTCCGAGTTCTGATTAAATTGATTAATTCTGTATTAATAAATACCCCTTGTGCAACTACTTCCTGTTGACTGAGAATCTAAAAGAATCTTAGGGAATTCTCCCAAACGTATGAATAGCATCAATAAAAATTAATACCCATATAGAAATTAATATTCATAACTCATATTAGATTGTTAATTACTATAACACATATTAAAAACCAAAATTATCTTGGAGGTGGCATTTGGTGTGACTATCAATGAACTATATTAATATCAGAAAATATGACATCATTTTTGCATGAGAGATGTCCAAAAAAGAGTTTGTACAGTTAACAGGCAAAACAGAATAATGGTGACAGCATTGGTCAAGTTAGACCCTGCTAATACAATGCAAATTTGCAGAGTGGATTCAGTCCAAACATGATTTGGGACAGGAGTAAGCATCAATACACAGTAATAAATACTAGTAATTTACTGCAGAAAGATAGAATCATAGAATGGTAAGGTTGGAAGGGACCTCAAGGATCATCTAGTTCCAACCCCCTGCCATAGGCAGGGACACCTCCCACTAGTACAGGTTACTCAAGGCCTCATCCAATCTGGCCTTGAACACCTCCAGGGACAGAGAAGCCACAACCTCCCTGGGCAACCCGTTCCAGTGTAGACTTAAAGAGTTACATATAAATGCAAACTTTAAAATAAGGTCACTGAAAAAAAACCCCACAACTCCCCAAACAAAACCCCCAAATCCTAAAACTTTACTCTCTATCTGTATATATCTGTATCTATACATATAGACAAAAGCACATACAACATACTAAAATTAACAGTGTAACATGCCATAAATCTTACTATAATAAAAATCCTCACAGGGAACAGTTCATGGTGGAGAGTAAGACCACTGGACTGTCTTTACTCCTTTTAAGAACTATTATTCATACAAATGAAATAAACAAAAAATTATCATATATTAGTGTTTTGTAAAGTTATTTATAGGAGAACAAGAAGTGAAAAAAAACCCACAACACAAGAGCCTGTATTTCTGTTAAGCTGTAGCACAACATAAAAAAAAAAAGTAATCTGCCTGACAAAAATCTAAATCTATGTCTCTTATGACTTGATAATTCTAACATTTTTCCTTACCATTCACCTGGAGAATATGAGTTTGATAGAGCTTATCATAACCATCAGCATAGCAGGTGTAATTTCCCATATGAGTTGTGGTAACCTTAGTGATGTACAAGGATCCATCATCTCCAAAATCCTACAGGGAAAGATTAAAACCAAAGTTGTCATAATTATGCTTACATCTCTGCAGTAATTATGTTCATCATCTTGGCAACAAAGTTGCGATGGAAGTATCAAACATCACAAGCATTAAACCAGAATAGCTGACAGTCATCTAAATCCAAATACTGTATTTGTGAATGGTAGAGTTGTTTCTTGATCTTCACGGTCAGCTTATAGCCATTTTATACTCCTTAACATAGAGAAACTCTAAAATAGCCTTTTAAATCTTTAAACAACTTAAATCATCATCTGCTTATGATTAACTACATGATATAATATTGTGATTCTTCCCCTCTGCTATGCTCTCATGAGCTCTCACTTGGAGTGCTGCATCCAGTTCTGGTGTGCGCAGCAGAAGAAGCACAAGAGGGCTGTAGCACCTTCCGTACAGGGACAAGCTGAAAGAGTTGGGGCTGTTCAGTCTGGAGAAAAAAAGCCTCCAGGGAGACCTTATAGCCTTCCAGTACCTGAAGGAGAATACAAGCAAGCCCCAAAGTGACCTTTTACAAGGACTTGTAGTGATAGGACAAGAGGGAATGGCTTCAAGTTTGAAGCAGGTGGATTTAGACTAGATATTAGGAAAAACAATCTTTTTGGTGAGGGTGGTAAGACATTGGAACAGGTTGTCCAGAGAGGTCACCATGACCCCTGCCTGAAGGCGTTCAGGGCCAGGACGGATGGAGCCTTGAGTGATGTGTTCTAGCAGAAAGCGTCCCTGGCCATGGCAGGGGAGCTGGAACTAGAGGATCTCTAAGGTCCCTTCCAACCTAAACCATCCTATGAATCTATGAATTATAACTATAAGCAACACAAATATTCACACATGTAGGCTCAAACCTGGAGCCTAAAATATCCAGCAGGTGTCTGACTCATTAGAACATGTCTCATTCGATTCTGTGATTCATTAGAGAAGCACTACTTCTGTAAACTGATTTCAGGGACCTGTGATCCCTGAAGGCAGGTGTTACTGGTAAAGACCATGGCCAAGGAGGCTTTCACATCACCCTTTTCTACCTTTGCCACCGGGCCCTGTGCCCTACTTAGCAGCAGGCCCTTATTTTGCCTAGTCTTTCTTTTGCTGCTGATCTAGCTCTGAAGTCTTTCATGTCCCTCATCAGATTCCATTCTTTGTCTTTGCTAATCCTGAGCACACATATAGAGTGTCTGTTCTTTCAGAGACACCTATCCTTGCTTTGAAATGTCTTCCTTTTTAATTTGAGTTCTCTCAGGAATTTCTCGTTCATTAATACAGACTTCTGTCTGCCTTTGATTTCCTGTTCATTGTGACAGACCATTCTTGAGCACAGAGAAGGTGATCCCTGAAAATCAACCCTCTTCTTTTCAGCATCGTCTCCTATGGGATTCTTCTAAGCATGTCCTTGAACAGGCTGAAGCCTGACTTCCCAAAGCCCAGGGTTGTGCTCTTGCTTTTCACTTTCCTGCCTCGTCTTAGGTTTCTTGACTCTATCACCTCATAGTCACTGCAGCCAAGGTGATCCTGATCTTTTTTTATTTCCAACTAGTTCTTCCTTTTTTCTTCATACACTTTGTGGTTTCCTCTGTAAATTCTTCAAATTCACACAACAGTCTATCAAAATCTTTTAAAATCAGGGAACTCAGTTCTAATGCCTCAGTCAGTCAATAAGCTACAAAGTAAAGTAACGTTGATAAAATATGTTACTATATTCTGTATTATTCTTACATTCCATCATTTTAACATTATCCATGACAAAATACTGGGCTGGATTAACCTCTGCTCCATGATGATTATTTGTAGATCCTTCCAGGATCTCACCCACCACTTTCCAAATGTATTGGGATTTTTTTTTCCAGTTCACACTTTCCAATTTCATTGCTTTCCTCAATAACACAATCTCAGTAATTTTATGCTCATATTTCATCAAAATACTGGAACATACTAAGTCTTCTTGTAGATTGAAACCTAAATGTGAAAATTAAAATCTAGATAGGTTTTCTTTTTTATTTTTTTTTAGTTTTCTTTATATAAATATACTCAACATGTTATTCAGATACTTTACACCTCACTATAGTTCTTTGTTCAAACATATTAACAAATTAACTTAAGATTGTCAATAACTTCCCTGTCTTAAAGGTAACTACTTTTCTGTATTAACACTTCAGTGAGAGAGACAGTATTTCTACCAAGTCTTCACTGTGCCATTATGCAAGTTACCACTACAAAAATAAATAAACAAAAAAGAGCCTCCTATAATACTTACTTTTTAATTTTAAGTGAAACAATACAATTGTATTTTCCTTCAAAAAAGTTGACCTGAACAACTTCAATTATCTTGAATACATTTTGAATCTCCATCTGTTCCTAAAGTGCATAAAGGAGTAAGTTCAAATAACTTTTTTTCCCCTTACTAGCTTCTTATGAGTTGGATTGGATCCCCCCGCAATGACCTTTTCTGGAAATCTGCCCCCCAAACAGTAATTTCACTACACTCAGAACTTGGAAGCAAAAATGGAATTATATTTACAAAACAGAACTAAATATAAGGACATAAAAGGCAATAAAAATGTACAAAGTATATTTTATATATATATGTACAGCCTAACAACAACACAGAACCCTCCTGTACTTTAATTCAGCTCCATTGTCCCCTCCTGGGGACAAAGGGCCCCCAAAGGCTAATCCCAGATGCACTCCCTCTCCCCTTCACTGTATCTTACGGAATCCAAACAAAAAGAAGCTGCAGATCAGAGGGAGAGAAGCACAGCCCAAAGCCCAGCGGAGCAGTGAGAAAAGAGATAGTAGCTTGTTCCACAGAATATATAAACTTATCTTCAGACCTATTGGGTAAACTCTGAGGAGTCTGCTCCTCTCAAAGTCATCTGAAATCTCTAGACAATTCTGCTTACTTTTTTTTTTTCTTTTTTTTTTTTTTCCCTATTTTCAACATAGCTAAAGAGATGTTTTCAAAGTGTTTCTTCTCAACTTATTTTGGAAGAGCAAAGAAGAGCTGTTCAGAAGAGACACGCTAAAGGTACTTATATTTTATCTAATATTACCATGGTCTAAAACTTGTTGCTTAATCTCTGCCAAAAGCATTTGTGAACAAAACAGGAAAAAGGATGCAGGGTGTTAACATTTAGATGTTACAATGCGGGCTGGAGACAAGTTTAATCTAACATTCCTTACACTAAGTTACTGGATGTTCCTCTGAAGCACACTTAGCTGTTCTAGGCCCTTTGACAGATTCACTGTAGTGAGATGAAGGGTTTTTTTGGTACCACATCTATTTTCTAAGTAAATGAATGTCCATGCTATGGCTTCTCACTCCAGTTTCACAGAAATCATCCCAATGGTTATTTTGCTAAGATATCAGTATTTCAATAGGATTCCCACATGACATTATCATATCATTGCCCAGGGGTTTAATTTTATGGATGGTGTTTGCTCTGCTTAGTTTTGTTATTCAGTTTGGTTGATTTACAGCTACAAAACAAATGTCCCTAGCTTATTGTTATACAGAGTTCAACATTTGTATTGTTAATTAAAGCAAACAATTCAATACAAAGAGAATTTAACTGTGAAGTACCAAACACAGAGTCACCAAAAAGAAGCCTGACAATAATTACACTTGGCAGAAATTCAAGATTAAATTTTCAAATGTAAGCTTTCCTTCTAGGTCAGGAGTTAAAACAAAAGCTAGATTTTCTAAGCACAAATTCTGCAGAGCTCCTCTCAGTCTCGTATTTTACACCCGCACGAAGAACAAGCCATGAATCATGAAGATGATGTAAATCCACTGGCTGAAGAATCAGCTTGATGGAAAATTATAAACCAGGTCAAAGTAAGAAGGAACACAGTGTAATATAGTAAGTAGCAGTATTGTATATACAGTAGAAAGTGGCAGGATCTCAAAAGAAACACTACTATGAAGAACGCAACACCAGACAACAGTTTGTGGTTATAATTAAGGCTAACTTTAGTCATGAGAAATTAAAATTCCTATATTTCTTTTACAGTCAGTTAAGGGAATAAACAAAATCTTTAGCAAAATCTTTTCCTGGGACAGTTCAGTGGATCTGTCTTTTCTCATTGCTTCGAGTTACTGCTTACCTCTCTCTGCTGACCATGGAAACAAACTTCCTAGCTACAGTTAGATATTTTAAGTATTTAATTGGTCCCCCTGTTTCTTGACATTTGGGGGAATGGAAACAAACAAGCACAAAAAAAAAAAAAAAAAATTCTACAGAGGCTGTGTTTCAACACAGTATGATAGTCTTGCCAGCATCACTCTACTGCCAATGGGGATAAATATAATTCAGTGAGTAATTCAGTACCATCTAACTAAATCTCAGATTTTGAGGAAGTCTTCATGGATGTCTTTCTGAGCTTGTCTTACAAATGATCAATGCAGAGATTGCTCTTTATTACCTCTTCCTAAAACAAGACTTTGTAATGCATGAACGCCAAACATTAGTGAATAGGATTTGTCTGTATTCAGCAAAGCTGAGACTAAAAATGAATAGAATAACTCAGTACCTATTTAAATAAGTAGAGATGTATGAGTTTCCCTTTATTCTTTGGGATACAGAAAGGACTGCAGTTTAATTTCATGAGGAAATAATAATATCAAATAGTAATGTCCATTATTCTATGGAAAAGACACAGTAGCTTTGTGCTTTTCAAGCTCTATAACTTGATTAAAAAACGGTTTTGCCATTTTGAAACTTAATAATTTTACAAGCTTCCTAGGAATGTGAAGAAGGACCCCACAAAAAAAGGCCATAAAAATTCTCACTTCTAGATCACTAAGGAGAATAACAACTTCATTTTGTACATAGTCAAGTAAAGAGAATTTAGATCTTGTGTATGAGAGATTAGAACTGTACCTAAGTGACAGTTTTGGCAAAGTACTAAAGCTCTTGAGGCTACCCATAAACTACCACTAATCTTTTACTTCCCAAAAAACCTCTGTAACTTTATGCTATCTTGCTGTGGATTTGCAGTAAAGACTTCTAATTTATTTAGACATTCAAAACCTCCAACTGAGCAGATACAGCTTATTTTAAATGGAAATTTCAGCATGCTTTGAAACAGCTGTATTTTTTATTGGTTCATATTACACACTCAGATCTTCAGAAGGACTCATATACCATCTAACTTCTACTCCTTTTTAAAAAGAACAGTTATATATTCAGCTTTAATCAGATAAAGCTATTTGACATTTGTTTCTCATATATTTTTTCAATTTAACATCAAATGAAGTGACACAATTTTATATTAATTACCCAGTTACCACAGTTTATTGCAATTCACCCAAACACTCTGTATTTTTTAAAATCAGCTTTAATTGTAAATGTATTTATCATTACACTCCAAGCTATGGCTGAGAGAAAAAAAAAGAAAAAAAAAAAAAAAGGAGCTTTGCACTACAGAGTTTGTTTAAGTTGCATTACAAGGTGATATTTAAGTCCCAAAGAAGCAGAACTAAAACAATATATGCCTTAAGGTGAGTAGCAATTTCCTTTGGAGTTTGTATTGACTCAATACCTTGATATATTTTGGGAAAAAAAATTAAAATTTTATACTTTTTTAACATTTATAAATGCCAGTTGAGTCCAATTCCTCATAAGTAATTATATCCTAGCTGTCTTCATTCTTCCTCCTGGGATACTTGGGAGGGAGGGGTAGAAAGGGTTTCTTTTTAAGTATTTGAACAATTGTACCTCTCTGTTCAGTGAAGCAGGCTTTTGGATATCAAACACTTTTGTTACTGGTGATGTGGCCCTCCCATTTAATGTACTATACTGATGATTTGAAAGTCAGGGCTATGAGCCACAGGAGGCCATTATTAACAAAACGTCTTTCTCATGCTTTTAAGAAGGACTGACCTTTCCTGCGAGCCATAGCCTACTCGAGGATGCTCTTTTGAGACTTCTTTTTTTTTAAAATAATAGCCTGAAAAGCTTAGTAATCTTTTTACACCCTATAAAACTTTTTCTACAATGCTGTGGAAAGCATTTATGTCTAGTAGGATAGAAAAAGTACTGCAAAATGACCTGGACAAGTTAGAAAAATAGATATGAAACCACTAATTAAAGCATTCGGAGATGATGCTAGTTTTCACTCAACTGAGGGAATGTATTCCACAGAAAAAAAATGAGTAAGTCTATAACTATACATAAAAATTAAACTGTGATTTTTCCCATAAGCAAACCAGAATTTAACAAGTTGAATTTGCTAGTATCAGCAATATAAAGTGCTGTCATAAAAGCCACCTCTGCATACACATAGAGAAACGAACATATAGACACATAGAAAACAGTGAATCTGAAATGAAGAGAGAGAGCTGAGGAAGAAAGATGTTATGATAGTGCAATACAACAGATAAAATAGCTTTCTGTTAATTTTAAAATACAGGGAAGATGAGCAAGACTGAAGCGAAAGAGAGGATGTTCTGGTGTTTCTGAAAAAAGAAGTACAGATTAATACCGTAAGTCAGTAAGAAATATTGTTTGAATAAATCATATTGTAGAACATAAAGATCTATCTAAAAGAATGCTTGCTGATAGGAGAATATTAATATAAATGAAATCTCTAGCTCTCCCTCTTTCAAAAAATATTTCAATGTTTGTACACAGTCTGCTAATTAGTATTTACTGTAGAAAACAAACACAGAACAGGTACAGGTGGATGTAACTACACTAATTTTTAAATTTTTTCTTTAATGTGAAATTGTCTTTGGGGAGCAGAAAAAAGATTGATACATATTTCCCCAACATTTCCAGCTTACCTAGAATTCTGTCATAAATACAAACAGATAAAAAGAAATAATTAAAAAAAACAACAATCCAAGTAGGGCATTTTAAAATTTGTGATAATTGTCTTAAAGTCACAAATGAGTCATACTGAGAACAATTTAACTATACATAAAGAGAAGTTTGTGTTTAGGTTTATACTATCTCATAGGAGAAGAGATATAAAAGAGAATAATTCATAAGTTTCTCCTGAGAATAGTCTTCAAAAAAAGAGGAAAAAAGGATAAGAAGTTGGAAGGAAAAGAAAAGGGCAGACTTTAGGAGTCCTCTCTATGAAATATGCTCTAGCATTTTGGACATTCTTATAGCATTTCTGTCATACATTGCTGAGTAGAACTCTCCAGAATAGAAGACAGCATGTTCTTTCAGCGGACATTACCTTTCAATGGCATCTCCAATACGATGTTTTGGTTTAGTGTTTTTTGTTGTTGGGACAGGAGATGGCAGGGGAAATATCAATAAAAGAATGCAGATTGTTGAATGATACCCCAAAAAGTGAAAGTTGTAATCTTTAAATGAATTTTAAGAAGATGAAGAAATAAGTAGTGTAGTTCAGCTACAATCTTTTAAAACATTATTAATTTAAGTATGTTAGCAGATGTTAAACTTTACATGTGGACAAGTCATCTAAGTAGATCTTGTATAAATGTAACATCAAAGGGCAGATATCTTACAAGAAAAGTGTGATTGCTGGCAGACACAGGTAAGAAGCTGAAGACAAGACTAAATCAAAAGGTCAGAAAAAGATAAAATTTTAAAAGTGAATGAACTAACATGAGAAAAAGCAATACATATTTGTAATTGGGAAAAAGCTGCTACTTTAAAATTTTTCATAAGTGAAAACTATTTTCTATGATGAATAATAAGTTAGATAAACCAAAATATATTCAGACAACTAAGTGGAGAGACAGCTATGAAATTTATAGAATCATAGAATGGTAAGGTTGGAAGGGACCTCAAGGATCATCTAGTTCCAACTCCCTGCCATAGGCAGGGACACCTCCCACTAGAACAGGTTACTCAAGGCCTCGTCCAGCCTGGCCTTGAACACCTCCAGGGAGGGAGCAGCAACAACCTCCCCGGGCAACCTGTTCCAGTGCCTCACCACCCTCACTGGAAAGAACTTCCTCCTGACATCTAGTCTAAATTTATGATGCAAGATATCAGAAAGAAAAAAAAAAAGCCTTTCTAAATGTGTACTAAAATATCTGCAAAACGTCCTGTGATCTCAGTTTTGAAGTGAGTCAGAACATGATTATATGAAAGTTTAAGTAAAATTTGTAGAAGCATACAATATATATATATATATATATTTTTTTTTTTGGTGCTTTCATTCAGAGCAATGCTGATTATCCCTGACTTCCATGAATTTAATAAGATAAAGATCAGTGCAAAGATCCGTTACTTCCAGGAATAGTAATTACAAGTTCCCTAAGAAGAACTGAAGAGTACTAAGACTTCTAAAATAACCAATTGGATATCAGCAATATCATGAATATCTGACCACATGCCTGATATCAGCTAAGTTACAATTTACCATTATTTAAGAGTAGTTCTTAGCTACTCCATAGTTGACAGCCTTAGACACATATCCTGTATACTTTTTAGTGGAGAAGTAGATTTTTTTTCAACACATCACAAATTCGACCGTCACAATATGAGTTTAGACTTGACTCTTTTGTCTGTTCTTGCATGTTTCCATTTGGCAAAACACTAGGAATAACATTGTTCTGAGAGTGTTCCCCCTTGAAGCAAATAGCTTAACTCATACTGAGAACTGCATGAGTGGTTCTTATGATTTACAAAATGACATTATCACTGCTTTTTTTGTTTGGTTTCCTAGATATGTGCTGACTTCCAATTATGATGATTTCATACACATTTTGCTGAAAGAAAATGTTTGTCTGTCTTCCCAGATCAGTGCTTGGTCATGTTTTTTTCAGAAGGTGTACTACCATTTACATAAAATTATTAGTCTTGAGACGCACGAATGTGGTTCTTGTGTAACTGAGTAAATTAGTAATTCCCAGAGTTAGGCAAACATGATTGTAGTTTATAATACAGCCATAGTAAAACCTAGAATACATTGCCTCTGGGGACATCTTAAATTATACAAGGACTTGGGGGTTTTGAATGTTTAAAATTGTCTGAGTAAGTACAACACTTTCTTCAGTGGTTAAATTGCAACATAAACTGGAGTATGCTATGTTTCCCTCTACATTTGTTCCTTTGAAGTTAATATTTCAGTTCCAAATTCATTTTGCATAATAAAATATAAAACACCACTCTTTTTTTGTCCAATTATTTTTCTTTTCCCAAAGGTTCTATTTTTATTATGCTGCCTTAGTGGATACTAAATTACGGATACATAACAACCTTTAAGCAAATGTGAAACTGTAAGAACCAATCAGGAAATATGTTATGATTAGGGTTCAGAAAGGTATGGAATGACCAAAGAAATATGGAAAGTCACAAAAAAACCCAAAACACCAACCAAACAAAGGAAGACCTAGAAACAAATAAAGGGGAATCAAATCAGTGCAGACAATAAAACATGTAAAATAAATTTTGAAGATACTCTGGGATCAATTTAACTCACTGTCTTTATGTTTGTTTTTTGTTTGTTTTAGTGCCTCGCTCCATGGATTTTGGATCTATCACCCTCTTTCTATAATTGATTGTCAACTAAACTATTAATGTTAAAGGACTAAGCTTTAACATATTTTTTGATTAAGAGGAGTTCGAAGCATTCCAGTTTGGTTTATTATTTTTTCAGATATTTTTATTAAGCTAACAAACAAACTACAAACATTCATCTTCAGAATTATTCTCTCCTGTCACTTTTCCTCCTTTCACACTTCTTACTGTACCTGTACACAATTCCCAGCACTTATGTTTCATTTTTGTGGGTTGTCGGTCCAGGACACCATCAAATATTCCTCCTCTGATATTAAACATAAACAAATCTGACCAATTCTAACAATTTCAGCTTTGCTTTGAATATCTGATCACTGCTGACTTCAAATTGGGCATCCCATGAGTGTTTAAAATTCCATATTTGACCCTCCTCCAGCTGTGATAAGTGTTTGAGAAGTGTGCGGGGTTGGCCCTGGCTAATTGCCAAACTCCCACCCAGCTGCTTGCTTACTTATTCCTCCTTCACCCTCCGCAGGATAGTGGGAAAAATAAGAGCAAAATGAATGAGAAAACTCAGGGGTTGTGATTAAGGCAGAGAGATTGCCTACTAATTACCACAGTGGGCAAAACAGTCACAGATTTGGCAAATTTTAGCATAATTTATTGCCAACTATAAGTAAACAACTGAGTACTAACTTGGGCAGTAAGAAAAAAATCCCTGTTATTAAAACAACAGCTTTCCTTCCTTCATTTTCCTAGACTTAACTTCACTCCTTCACTCCCAATTCCTTTACCCTCTGCCCAAGTGGTGCAGAAAGTCAGAGGGGTATGGGCAGTACAAATATTCTCCTTTTGTATTTCCTTTCTCCTCACCTTTTTTTTGATCTGTTCCAGCCAGGACTTGCCATGAGCTATCCTTCAAGACAAAGCTCTTCAGTGTGGTTCCTGTGGATATCTACTCCAACACAAAACATCTACTCCTCCAAACTTGGACTTCCTGTTGCTGTTTCTCCGACTTTCTATTCTCTACTCTTTCTCTCTCTGGTGTTTTATGCCCTTTATTGAATGATTTCCCAGGTGCTACAAGTGCAGCTGAGGGGTTTAGTGCCCTGAGGTGTGTCCATTGAAACCATCTACAACTGCTGTAATTGCCATGGGGCAGCTCTTGGCCTCTTCCTGCTGAGATCACTTCTGAAGTCCCAACTGGCCACACCTGCGTACTTGCATCTGGCACAACACATTTCTGTGTTAAGGGCTTGGTTTTTTTGGTTTTGTGTTTTTGGGGTTTTTTTGGGGGTGTTTTTTCCTTCTTTATTCTCATACTAAAAATTAATGTATCGAGCTTTGAAAACATTTGCTCTTTTCACATCTGCAAATTCAGTAAACTGAACCTTTCAAACTGAGCTGTTATCTTCATTATTTCCATCCATCATTTCCCTTTTATTTCTGTGTCCAGATGCATGTTCTTGTTTCTATCTACAGCGCATGCTGGTATCATACTTACAAGTGATTAATAAGAACTCCAAACCATTATGATTTATAAGCATCATGAATATTTACAAAAAGCTAAGAAATATTGCAGAAAGGAGCTCGTGAATGTGGGCAATATACTTTTGAATACTCAGCCAAGCAATTAAAACCAAACTAGCAAAAGTAACAATTACTTAACTGAGAACTTTTCAGAGGATACTGTCTTTTTCTTAAGCCTTTAAAGTGGCTTGAAAATCACTTTAAAGCTATCATTCACCCAAGATGAGTTTTGCCCCTTATTTTACAAAGCACCACTGTGAAGAATCTTGCTTCATAATTTACATAACTAATGTAAAAATATAATAATAAAATATAAAATAAAAAATTATATAAAATAAAAATAAAATCAAGGTGATGTGAAATGACAAATGTAAACTTAGAAATAAGAGCATTCAGGAGAAAATGAAATAACATTCTAAAAAACTGGATACTTGTTTGTGTTGATATTTCACACACCTAAGAGTTCAGCAACTTAAGACTTACCTGAGTCATAGAACAAGCACAACTCCTGATCACAGAATCACAGCAACATTCAGGTTGGAAAAGACCCTCTGAATCACCAAGTCCAACCGGTATTGCTACTCTACAAGGTTCAGTCCTAAACCAACCATCACATCCAAACGACCTTTAAACACATTCTGGGTTGGTGACTCAACCACCTCCCTGGGTAGCCCATTCCAATGCCTGACCACTCTTTCTGTGATTTTTTTTTTCCTAATGTCCAGTCTATGTCAGTTGTAGCTTGAGGCCATTCGCTCTTGTTTTATCACTAGTTACCCGTGAGAAGAGACCTGCAGCACACCAGCCTCTCCACAATGTCCTTTCAGCTAGTTGTAGAGAGTGATGAAGTCTCCTCTCAGCCTCCTTTTTTTTTTCAAACTGATGTAGCAGTCCGTCCACATTTATAACTTTGCTAATATAAAATAGCCAAAGCAAAGCAAGAATACCGACAAGAAAATAAAATATGGGAGAAAAATATTTTGAAAACTTTTTCAAAAGATGTAATAATGTTTCTAATTTTCTATTCTGATCTACATGCTGAGGTGATGGTAAAGTTAGATGGCAAGTATTTGTCTTCCAAAGAAATGATTTCTAAGTTATACTGATATTCATTGGCGATTTTTTGAGAAATACCATAAAAATACTGCATATTTGGAGGAAGGAGCAAAACAACCAATTCTGAGGCAAAAGGGTTGTTTCTGAAAAATACATTTTTACTGAATTATTAAAAGATAAGTAGATTATTATCATCTTATGCATTTCTTAAAATATTCCTTTCAAATATTTAATTTTTTTTTTTTTTCATTTTATGGTATTTGAGGACTGTATAATCCTGAATGTATAATGCTGACTGTATTTTTTTAATTGTAATTTTTTCTACTTTTTCTTTTATTTGTTTTAAACTATTGTTGGTGAAACATACTTCCTCTATGTTTAACAGTGTGCTGGTTTGAGACTAATTGGAATATTTTAATAGAGAAAATTACACTATAGGCTGTGAAAGGAAAACATCATGATGTCTACTTCACTCATATGCTTGCTGGAGAATTGTTTGGGAACACTAACCAAAACAATAGATAAGTCAGTCTCTCTCTGTCGCTTGCTGGAACAGGAGCTGCTGGTGGGATCTAGCAGCTTCTGGGCTCTGGCTCCTCTGCTGATTAATCCTCACTAACCACTTTTCTTCTAACCCCCCTGGCTGATCCTCCTAATTTACCTTGCACGTAAGGCAAACCTTGGGGTAAGGTACAGGGGTGGGGAGAAGGTGGAAGGGTGGTTGGGAGCCCCTCCTGGGGTCTCTGATTTCTGGGAGGGGAGTTGTGTTGCTGTATTACCTTTTACTTGTATATATCTGTAAATATTCTGTATATAGTGTAAATATCTGCTGTACATTGTGCAAAACTGTAAACAGAGCTTCATCATTTAACTTCCAGGCAACTGAGTGCTAGTCTGGGTCATTTTACAAAGTGTGGGGGGGTGGGGAACTCCCAAACTTTCACAAACAGCAAGGGATTAAATGCACAATAAAATAAAGACAGACTGAGATTGTCAGGTATATCATCCCCATTTCTTTGAAAGTCATATGGAGCTTGTTATATATCACTTTTCTATTCTTTATGAAAAGTTCTGATAATAAGAAGTTAAACAGAACTTTCTCTTACTTACATTGATATCTTCCAAATCTAAGCTATTCAAAATGACATTGTTCCTCTTCCAGATGATGGGAGGTCTCAGAGTTCCCTGGATGGCACAACTTAAGACAGCGCTTTGTCCTACTGTTGCTGCAGTAGTGCTTAATTTTTGATCTTCAGGCAGACTTAGTTCAACTACCTCTGCAAAAGACATATTATTTGTAAGATTAATTAGCAGGCTGTTTCATAAAGTTAATTAGCATGCAGTTTCTGTACACTGATAATTTAAGTATTTTAATTGGAATCAAAGCAAAAGGAATTTCCAACAGCACAGGAAGTTTGGAGTATTTCAAATAAAGGTCAGTATGACATTTCAATTAAATTGACTGACAAGTATCAGCCTGTAAGAAGAGAAACATTTAATACGAAAATAAATTTCAGAGGTAAGACTGTAGTAAACGTAACAGGGTATCCAAAGTCAGACACTGGGTGTTATTTGACAGCTAAAGCCAATGAAGCAGAGCAGTCAGCACCTTCATCTGAACTAAGCTGGCAGTGGGGCAGTAAGACTCATTCATATTGAGTTCATTTTCAGAAAAGAAAAATGCAATCAGAGCTCAGGGTGCAAATTATACAGGACTGAGATTTGAAGTGGACAACAAAGTCAATTCTGCATTCAGAATATAAAATTAAGAAATAAGATTTCTTTTCTGTCAAACCAAAATAGTCTGTAGGGGGTTGTTCACAAAGAACATATTTGTAATCTTAGAATACCAAATCAGGCTACCAGGAGGAGAAACACTGAAGCATATGGAATATCCTGAGATTAAATAATTCCTTACTGTATTTAATGACCAGTAAAGAAAAGCCACAATATCACTGAAGAGAAGTTTTTGAAAGCTACAAAATATGAGAAAAAGTTATATTAGGACTTTGCCAATAATTTTATAATTGATTATCTATTAAAAGGAGGAAGATGATGTACAACTGTAGGCTGTTTTGTTTAAATTAATCTCACTAAAACATGTGCAATTTGAACCTTCCTATGTATTTACATAAGTTGTGCGTATTTTCCATAGCAGCCATAAAATACTTTTCTGAATCTAAAGTAATGACCACTATGGAGAGTGGTACACACTATCTATAATTAAGACACCATCAAGTCTGTATTTATTTTGTTTGCCTATTTCAAAACTAATTTAAAAGCAATCATTTTAAAATTGAGCAGAGAAACCTTTTGTCCACGGACTGTAGTGAGATCAGTACTTAATGGAGAGCATTACTTCATGGCTTGAAATAGCTGAAATGCAGCTAGGTAACGTGCCTTTTTCTCTTCTGGCATTGATCCCACTTCCATCAAAATGACATAAAAAGAGCTTTTTCATCAGTGTCATTTTGCTGTTCTTTTACAGCAATTTTAAAATCAGCACACATCACCATTAGCATGACTAATTTTGTCATCTGCTGTATCTTCTGCTTTGAAATTGTTGTAAACATATTATTCACATATTTAGCACAATGTTTCAGTAGGATAAGGAACAGAGTGTGGTTCAGGAGTGGCTTTCTCTTAGGGCCTTATACCAGCAACGGATTCTTTCTGACCTTGTGATTGATTGAACAGCACACACAAGTTTAAAAAAATAACCAACCAACCAACCAACCAAACACCTGCCCCCCCCTGCCCCAAATAACTTTTTCACAATTTCTCAATGTTTTAGCTGTAAAGCTTGGATTAAAATTCAGGAAGTCTTATTTCTAGCCCTTTGACCACCATAGCAGATGGTTGCACTTTTATATTACGGCAATGCAGTTGTTATTCAAAATCAGAAGCTCTTAACAGGCTTGACATTATAATTAATATCTTTCATCTTTGCTGGCAATAGACTTAAAAAAATCACTTCTGTTGACAACTATAATAATGTAATAGCTCCTGTTTTCAGAAATGGTGGACCAGTCAATGCCATAAAGAAAATTACCATAAAAGAAAACACAATCCTTTCTGGTTGTTTTTTTTTTTTTTTTTTTGTTTTTTTTTTTTTTTTTTTTTTTTTTAATCACTAGTCAATGAGATTTAATGGTAGGAAACTTTTTTAATGGGAGAGAAACAAAAAAACTATGGTTTATATTTCCTCTTACAAACATAGAATGCAGTATTCTCTATGAAAATACCTGGAAACATTTAGAATGCTTTAGTTTCAAAAACTAGGATAAAGTAGAGGATGCCAGCTGACCTCCTCCTTAAGTGAATTTAGTACATGAATTCTTTTGTTATTGAAAAAGCTTTCATTTTGTGATTTTTTTTTTTTTTTAGGACCAAAACTAACCACATAAGCAAAATTTATTTAAAAAAAATTTAAAAATACAGCCTCTAAGTAGTTCAGGGACTTTATGAGACTGAGAATGCTAACAATAAAAGGGAAGATAAATTTCGTAGGAGGGAAGTACTATAGAACATGAAGAACAATGGACTCTAAGTTGACTTGGCAGGAGAGAGAGTGGAGTAATGATAAATAGAAAATTAAAAACAACGATCAGGAATTCTTAGGAAAGTAACTAAAAGCAAACAAAATTTTGCTCTGTGGTTTATCCACACAAATACCATAAACAGCTCTGGGTCCTCTGCAGAGCAGCTGAAACTGCAGAGCTAAAATAAGCATGTTAAGAGTATAGAGCAGCTTAAGTATGAAGAATTACTAAATAGGTTTGGATTTTCCTTCACAAAACAGATGATGTAGAGCGAGGTTTTGACAAAGGTGTACAAAACCATGGCTGTCATGGAAAAACTGTAAGAGGGATTGATGGATTAGCTTAAAGTGACGGATCAGGAAAAAAAGAATGTTTTGCAAAAGGATATTATGGATTTCAGAAGCTTACATGTGCAGGAAGAGATCACATTAACACTTTGAAGAGTATGAATGAAGTATAATGACATTAAACATTAACTTCATTCCATGATTGAGAGACAGTATTGGACTATCTGAACTTGGGACCACTGCAGTCATTTTTATCATCTAAAGGAATGTTTCTTTATTTTACACGGAGCTTACCTAGCAAATGTTATTTCTAAGTTTTCTTTATAATGTTTATATACTCTAGTTCTAACCAACTGAAACAACTTAAGGTATTTTAACTAATTAAAAAAGTAATTGAACTCTAATGCAGCAGAATTAATAAACAGAATGTACTACCTCCTGAATAACATTTTATATAGTAGGTGAAATGACCCTTCTGATAGTTTAAATTAGTTTTAACAGGATTATCTCTGAAATGCAATTAGTCTTTTCTGCAGTGCTTACATGTCACAAATGCTTGTTTTAACTACTTTTTTAGGATGAATGATGGCAATAATTATGAAAATTAGTGATAATAATTTTGCTAATATCTATTTCACAAACTGATAAAGTGAACAAAGTTTCAGACCTCATTATACAAGCATTTTACATTTAATTCCTGCTTTAATAAAAATAATTTCACTTGCTATATCTCTTGAATCACACTCCTCCTCAGCATAACACCTTGTGTTTCTCACAAATCTGCACAGTCTAAAGCACTCAGAAGTACTCAAGTTATAAATGAGTGCAACATGGTTATAATGATTCATTCAAATCTTTACAAAAATCAATAGAACACATACTTTTGCTTGCTCTGCAGTGCTGTAACATCATTAAAAACAGTTCAGAAGCATTGTTCATGGATATACGAGGAGCTGTTAATTCTTTAAGACTCCCTTACAGTTGTATATAGAAACACAGAATGTCTATGCAGCTGTAGACTGCATCTCATTTGATACCTCACACCAGATCAAGAATTGCCAGAAGTGCAGTATTAGCAGCATTGACTGACAACCCATACATATCCATCAGGTTTCTTAGATAACCACCTTACCACAGTTACACGTGAACCAGAAGAGATGGTTAGAGAGCTACTTTATGGACAAGAAATAAAATAAGAAAATTCTAGAGATACATTGGCCAAAGCCAGTTTAGAAAATACCTATGTGCGTTAAGTTTTGCCTAACATTCATGTATCAGTGCTACAGGAGTACCAAGTAAACCTGAGCATGTTTTGAATAGTTTCACTATTGCTTATGGTAAGAGTATTTACAATAGTGCACATAAAGGGTTCACACTGTAGATAAGGCTGTTATGAGAATCTTTTGAAGTAGCAGAAGCTACCCAACTCCTATAAGAAACTTTTTAGTCTAGAGGTAAACACAGGTCAAGAATATCAACACATGATCCGAATGGTTTCAAAGACTTTGGTTGCAGGGGAAATCATCAATCTACTCCTGTAACATCAGCAGCCTATTTCTCATAGGCAGTTTATTAGGGATAAGCAAAACAACCCAAACTTTGTGTATCTTGAATGACAGACTACTTATTCCTCATGAAAAAGAATAACATTCTAGCTTGTATGAATTTACATCTCTTGAAGAGGCAGTAAACAAACTGGTACCTTCAGTTTCTACTTTCATCTCACCAAACTGAAACTGACTGCCCAGTCATAATGTATCTCCTCAATATGTTCTTTAACTGATTTTATGCAAAATTCAATGAATCCCAAGGGAAATTTCAAAGTTTTTGTGATGGGTTAAAATCTTATTTGATGGATTTTACTGGAATTACTGATCTGAAAGTATTCAGATACGGTATCTTTGGTCTAGATATGTATATAAGCTTGCAACTTTTATAGACATCATATTAAGAGTTATATAACAACACAATTTTAACCAATAAAACTGCAGCAAGGGATAAGATATATCTAGAAGTGAATCCCAGAATAAATAAAACACTAATTTCCAAATAAACTGCTGCTACTGTTAGACTTCAATCCCATTGAAGAGAATCTAGCAGACCATTGAGCTATATTAGCACATCTACCTCAAATCTATTAGATTTTTAAAAATTTCCCATAGACTCACAAGTGATTTTCTCATTTATTGTGCAACATCTAACACTCTACACTTGTATCTATGGTGCATTCTGCAAAGAGTAAGTCATTTGGATCAGAGTATGAAGAACAAGTTGACACTCTACAACACCGTTAACTCTCAGTAAATAAATACTGTGCCTGAGTTTTAGATGTTTTCTTCTGCAACAGAAGAGCAGATAATATAATGTTAATAACAACTGCTGCAGAATTGGACTGAAATGTGGATTGAAAATAAAAATAGCTAGAAACAAGATTACTGAATATTGATGCAACGTTGATGGGAAGGTAAGCTCAGTCTTAGAACTTTTTGTGGAATCTCAGTGCTAAATTTTCTGGAGTTAATATTTTTAGATGCATGTAATTGAACTTTTAATATTAAAAAATTGCAGTGATAGGTCCTTGGAAAGGCACTGAGAAATGTATTTAAGAAAAATGTACCAAAGAGCCAAAAATCACATATGGAAGAGGGAAGGGAAAAAAAAAAAAGGATAATAATAGAAAAATTCTAGAGGTTCCTCAGTCTGAATGGAATTTTCCATGTCACTCACTATTATTTACATTTATTTTTAGCTGTATGTAAACATTCAAGAAGAGAGACAAATATAATAACATAATAAAATATCCTTTTTTTTTTTTTCTGTAGAGAGGAGGTGTTCATCTCTGCCAGATGTAATGCACCATTCTCAAAACATCTCTCTAATTTTCCTCATAATATCATATTAACCTCAAATTCTTCATGCACATTGCCAAGTCTCTAAACAGCTTCAATTTGATACTTATATGCATCCTGTCAAATTCTATGCATGTCACAAGCTCTTTCATGACATGCTTCTGTGCACCCCAGGAATATATGTTTTTAAATGTATTTTATGGATCTTTTTATAGATTCTGGAAATGCTGACTACGATGATGAGTGAACCTATAGAGGAAAGGTAAATATATTTTTCACAGAGTCACGGAATGTTAGGGGTTGGAAGGAACCTCGAAATATCATCCAGTCCAACCCACCTGCCAGAGCAAGATCACACAGGAACGCATCCAGGTGGGTTTTTAATATCTCCAGAGAGATACTCCACAACTTCCCTGAGCAGCCTGTTGCAGTGTTCTGCCACCCTCACAGCAAAAAAAAAAAAAACAAAACAAAACCCAAAACATCATATTCACATGGAACTTCCTATGCCTCAGCTACCACCCACTGTACCTTGTCCTGTCATTGGGCATCACCGAGAAGAAGCTGGCTCCAACCTCCTGGCATTCACCCTTTACATATTTATAAACATTAATGAGGTCACCTCTCAGTCTCCTCCTTTTTGAGCTAAGGAGCCCCAGCTCCCTCAGTCTCTCCTCGTAAGGAAGATGTTCCACTCCCTCAAATCATTTTTGTTGCTCTGTACTGGACTCTCTCAAGCAGTTCTCTGAGGTCCTTCTTGAACTGGGGCCCAGATGAGGCCTTGCCAGGGCAGAGTAGAGGGGAATCAAAACCTCTCTCTACTTACTAACCACAGCCTTTCTGTTATACACCAGAAAGTCATTGGTCCTCCTAGCCACAAAAGCACATTGCAGGCTCATGGTCATCCTTCAATGCACTAGGAACCTCAGGTCCTTTTCCCCTTCACTGCTCTCCAGCAGGTCACTCCCCATCCTATACTGATACCTGAAATTGTTCTTTCCAGGTGCAAGACTCTACACTCACCCTTGTTGAATTTTTCCCTGCCCAGCTCTCCAACCTGTCTAAGTCTGGCTGAATGTCAACACAACCCTCCAGTGTGTCATCAGCAAACTTGCTGACAGTGCACTCTGTCCCCTCAACCAGGTCGATGAATATATTGAATGGTCCTAGTACTGACCCCTGAGGCACTCCGCTAGTAACAGGCCTCCAACTAGACTCCATCCCTTTGACTACAACTCTCTGACTTCTTTCCTTCACCCAGTTCCAAATCCAGTTCACTACTTGATCATCTAGATAACACTGCTGGTCACTGGTCACATGTGGTGGACCAGACCAAACTATAAACTCCCACAGCAGGCCTGTACTTGTAGATCTGAGCAGCCAAATCAATGCTTCTAAATAACCTAACTAAAATAGAATTTATCAAGGAGAATTCTCTTAAATATAGGATACTTTTCCCCAAGGAAATGTTTTTAAAAAAATATATAAAATTTGTTTGAATCTGTTCCACTCAAAAGACCAATAGAAACTGATTTTCAGTAATATCTTCAAAAACATCTCTTTAGGAAAAAAACCCGCAAACAAAAACATATGAAAATGATATTTCATAGAAAGCAAACAAGGAAGTTGACATCCAACAAGCTCAGTGTTTATCTGTAAATCAATAATCATTCAAAACCATTCATTTAAATGTTATATATATGCAGTCTTACACAAGACTGTTATAAGTAGTGTTTTGGCAGCTTCTCCTGTTTACTTCCATGTAAACATTATTAATAAAACCTTGTTTTTTCTTCTAGTTGCTTTCCTAGTTATACAGAGGATCAGGTCCATCCAGAATTGGGTCCACTTTTTGCTTTTTCCTCTTCCCATCATCTTTCATCTATTGTCATTTTCATCTCCTTTTATTTGTCCCAGTCCTTCCCTTTCTTTTTCTGTATATTACTATTCACACGCACTAACCACCCTGTTGTACATCCTTAATTATATTCAGATATACTATTTCTGTGAGAACTCCAGATATTGAAGTGAGTCTTAGTTGGTTTCTTTCAGATTTCTTTGGATTTATCACTGGTAAGGAGTTTCATGGTTATGATTGCCTTGTGGTTTGGGAGCGCAACTTAATCTGCTCACAAGTCAGAGATTGTATGAGTGCACCCTTGCCGCTTCCTGCCTGAAATTTGGGCAAGAGGTACTCATTCTTATATGCACATATCCTCATGTACAGGAAGAAGTGAGCTGCAATATTCCCATCTATTCTGGGGAACATGGTGCTTTATTTTAAATCTAATACCTTACCTCAGATATTTTATTCAGATGTAGATCTTATTCTAAATGATAGCATATCACTTAGAAGATGCTACTGGTCTATAAAATGCTATCAGAATAGCAGGAGTATATAAAATTAAGTACAGAAATATTAATTGGATGATTTTCTATTGCAACTACTTTTTTTTTCAAGATGAGAAAAAAGGTTATTTTCAAAACACTGTTCACTGATACATTAACCATTGTAAAAATCTACTTAAAATTCTTCCATTTGTGTATCAAATATATAACAATAAGTGTGATTATGTTTCTCCATCCATATCCTGTAGAGAACACTGATATGGATCCTGACACTGGGTCCCCATTGATTTCAGACTTCTAGAAACTAAAGAATATAGAAAGTGCTCTTTAAATCAATCTTTTCTTATCTTTCTGCATGGTTGTTTGTCAAGACCTGGAATGACATTCAGCTGTCTGTAGTGCCAAATCCTGACATCTCTGGAACAACTCCATAGCTTAAATACAAGCTTTCCTAGCATCCCATCCAAGAATGTGCAGTTTTACAGTTGAGCTTCCCATTCATGCATAGAACAAGCCAATGAATACTGCAGATACAGACTGAAATTGTACCATCAAGTGTTCACAATTTTTAGAAAAGTAAATTTAGTCTTACTTCCCACTATCCCAGATAATTCTTTTCTTAAGAATCCCTCGTCTGATTTTATAAAGCTGGACCATCTCATCATCTCCAGGAAGACAGAGCTTTCCTGATCAGATTCTAAAATAAAAGAATTTCTACTGAATAACTGTTGGTAAATGCCCAGTCTGGACAAGTGCTTCTCCTTGGTAACAGCTTTCACCAAATATGATTGAAGACGAATGAAAAGAGGAAAGGCGACAGGACAGAATGTGGGACTCACATGGGCTGGGGACATGACAGGACACATATCACAAAGATTAAGCTTGGCAGTCTAAACTGAAAATGTGGTCTGAATTTAAACTATCAAACTGAATCCATAGCTCCATAGACACAGAGATCACGACCTATCACAGTAACACAGCTGTATATTAAAGGTATCCAAAAAAGCATTAAAAACTCCACATGGTCAGAACAGAAGTATCCTGTAACTGATACTGAGCATGAGCAAATACATCAGGGAAAAAAAAAAACCACCACAGGGTAGACATATAATGATAATTTACCTGAATTCTGTCACAGAAAAAAAAACAAACAACTAACCAACCAACCAATCAACCACAAAAAAGCAAAACCCAACCAACCAAAAACACCCAGTAAAAATCTCTAAACCAAACCCCACACATTATTGCTGGTTTTCCTATTAAAAAAAAAAGGCAAGAGCTTGAAATCTCAAATGACTGAGATTTTGTAACAATTTTAACCCCTAAATTAAACATAAAAGCTGTTCCTAACCTATTCATACCTAGGGAATTTATTTTGAATACTACGGTTTAAACCAGCAAAATGGAGATCTTCAAAGATTAGAATTAAATATTTTTTTTTTCCAGAGGAAAACAACAGTAGCTGTTGTAATAACCACTAATTTACTCCCATTATATAAGCACAAAGAATGAAATTTTGGGATGTGTCTATCTACTCACACACATAACAAAAATAAATTTATGTCCAATTTCATTATAAAATATAAATAAAGAAAAACAATTATCTAGGATGAAATAGGACTAGTGTCATTAAAAAAAAAAAACAAAACAACCTCTTGAATTTCAAATGTAAAACTTAGACAACTTAATTAAAATTTGTTTACAGCAAAAAAATGGAATTTTCTTTTCACAAGATCTTCCATACAACCACCTTGATTCCTGCCTCTTCCTCAGACTATAACATATTATTTATTACAGTTGTACCTTCTACTTAGACTCATTCCAAGTATCAGCTGCTTTGATTTTGTCAAGTCAGTGGCACTTTCCAGGACTGCTTACACCAAGATTCATATTTAGTCTGATCCAACTCCTGTCTTAAACTTGGCTGTTTTTGCTGTCTGCTAAGAAATTCACCCTAGCTTATATATGTACTCAGGAAGTCACCATTAGCATCAGAATTTTCATCTTTCTGACAGTGAGGCCTTCCCTAGGTTCTCTGTCACTCATCTAGCAGACAGAAGACCATATATGCTCCATAACCCATACAAGCTAAAATTTTGCCCCAAATTGAGTCGTTTTAAAAGCAGCTTCTCTGACCCTAGTAAGTCTCACTTTTGATCTAATTCCAGAATGGATGTGGAAACTAAGTTATAGAGAGAGAACCCTGTATTATAAACAATTTTGCTTAAGAGACTACATTTAATTTCTATCTTAGATATTTTCAAGAGCTTTTGATTTGCAGGACCCCACAAATTTCCAGCTCCTGTGAAACCTGCTGTTAGTCAGCATAAACCAGTTATAACACATTTTCTTTTCTTAACTTTCACAATTCTCTATGTCATACCTTTGACCTTATATTCCAAATGAATTGGACATAACTGAGTTTAATGTAATAAATGCAGTTTTATTTAAACAATAATTGGTTAGAAGGTTGAACTTCCTTCAATGAGAAGAGTATTCAGTGGTAACTGGGTCAAGGTTGCTGAATTAAAAAAATCAGGTAATGACAAAAGACAGTGAAAAAATGATGTAAAAAAAACCCCAAGAAAAAACCACCACAAACTCCACCTTCAGGTTTAATGAAATTCTGAAAGACACCTTCTCATAGTGATGGTGTAGTGACAAAGTACACTAATTGAATTAACCACAGGTACTTTTCTTTAAAAAAAAACAACAAAAACAAAACCAAAACCAAACTCACCCAATTAATTCACCATGATGACTTACTGCTTTCAAACACAGTTTTTCAGTCTGAAGAATGCAGAAAAGGCTGATAAGTACCACTAAACATACAGGAGGGTTACAAGTTATGTTTTCTAAATCCTCACAGGAAATCAAATGAGGAATAAAGCCAGTCATGATTCATGATAAGACCGATTGTGAATTTTTAGCATATAAACAGCACAAGGTTCACTCAGTTTCAGAAATTATGAAAGGTAAAAATTGAATGCCATTAAGTCTAAAATAATATTTTCCACGGAAACAGTGGAACATACAAGTATTCATGAGCGGTGTTATGTGATAAAACTGATCTACATGGTAATTCTTTTAATAAATAAATTCAAAGTATGCACCCTGTGATAATGGAAAATTCAAATATGGAGAATGGTAACGAGCGAGTGATAATTTTATATAAAGTTTAAACAAACACAAAGTCCACAAAACTGTAGGCTGCAAGGACAGACATAGGTCCAGAGGAGGGCCATGAGGATGATCAGAGGGCTGCAGCAGCTCTCCTATGAGGACAGGCTGAGAGAGTTGGGGCTCTGCAGCCTGGAGAAGGCTTCAAGGAGACCTGATAGTAGCCTTCCAGTATCTGAAGGGGACCTACAGGAAGGCTGAGGAGGGATTATTTACAAGGTCCTGCAATGACAAGACAAGGGGCAATGGGTTTAAACTGGCAGAGGGGAGATTTAGACTTGATGTTAGGAGGAAGTTCTTTCCAGTGAGGGTGGTGAGGCACTGGAACAGGTTGCCCAGGGAGGTTGTGGTAGCTCCCTCCCTGGAGGTGTTCAAGGCCAGGTTGGATGAGGCCTTGAGTGACCTGTACTAGTGGGAGTTGTCCCTGCCTATGGCAGGGGATTTGAACTAGATGATCCTTGAGGTCCCTTCCAATTTTACCATTCTATGATTCTATGATAGGGAATATTAACATCAGAGAACTTCCTAGCAAAGCGAGAGAAAGCTGTACTTACTCAGCTGTGTAGGCAAGCAGACTTAACAGACTATATACATATAATGTAAGTCTAAACTGCTTCTAATATGAAGTGGTGAGTTAATGGAAGAGCAGTGAATGTCATTTACTACAGCAAGGCTTTGATGCAGCCATTCATAGCACAGCAGGGAATGTTTGGACCACATGAGCAGACAGTAACCTACTGCACCTTCAGGCTCAAAGGGCAGCAGTCATCATTTCATAGACTAAGGCACAGCTCACTACAACTGCTTTCAACACTGAGCTGGCTGATAATGTTCAGTGTCTTCACTGACCACTTAGGTGAAAGGACAAAACACATCCTTGCAGTTAATACTACATTCACAGGCTAAGGAAGCATATTTCTGCAAGACTACCCTTCAGAGGGATCCTTACAAGCTGACAAATTGCGAAATTCTTCCAAGACAAATAAGAAGCCTCATATATGGGCCAGAGTAACCCCATGTAATCTGTAATCAATACAGATATGAAGATGACTAGGAATCATCTTTGCAAACAAGGATTTGGGCAGACCACAAGTTGAGCATTAACGAAGGAGTTTGGCAGAATGCCTGCCAGAATTCTTCTCTGACATGTTTTGTGATTGAATGATCTCAGTTATGAAAGAGTCTGTGAAAACTCTTAATTATTGATACAGTGGTGTGAAAAAGGCAAAGGTGATCCAGTTCATGAAGCCTAGTTGGATTTCTGAAAAACTCTTAACTGTATTGCCCAAGCCTTCATCAAGAGCTTTGAAGGGACAGTTACATGTTTTACAAATGCTGCCAGCATGTTTTAATTTCCCAGTGTGAGTCAATAACACTAGCAATAAGCAAGAGGACTAACATCATCTAGTACAGGCATGGAAGTGAGGTGAAAAAAAAGTTAAACTGTTAACTTCAGTTTCATCTAAGAGTACTCAGAAATTTGTATTCTGCATATGAACAATATGCAATCACGTCCAGCTGAGTAATTCAGGTAAGCTAAATGAACTGTTAATCTGATGCCTTATGCTACGTACAAGCTTTAATGCAAAAGCAAAGGCCATTTTGCCACTCAGCACATGTTTGTTTACCCTTAGGTTTCTCTTAGAGTTATCTGCCCTGATCAGTAAACACTTTTCAGCTTCAATAAGGCAGCCTTAACAGAAACAAGCTAGTTTTGCATTATAGTTCTGATTAATCCTTCTTTTTCTTTACAAAATATGCTAGAAACACAAATGCATATGTGCAAATATATTTATATATATATAAAAATATATTTGTATAAATATATTTGTATATTATAAATATATAAATTAAAACATGCTTTATAATGCAGTAAAAAATCAGGTAAAGTTGGTACAAACTTTAAAAAAAAATCTTAATTAAAATACTGTAATTATAAATCATATTAAAAGGTTGATTATAATAAAAATTCCACTATTTAGAACTCCTGAGAGCACAGCTTATATGGATTTAGATCTTTAGAGTGTACAAAAGTCCAAACTGATCTAAAGAAGTGTATATCTGAGAGTTGCCATATCTTCTCATATCTCTACAGGGATTATTCACTGTTCCTGTAGTGGACTCCACAGTTCTCTGGTTGGTAGCCAAGAGAAATGACCAAGGATCACGGAACTTCATTTTAGATTCTGAGGGACTGTTTGCTCATTATTTACTCTTCCACATTCTTTTGCTTAGCAAATTTATTTCTCATTCTATTTATCACTGTATTAAATTGCCTTCTTTTGTGCTTTGTTTCTCCAGGAATTCTTGGCACTAAATTGCTACTACCTGCTTCCTAGTTACTCTCAACAAAATCAGCACAAATTGATAGTGATCTTACCGGAATAAGACACAATCTCAGATAAAACTTAATACTCAGATGTTTGACAGAAATCCACTGTAGAGCATAAAGCTATTCAAAATGTCTTGTTTAGTTAGAAGGAGAAGTCTTTTTGTTGCACATCACTTACCTTTAGTTCATGCAATCTACATGCCCAGAACTCTGCTTTTATCTAAAATAGTTAAAGTTAACTCAGCTACTTTTAATCAGTCTTGTAGCCTACAGTTTAAATAGTCAGTCCTTCAAATGAGATATAGTCAAGACACAATGAATTTTAGCAGCTCTTTATTTCTATGGGATCTATTAAACCATTGTATCACGGTATCACAGTACCGCAAGGGTTGGAAGAGACCTCAGAGATCATCAAGTCCAACCCATCACCACAGTCCTCAAGATCAGACCATGGCACTAAGTGCCATGTCCAAACGTGCCTTGAACGCCTCCAGGGACGGTGACTCCACCACCTCCCTGGGCAGCCCATTTCAGTGACAAGAATGTGAAGTAGAGGAGGACATAAAGCTTCAACTATTATCAAATGTTCTCTTTCCAGTATCCTGCAAAAACTTGGTTCAAATACAGAAATTCTATCACTGCACACATTCAGTGTCTTGACTCCAATAAGTCTTATGGTAAACATGATTAGAGTTTGTTTCATTGAGTCACAGAATCATTTAGGCTGAAAAAGACCTTTAAGATCATCAAGTCCTAACACTGTCAAGTCCACCATTAAACCACGTAACTAAGCAATGCAACATGCACCTTCATTGATATTTTCAGGCTACTAGGCCACTACTCTGGGTAGACTGTTCCAATGCTTAACAACCACCTTAGTGAAAAAAGTTTTCATAACATCTAATCTAAACCTTCCTCGGTTCAACTTGGGATCATTTCCTCTTGTGCTATAGATTACTTGAGAAAAGATATCAACATCAACCTCACTACCACCTCCCTTCAGGTAGTTGTAGACAATGATAAGGTGTCCCATGAGTCTCCGTTTCTTCAGATTAAACAACCCCAGTCACCTCAGCTGCTCCTCACAGGACTTATGCTCTGGACCCCTCACCAGATTCATTGCCCTTCTTTGGATATGCTCCAACACCTAAATGTCCAAACTGGGGGCTCAAAACTGAACACAGTATTCAAGGTGCAGCCTCATCAGTGCCAAATACAGGGGGAAAAAAAAAATCACTTCCCTGGATCTGCTGGCTACATTGTTTTTATACAAACCAGGATGTAACTGGAATCCTTGGCCACTTAGGCACACTGCTGGCTCACACTCAGTCAGCTGTGAAACAACACCCTCATGTCCTTTTCTGACAGGCAGCTTCCCAGCCACTCTTCCCAAACCTGGAGCATTGCATGAGGTTGCTGAGACCCCTGTGCAGGACTAGGTACTCAGCTTTGTTGAACTTCTACCTCAAGCCTTAGTCCATTGGTCTGGTCTGTCCAAACCCCTTCTGCAGAGTCTTGCTACCCTCATTCCTACCCTCATACATCAACCTTCCTGCCCAACTTGGTGTCATCTGCAAACTTATTGAGGGTGCACTCTCTCAGATAATTGATAATGACATTAAACAAGATCAGCTTCAATACTGAGCTTTGGGAAATGCCACTTGTGACCGACTACCATCATTCTTTTGCCCCAGTCATCCAGCCAGAGTTTTATCCAGGCCATCAGCAACCAGCTTCTCCAGAAGGATATGTGTGAAATGGTGTCAAAGGCTTCATTAAAGTCTAGGTAGACAACACTGAAAGCCTTTTCTTTATCCACTAAGCATGTCACTTTTTTTTCTGTATCTCAGTTTTTTTGGAATAACAATTAAACAGTTAAAATAAACTTCAAAACATCTGTAGATGTAGACCCCTTGTTTGTACTGCAATCACAATGAATAAATTAAAAAGTTATAAAATCCTATAAAAAAATAGGAACAGAACAAAATTTCTCTATATACTCTACTGAAAATTAGATATCTTGCTATAAATTAATATAAATGTAAACATATAAATTATATAAAATTAATATAAGAACAGTCAGTAATGTGCATTAGGAATAATGTCTAAATAAAAAAGGCATATTAGTCCATTATCTTTATAATATTTTCTTGTTTACTGTTTAAAAAAAAATACAGAAAGTTTTTGAGTTAAATATAGCTTTCCTATATGTGTAACATGGAAGTGCTAATTCATTAAAGTAATAGTGGTAACTGGTTTTGATCTTATTTACTGTGGAATGTGTTGCTAAATTTATTGAACCAAAGAAAGGAAAATTTGCTAAAATCATTTTTTTGTAGGTTTGTAGCACTTGCACATGACTAGTTCATGCAAAAACATTATTTAAATACTAAGAGTTAGCATAAATATTTTCAAGTGACTTTACTAGTATGGATCCAAATTTAATGCTCCTTCTGCTTATTGCAAATACAGATGCGGAATATCAATACTGCATATTTGCAGTTACCTCAAATGAAACATTTAAATTGCAGTTCAATCTATGAAGTACTTCTGGAACTAATCAATAATGAAATGGTAATTTTAAGAGGAGAGTTGACAGCCCTGGTAACTCACAGTTTTATGCACAAAGATTTTTGGTTTATAATCATCTGCCAATTTTATTTACTGCGTAGCTTCATTTCACTTTCAAATTTCAAAGCTTCTTTCCCAGAATGGTAATAAAATTTTTAAGTATTTAAGTTATCTGGACTTATCCTGAAATTCGTAATAACCCATCTTTGTATAAACTATATCCTTGTCCAGTTCTATCGGGAAAATGACAGGACAATATTCTAAAATAGTAATTCAAGAATAAATTACCTGAATAGTAGTTAGAAAGCCTGGACCATAGCAGAACTAGCACATTTCCACTGCAAACAGGGCCATACAACTGATACTCCCTGTGTTCTGAAGACTAGAATCAGGAAGTAACTTAGAATCATAGAATGGTAAGGTTGGAAGGGACCTCAAGGATCATCTAGTTCCAACTCCCTACCATAGGCAGGGACACCTCCCACTAGTACAGCTCACTCAAGGCCTCATCCAACCTGGCCTTGAACACCTCCAGGGAGGGAGCAGCCACAACCTCCCTGGGCAACCTGTTCCAGTGCCTCACCACCCTCACTGGAAAGAACTTCTTCCTAACATCCAGTCTAAATCTCCTCTCTGCCAGTTTAAACCCATTGCCCCTTGTCCTGTCATTGCAAGACCTTGTAAATAGTCCCTCCTCAGCCTTCCTGTAGGCCCCCTTCAGATACTGGAAGGCTACTACCAGGTGCCCTCAAAGCCTTCTCTTCTCCAGGCTGCAGAACCCCAACTCTCTCAGTCTGTCCTCATAGGAGAGCTGTTGCAGCCCTCTGATCATCTTCGTGGCCCTCCTCTGGACCCGCTCCAACACTTCCATGTCCTTCCTGTGCTGAGGGCTCCAGAACTGCACACAGTACTCCAGGTGGGGTCTGACGAGAGCAGAGTAAAGGGGCAGAATCCCCTCCCTTGCTCTGCTGGCCACGCTGCTCTTGATGCAGCCTAGGACTCGGTTGGCTGTCTGGGCTGCATGTGCACACTGCAGGCTCATGTTGAGCTTTTCATCAACCCAGACTCCAAGGTCCTTTTCCTCAGGGCTAACTTCTCATAGAAATCTTTAATACAGAAATAAATACTAATGGGAGCAGTTTTGGAGTGTTTCTAAAAGATCTATAAACCATTCAGAGGGAGAAAAGAAAGAAACCAAAATTCAAGACACTGGCTGAGATGGAGTTAATTTTCCCCATAGCAGCCTTCATGGTGCTGTGATTTGTATTAGTAGCTAGAAAGTGTTGATAACACATCGTTGTTTTGGTTGCTGCTGAAAGTCATTCACACAGTATCAAGGCTGCCTCTCCAACATTCACATCTCACCAGTTGTTTGGCAGTGGGCAAGATCTTGGGAAGGGACACAGCCAGGATAGCTGGCCCAAACTGATCAAAGGTATATTCCATACCATATGACACCTACTCGGCAACAAAAGACAACAGAAAGGAGGATGGAGGGATGTTTGTTATTACAACATTTGTCTTCTGAAACAGCCACTATGTATACTGAAACCCTGTTTTAATGCAACTGACTAGGTATTGCCTGATGATGGGAAGTAGAAAATTAATCAAATTAATTTTCCATTGTCCTTTGCTTCCATTTTATTATCTTCGCTTTGAAGAAAGACTGAGAGACCTGAGGCTGTTTAGTCTGGAGAAAAGAAGACTGAGAGATTTCATCAATGTGTATAAATATCTGAGAGGCAGGTGGCAAGTGGATGAGGTCAATCTCTTTTTGGTGGTGTGCAGTAATAAGAGAAGGAGCAATGGGTAAAGACTTGAACACAGAAAGTTTCATCTCAACATTAGGAGAAATTCATTTACATCCAGGGTGATGAAGCACTGGAGACGGTTGCCCAGAGAGGTGGTGGAGTCTCCTTGTCTGGAGAATTTCAAAACCCATTTAAATGCATTCCTGGACCACCTTAGGTTGGACTTGATCTCTAGAGGCCCCTTCCAACCTCTAATGTTCTGTGATTCTGTGATTAAACTGCCTTTGTCAGACGTAAAAAAAACCTTGTGAGGGTTTTATACCATCTAATTTTCTCTCTACCCTATCCTACAACGGAGAAAAGTGATAGAGTGGCTTGGTGGGCACCCAGTATCCAGACAAAATCAATCCACCACAACCTGACTTTATGGAGGCTTCTAAATTTTGTTATTTGCTGAGTGGAGTTCTATTCCTTGTAAGAGTGGATGCCTGAGTTTATGCCCACACAAAGGACCATCAATTCATGTTCAGCAGTGGCACATACTGAGAACAAGAAAAACTCTGATTACCTGATATATTTCCACAAAATCAAAGCAGGTAATAGGTTATGCATCTAAGATGATCAGCACAAAGTTTAAAGAACAAACTAAAAGCAGACTGGATTGAGTTATGGTTTTTTGCAGTTCAGTTTTATCTACTACTCACAGTATCTTCTGATCTACCCCTTCACAAACAATGTGCATCTGATCTTGTCATGGATCTTTCACTTCTCCACTGAAGACTCTATTTGAAGGTTTGTGATGAAGAAAAATCACCAGTGGAATTCTACCTGGACCTCCACTGAAATTCATATTGTTCAGTATCACTCAGGAGATAAGGTAAGAAAAAAAATGGAGAGAATTCTTGGAGAACTAATCAGGCAGTTCAGGTAGTACACACAAAGCTGATTTGTTTAAAAAGTTTGCTTAGGATGCTGACATGCCAAATTCAATATATATAATTCAATATGCAAAGTACTGTGTGAAGGACAAAAGAGTGTCCAACCTTGCTTACACAGTGATGGGCTCTGAACTAGTTATTATTGCTTAGGTATGAGACCTTTAGAGGTCGATTTGCCATTCTATTAAAAAAAAAAATAAAGAAGATATCTATACACTCCTGACAAGATGAAAATAAAAGGAATTATCAGGCTATGACTAGAACCCAAACAGAAAAACATTCCTATACCACTGTGTAAGTCTGTGTTGCATGAGTGACTTGTTTGCTGTTTGTCTTTCCCTTCCTAAGAACACTTGTAGTGAAGCTTGACAAAAAGCAGAGAAACATAAGAATGATCAAAGCTTTCTATCCAAGCAGCTATTAAACGACTGATTTTTTTCAGAATGGAAAAGATATGACTACAGAGGTATGTCAGAAGCTGAAAAACACAAACAAGCAAACAAAACCAAAACAAGACAAACAAACAAAAAACCCCCACAAAAAAAAACCCCTGAAAATAAACTGGGAATATGGAATGATTGTCCATGATTCTTATCACACAAGAACTAAATAAAGAGAAGACATGCATGATGAGGAAAACGTTCTAGCAAGAAGTCACTGAATTGTGAAAGTCTTTGAAACAGAATGGTTTAGGTGCTAATTTCACATGGGTCAAAAGAGTAATCAAATTTACAAGTGAGGTATACTTTAAGAGTTGTTGAAGACGAGCAGTCTCTGAGACAGAAATCACTAGAGAAAAGAAAGTGTATTAGAGGAATCCTACATGCTCTTTCTTCTTTTAAACTTCCACAAGCACTCAGAGCAAAGCTATTGGACTAGACAACAGAGAAGTTGTTGATATGTGTATGTTGTTACTCAAAGTAGACATTAACTCGGCACTTTGTAAGCACAAACAAAACATTAATCTTTCTTTAGGCGAGAACTATTTCTTAAACAGAGTGTTCAGCAAGTTTTAAAACTCGATAACTATTCCTTCCAACAAATACATCTCCACCACATGTCTAGGTTGGGAAGAATTACAATCATAATGCAAAACTTTTTTTTTTTTTTTTTAATGGCAGATTCTCCAATCATTTATTCATGGCAGACTGGCGACAAGATTAATTATTTGGAGCTCTTCCATCTTAGACACTCAGTTTCCCAATTCTTACACTAAATAACTACATAGAGAAGGCTTATGAGGTTTTTCCTCTTTCAGGTTTTCACTGTCTTGCATGGGCGTTTTTAACCCAATATTGCCCTATATATACCTTTGTATGACATCTTTTTACTATGAACAAAGTAACAGCTGCATATAAACCACTTAACACAAGATTTGATATTTTGAGAGCATGATCTATTCAGAAAATTTGTTTTAGAATGTATTAACAATTTAATTTTGTATACAACAAAGCCACAGTTATATCTTATTAATCTGTTTCCTTGTTTCCTTTGGTAGATTTATATTTTTATTGTATTGGTGGTTGAGATGGAAGAATGAGGTTTTGTGGGGAATTTTTTTTTTTTTAAGTCAGAAGCATCTGAAATACATTTGTGTAATTGCATATGTTTTTAGACTGCTGAAAACCCATATAATAGTCATTCAATTAAATAAGAGTTCCAGTAATCAGACGGAGTGGAGTTAGCACAATATACAATTTCACCAAGTATATGCAACCCACACATACATAAATGTTCCTACTGAACTCAGCTCACATGTATCGCTCTAATGAATATTTAAATGATTATTATATGCAATTATGAAATGTTTGAAGAGTTAGAAAGCCAGGAGTGATGAGAAGCAAGAAGCAACACAGATAAGAACACCATTAGCTTAGACCACAAAACCAGCTTTGACAAGAGTGTTTGATATTCTTTCCTCCCTAAACATACAGTTGTCAATATTTACGTGGAGTTGTAGCACCTTAAATTCTGGGTGCCACATTCCTTAGCATTCAAATATGTTTAGCAATGACAGCATATGGAGAACTACTCACAAATACTTAAGAGATCTGTGGTATATCAACCACGCAAATGCTTTTTGTCAAGAGATAAAGAGCTACTGAAATAAAACAAAACAAAACAAAACAAAAAAACCTGCAAACCCAAACCAACAAAAAAAAAAACCACCAAAAAAACCCAAACAACAAAAAAAACCCAACAAAACACCAAAAACCCCCAAAAAACAATCAAACAAAAAAGGGCAACACAAAATAAAACAATAACAACAAAACCCACAACAAACAAAAAGGAAGACCTTTTCATACATCTCTTCAAACATACCAAGTAGTTAATTCATCCATATTTTCATTGAAAATGTCTAGAAAATGTTTGGAAATAATTAATTCACTGTTTATTTCAGTTAGCCAAAAGTTATGCCTTTTTGACAACGGCATATATGGATGTGCTAGGATAGTTGCAAACTGCAAAAACATACAACATAGCAAAAGAGTATGGAAGCATTATATTGAAGAGGGAATGAAAAAAACAACCAATGCTCAAAGGTTAATGGAAGATTACTGTAGGAAATCTTGAAATTGAGTTATGTTCTGGAAACTAAATTAGCAAAGAAATTTCCTGAAATAAACATTTGGCTAGAACCTAATTCACCATGAATGATGAAATGAACATAAAAGAGTTTGTGTTTGTTGGTTTTGTTTTTCTTTTTTTTTTCCCCCCCAATATTTCTGTATAATGAAACATTTTTGAGTTATTATTATTTTTTTTTAATTGTATGTAATGGGTATTCAAGGGGATTCAGTCAAAAAAACTTTCCCAAGATGCTGTAAAACAAAGCTTTGCATTATTGGAATTACTTTCTTATTAATTTCCTTTACAGCATTTCCAATGTACTGTGATAAAATCTGGGTGGAAGCCTATGTCTTCTGATTCTCTTTTTATCATGCAAATGTCAGATATGTGTGATAAATTCAGGTATCTCAGGAATAATGAAAGCCTTTTACAATCTTCTTGTAACCATAATGTTTTTCCCTCTTTTTATGTACCCAGATGCAAGAACAAAACTGGAGGAAGCAGCACAGAGTTATGAACAAAACCTCCAAACCAAACCCCTTGTTTTGCTTGTTTCTTTGGAATCTCTCGTATCCCATTAGGTATAAAGATGAAACTAAGCATTCTGACTTTTTAATAAAATGACTTATTAATTCTTGTCTAATGTTATCATTAGTGCTTGATATTTCATAATCACAGGTAAACTCAACCTTGTTCGGAGTATAAAGTAACACAAAGCATCTCAAAACACCTCCCAAATATATAAATTGATTCTTGGACCAAAAAAGGAGACATCTTATTCACTCAATCTACATATGAAATACACAAATTATCTTAGCGATCAAAATATTCCCTTTCTGATGACTGGGGGCAATTAATTATAACCATTCTCTCTTTCCTTTATTATTTTTCTTTCCCCCATTTGTATTTCTTAAGTGCAAGTGTCAAATGACCACTGAATCTTATCACATTACAACAATGTTCCCTCAGATTTCAAGATAGTATCTGACAGATCTTTTTTTTTTTTAATTTTCAAATTATTTCATTATTTAAATTTAATGATAAGCTAATAAACCATTTACTTCAATATGTGGTAATAATCTCCTTTTATTAAATGGGTTTCAAATTGGGGCATTCAATTGTATGGAACATAAAACATCTGGGCACATAAAGAAATATCTGAGATGAAGTTTTGAACATTTAACTAAGTCTTAAATTCAAACTAATAAACTTTATTTTTTTCTTAGTAAAAGGGAAGGAAATTTTCTATGCTCTTTCTCTAAGAAGCTAAATTTAAAAAAAAATTCAGTTCTTTCTAAAGGAAAAGTATCTTTGTGCTTTAATATAGTGATAATACTGAAAACTGTTATAGAATTAATGCTTAAATTAGTATTTGTTGTTAGCTAACACTGTTTATAGCCAGTTACTATGAAAATTAAAATTAGTGATGCAGTTTAACTATGAAATCCAGACAGAGATAATGTTATGGATGCAGAGGAAACAAGCAATGCAATGATTAGCAAGACTTTCTTATTAAATAATATTTTATGAGCCTATTAATATTCATTATAGTTCCAGAAGAGTAATTCTTCCTTGAAGTAGAGATACTTAAATGTTCTTACTAGTGATTGTCTCCTTTAATGCACAGTCATTACTCCTTACGTTCCAATAGTATTTCTCTTTCTCCCTGCCCTGCCATGGAGACAGTGCTTCCTTTAAAATTGTTAATGAAACTATGATTATAAATTATCACTATACATTTGCCATGAAATAGTCCTTATAATACCTAGATAAAGGTATTTGCAGATGTTGAAACATGAGTCATAGCTTAAGCTTACAGGTACACTACCTGCAATGATGAAAGTCCTCAATGTGAAGGTGTTCTATGGCTCCTTTATTGGGCACAAGATAACATTAAAACTAATTCATCAACAATAGAAAACAATTATGAAAGTTAGGGGGGTTGTTTATTTTAATTTTTTGGTGTTTGAATTTTCATTTTAAGGAGGATGTTGTTTGTTTCATAGAGCATATAGACCAATTATTTACAATAAACTTACTTGTATGAATTGTGTTGAATCAGTTCTATTTATAAATGTCTAAATTAAAGTATTCTTTCAACTGCAATCACAAAGAGAAATGCCTATATATATGCTTCCATCTGCTGAGTTGAGGTCAAATGGAAAAAAAATACTATTTTTTTTTTCCTAGTAATTACTATTTTTAGTCTAGAGGCTTTGCAATCCGCCATGAAGGCCACTTGAAGTACCTGCTTCAAAATTTCATAACCCCTAACATTCTGTGATTCTGTGATACTTTAAGGAAAAAAACACAGTCATCCTTTCAGAAAAAAAATAAATTAAATCTATTAATCTCTGTCTAAAAGAACCCATTTCCTGATAGAAAACCCTTTAGCTTAGGGCTGGCTAGAGAAGAAAAACAAAAAAGTACAACAAAACACAAAGATGGAGAGCTGCATCCCTTTCGAGACAGAATTTTATATGATGTAGCCAAAGCAGCGGAGGACCAAATCAACTGATTCCTTCAGTCCTAAGCTCCCAAAACGTAGCTGGATCTAAACTTCCTGGTTTATCCTTTTACACCAATGAAAATATTTTTATCCTGCTTTTCTCTGCATTGATATAGTTAAAGCATTACAGCACCTAGTAGAAGGATATTTAGTAGACAGATATTACAGCACCAAAAATCCCTGCAGGGTATGAGTGAAAGCAGCCAGTGCCCAAAACCCCACATCTATCTTGCTGCTATGTGCTGCACTACAGAAGCCAGTAAGGATCTTCATCTGCTTACAACATTTTGTGAACTTGAACTTGGCACAAATCTCCAAAGCAGAGGGCATCCTCTCTGTCATTTTCCTTCTTTGTTATTAACTCAGCACCTGACCCATTGAAAGGTAAAAGGTTTTATTATTCCACTATACAGAGTTATTCACATTTGGTTTTCCTATTCATTTTGAACTAATTTTGATAAAATGAGACTGTCAGAAATACTGTCAGAAATACCAACAAGCATGCACATGTATGTATTTATATGCACATAAATACTTTTAAAACAGGTAATGATTAATCTCCACTCTTAATATGGTTTATGTTCTACCACTAGAGAAAGAATTGCTGCGGGGATCTCTTCATGAAGCAGTACGATTTTCAGCTATGTTTGATTCTCTAGATAACAGTCAAATTTCTAATTATGTCAATGAAAAAAAGTTCCTACCTGCAAATGCTAATGAACAGTACTAGTAATTAATCCCACAGATATGCACTGATATTTAAATAGCACATAACTGCCTAACCCTTTAAAAATAAACCACTTTAAGGGAGTAGGTGGTTTAACAGCATTCTGAGGATGGCTTTTAATCCTACCCAACTGTGTTCAAAATCTCATCCAAGTGCATTTAATTATTATTTGAAATCAGAACTAGAAATGTGCATGGTGGTTACATTTGATTATTACTATCCCCTTTTTAGGCCTAGGCTGATAAAAGGAATATCCCTTCTGTCAGTCTTTTTCCAGCTTTTTCATTTTTTTTTCCAAAAAGGTTCTTCTGTGCAGCATAATCCTTTCCAGAGTAGAAGATGCTGATGAACAGTTATATTTAGAAAACAAGAGCTGTTTAATTTTCACTGAATTCAAATGTCTTAAAAGTATAGTTTGTTATCTATAATACATTTTGTATTTTAGGAGTTTTAGGTACAAAGATGGCTTTGAAAGCACACTTGAAGAAATATCACTCATAAAAACTCCAGTGCTGTCACCTCTATCCCTATCATCCTTCTCCTTCCTTTACCACCTAGCCCTAGGATTTGTGTGCTCATACGACTGTCTTAACAAAGAAGGTGCTAGAACTGCTTCCCTTTTGTGCCCTTTTCCACCCCACTCTCTCCAAATCTCAAAATGCAACTCATTAGAGTTACAGAAATAAGGAATACTAGTTAAAATAAAATAAAATGAAATAAAACAAATCAGCAAACATTGACACTCTTTTAAAATGCCTCCAGAGGTGGTGACTTCATCACTTCCCTCAGCAACCTGTACCAATACTGAACAATCATCTTAGTGAGGAAAGTTTTTGTAGCATCTGATGTAAACATCCCTTGGTGCGACTTGTGGCCATTTCCTCTTGTGCTATAGATTATGATCTGAGAGAAGACACCAACCTCCACCTCACTGCAAACTCCTTTCAGCTAGTTGTAGAGATTGATAAGCTCTCCCATGAGCCTCCACTTCTCCAGACTAAACAACCCCAGTTCCCTCAGTTGCTTCTCACAAGACTTGTACTCTAGACCCCTCACCAGATTCATTGCCCTTCTTTAGATATGTTCCAGCACCTGAGTGCTTTTCTTTTAGTGAGGAGCTCAAAACAGAACAATATTTGAGGTGCATCTTCATCAGTGCTAAGTACAGGGGCCAATTGCTTTCCTAGTCCAGCTTGGCCCATTATTTCTGACATAAACCAGAATGGTGTTGACATTCTGCCTGCCTGAGCACAACGTTTGCTTACATTTAACCTTCTGTCAACCAACAGTCCCATGTCCTTTTCTCACAGGCAGCTTTCCACTGGACACTCTTCCCCAGGACCTGTAACATTGCATGGAGTTGTTGTGACCTATGTGCACTTGGCCATATTGAAACACTAGCCTCAGCAGCAATCCAGCTTGTAAATGCATAATAAAACCATAGTTACAGGAATAACTGAGCACAAACTTGGTATGCTACGCTGCTATGTTGCTAATCAGTCAGATTTCAAGATTCAGTCTTAGATTTGTGATGGATAAGAGTGAAAAATCATGAATTTTGATCTGGCTATAATAAAATATATGGGTGTTCTCTTATATTGTATGTAATATATCATATAAAAAGCTCTCAATGTCTGTCTTCATTCTGTTACTCACTACCATGTTGACCCATACCCAGTGGTTTGGTCAAGATGTTCACAGGTACTATACACATTTGTCTCCAGTCACCTTTGGCACTCAGAGGACGAATACCCAGCACTACATGACAAAACTGAGTCCTCTGAGTCCTGCAAAGATATAAGGCTCCTAATAGAAGTGGTACATTTGTTGCCAGGTTTCTCAAAATGGTCTCATCAGCACTCATAAATAAGGGTGTAGGGAAATGTTCTAACTTTTTTCGATTCTATTGATTATGTCTTGACCATTCTACTTCACAGACCTACCAATGCACACTGGCATTAAGAAAGATTATCTATGAATTCTCCATTACCAAAATCCCTCAGAAATCTTGACACTAATGCATCTCATTGATTTTTGCCAAGTTCTCTGCTATATCACGAGTGTTAAATTGTAGTCATTAAGTACAGTACCTTGATGCATCAAGATTTAAAACTTGAAAAATACCATTTTAGGGAAATAAAGCAAGAGATGGAAAAGAAACCCGAGAGAATAGGCTTTGTACTTACGGAAAGCTCTGTAGAATTCTTCCAGAGATAGGTGCTTGTCACTATTATAATCATCGTATTTCAGCAAATCGAACAGAGAGCAGTCAGATAGATCCTTGCCAAGCTCATCCCGTTTTATTACCTGACAAGAAAATTATAACCATGAAATTACATTTGAGCTCTTAGAGTTCTGTGGTATAATTAATTGTTTCTAATAACCATTTAATAGATCATTTAAAGGTTGCTGTGGGGCAATGAACTGCAACTGTGTAAAGGCAGGGATTTCCAGTTACTTTATTTATTGGACTTTTAAAAGTTAGTATCTTTAGGACAGGCTTATTGAGATTACACAAAAGTTTTTTTAATATATAGAGAATACATATAATGAAGATAGACAGAAGCACAAAGAAGACACTGTGAACCTTAAAGTCAATTTTACTTTAGGTGTGCAAGAATAGTGAATAAGAATTGTGTTGGTTTGAAGCTAATTGGAATGTTTTAATGAGAAAAAATAGATTATAGGTTGTGAAAATGAAACAATGGTGATGTCTACTTCTCTCATAGGTTCACTGAGATGTATAAAAACAAGGACACAAACATAGATAAGACAGTGTCTCTATCTGTCAGAGTTGGTGTGTTTTTCTCCTCGGGGTTTTGCTGCTGCATAAGCCAACTAATCATTCTGCTTCTAACCCTCCTTGCTAATCCTCCAAACTCACCTTGCACATAAGGCAGACTCTGGGATAAGGCAGAGGGGTGGAAAGAATGTGGAAGGGTGGTTGGGACCCCTTCCTGGGGACTCTGATTTTTGCAAGGGGCATTGTGTTTCTGCATTACTTTTAATTTGTATATTTCTGTATATAGCTGTAAATACTTGTAATATATTGCAAATATCTGCTTGTATATTCTGCTAAGTTGTGAGTATAAAGCTTCATTCTTTAACTTCCAGACAGCTGAGTCTAGTCTGGGTAATTTCATTGTGTGGGGGGGGTGGGTAACTCCCAAACCATCACAAGAATCATTCAAATACACTTGAGATAATAATTTCAGAAGTATGCACGACATGTCTTTTTCATCTCAGTATAATTCCTGACCACATACAAAGTCAGTCATTTTCAAAAATAACTAAAACAAACTCCAATTGCTCTGCTAATTGAATCAACTTCTTATGAGCTTTTGACAAGCCTTTAATCTTCCCAAAGACCTGTTATAAAAGTAGCTGACCTAAAAAGGCTCCTGTTTCTCAGTGGAAGCACATACACTCCATAAATAGATCAAAACTAACAGCTACTAGATTTTAATTCCAATAAACTTCTTCCAGAGAAATGTTATTTAATTTGTGCAAAATTCTGGTTTAACATCTGTTGCAGGAAATGACCTCAATTCCATCCAAGACATTTATATGATGTTTAATAATCAAATATTCAGAATTTCTGGGTTTTATGGTGCATATGTTTAAAGTACTATCACAAAGCTGAAAGAACCAAACCTAAAGTTGTATTGTTGCACAGTTTGAAGCTTTGTACTAGGTAGAGAAAAAAGTTAACTCCTTTGTAAGATAATTACTCTTCCTATCCTCTATCTGTGTCCCAAAATAACTGCAAAGCTCTTGCACTTGTATTGTCATATGATGGATTCTGACAAAGGATACAGAGGGTTTGGTGGCTTTTTTTTTGTTGTTGTTGTTTGTTTGTTTGTTTCAGTTGTTTTGCAAAGGAATCAGCAGGAACAGAAAAAAATGTATTCAGTTATTAGTCATGTAAATAGGAAATTTCTAAACAAATAATACAGAATAAAAGGAGAATTAAAGAGAAAGGATACAAATACCTTACAAGAAGTAATCTACATATCATCATAAAAGCATTATAAAAGATAATAAGCTTGTTAGTACATTAAAAAGTAAGAAAACCATTCACAAAGTGGAAAAATCAGCACAAAAAGATCTTTAGGTATTATTAAAGATATATACTACGCTACCTGTATATTAGTGCTAGCTACTTATACTTTAAAAGCCTGTTTAATTAAGTTCACATTAAAATGAATTATGAAAAAAATGAAACTGTGTAGATCTTACAGCTGGTACATAAAGGACAAAAATCCAGCCTGGGAAAAATTAATAACTCTAAGCCCACTGCACCTACACAAACAGCACTAAAGATATAATGGTGTGCATTGAAAACCACTCCAGAAGAAATCTCTGAAATTCCAGGGCCATGAAATATGCTTAAAATTACAGCTGGCTTTTAAAAAGAGGTTGCCTGCAATAGTTCAAAACGCTTGTTCCCACTAGCTTCATTTGTGCAAATAAGAATTAAATTTTACACCTAAACTAAGGCAATAAAACCTTTGTTAAAGTCCACCAACACCTGCCGCTAGAGTACCACATTTCTAATTGCACATTAGTGCAATCCTTTTAATTGAAATCTGTCTTATGGTGCTTTTAATTTGTAAATGGTCAACTTTATTTAAAATCAAAATATTTTTTTTTTTTTTTAAATAGAAGATTAGCCAGAATGATTGAGATATTTTCCAGAATGTTGCTATGGACAAATATGATTTATTTTTGTGGCAATTATTTAATGTTGATCTTCAGTAAACCTGTAATTTGCTTACAGAGACAAGATTTGTTGCTTGTTTATATGCAGACGACTTTATGCTCCTGGTATACATTGGGTTTCTTTGGAAAATTCACTCAGTTTTGACAAATCCTCCAAAAAGATCTGTGAGGATAGATTTTAGAAGATACAGATGTGATATCAGATCACAATTGCACTTAATTAATTTTCAGTGATTTTTTTTTCTAGAAGAGTTTTTTCAATTTTAACTAAACAGGAATTCTCTTGTGCTGAATCTAGTCATCTCCAAATTCTGCAATGTGATCTGCAGATCAAATCAACTCTCTGACTGAAAACAAATTTAATCTTTGTGGAGATGCTGGTTGGGATTTTGCAAGGTTTATTTTTGTTTCTTTTGGTGGGGGGAGCTGGGTGTTTTTTTCTGTTTGCTTGGGTTGGTTTGGCTTTGGTTTTGTTCTGTTTTAAAGAGGTTGAGGATTAATATGCTATCACAAGAGGTACAACTCGGAACAGGTATTTGAATTTGGAAAACATCTCTTCCTGCAGAAGTCTGCAGTTAGGTCAGATTGATTGTGATATGAAATCACAACCTGTATGAGACTCTTGCAAAGCAAAGCTAACTATTTACCAAGTCATTAGCCAACAGAGAAGTTGCTTAGCAACTTATGTTAGCATCAGTGTTTTAAAATCATCAGAATCAAATTGTTTGTTCACTAGGGTCCCATAATCAGTATCTGATTAGACCTTTTTCCTGTTGACGTTACCTTTTAACAGATTATTTCACATATAAGTGAAATTCCAAAAGGTGGAGCACATAAAAACACAGCACAAATATTCAAGCAAGACAATAAAAAAATTATCAGTATTGGTTCAATAAATAAACAGTGACATTCACAAAAATAACCCCTGCAAATACTTTTTGTTTCTCTAAATGCTGACATGACATGCTATTTTAACACCATCTTCTAGGAAATATAGGCTGCCAGACAACTCCATTTTTCATTTTGTTTTGCTTATGTAGGGGATTTAATATACAAAGGCAGTTTGCTAAACATAATAGCTTTAATTTCATACTCCACTTCTTTACAAAATAAAAATAATACTGTGCAGCTTCATTAAGGCATATATTGCATGAATAATAACAACTGTAACTGTAAAACCTGAAAATGTAGCTGTCAGTAAGGACTCATCAATGGTTCAAACAATCCTGTGACATTTTGAAAGTCTGGGGTCTCATCCCAATCCTTTTTAATAATTTAAAAATGAAAGAAAAAATAAAACTGGTAGATGGTACATACTTTGGTGGTGAATAACAATGAGGAGAGTAGGACAATATATGGAGTTAAATGTATCACACAGTTGAATGTTTTCAAGAAGAGGATCTGTATTTTCACAAAGCCAAATGTAAGGTTATTCATCTAAAACCAAGAAATTAAATCACACCTTAAGAAATAGAAATGAGTTCTGGAAAGCACTTTATTTCAAAAAGGTAGGTTTTGTTGCAGGTAAAAAATTCTCATAAATGCCATGGCTATGATATACAAGTTAGAGAAGATGATGGTGTACCATAGATGATCTAACAGAGTGCTTTAAATTTTATTAATCTGTCTATGAAGCAGAGAAAAGGAAAATTCAAGGAAATTGATTCTTGAGCCAGTTCTTTAAATGGAGCTTTCTACTCTACTAAACAGACAATAATTAAGAAGGGATGCAAGAGAGGAACACACAACATTTTTGGTAAATCACATGCTGGGAAAAAAATCCTTACTATAAAGATTAAAGATGAAAAATTAAAATTTTGCAGACCATCTTATGATTGTAAAATACAAGTCATAAAAGGGACTCAGACTTAAGTTGAAAATTCATACTACAAAATATTCACAAATACTCATTCTCACAAATTTTACTATACATTTCTCTAAAGACTGTGAAATATTTGCTTTCCATATCATGTGCTTGTCAAAGGTAAGACATACAGCAAAACTGATGCTCTGTTTATAGGTTGTTGTGAAATGCTATAAATCCTGAAAATTTAGGAACTTAACTAAATTTTCAAATTAAACATGGCTTATCCAAACTATAAATCTTATCCTTGAGGCTTGAATGTTCTTTGAAACATGAAGGATTAGTATAATTTGGAAAATACTGTAATTTTTAAAGATACAGCACACAATTATTTACTTGTTATGAAACAGAACAGTATTAGATAAATTCAAAACCTGTCAGGAATTTAGTCAGTAGTACAACAAACTTTAGGAGTCAAGCAAAGTTAATCTGATTAAAAATGACAAATTGAATGTCAGATTAGATCATATCACTCATTTCAATTTAATTTCTGACAGCCACAATGAAAAGTCTGCAGATGTTATGAAACTAGATCACAAATAATGTTACATTTATTATTGTAAATTGTAACATTCCATGTTACAATTTTTTTCTCAGTCTGTGATTTTTTGCTTGCTTGTGATTAATGTGATTTTTTGCTTGCTTGTGATTAATGCTCTCTACATCCTCCTTAAGGAAAATGTTACAGAAATACATCTACAAACAAAAGCTTCCTTTACAGTAAATATAGTAGTTTACTTAATATGTGTTCATCTTTCCTAAAAGCATCTCACTGCAACAGTATCACTGAATGCTTGATCTAGAGTATATTAAACACCACGGGGATTGTACTCCAATTTAATTCTGACAACACAAGGGAGTTCAATTACCTTTTTCCATTGTCTTCCACAGTAGTATAACTTTGTGAAAATTAAAATAACTGATCATTTATTAAATCAAATTGATAACAGAGGTTGGTAAATTGTCCCTTGCTTTAACTTTCCTAATCTGGTTAAATTGGTATACTACTTCCAGTCTACCATGATGTTTTGTAGGGCAGCAACATCATCCTTTACTCAGTATATCCATTAAAGCATTATATTTTGGAATCTGGGGTAGACTGAGAAAGGATATAGGACTTCTGCATCACGGAACGGTTTGTGGCACAAAGATCCCTAAGCAAATGGAGATTTGAACTGATCAATCCACATGTAAAGGAACAGGTTCAGTTTCAGTTAAGGATATTGCCTCAACATTTTCCCATACTAATTGAGTTACGCTACCTCAGATGCCAGGTGTCTCCTGGCAAACTGCTTCAATGGTAGTCACACTTCCCTGCTTTTGCACCTCCACACTTAGCAAGGGAAGATGTAATCTGACTCCGAAGACATACATGTATTCTTAGATATCTGCAAGTATAATGCTGAAGTTGTCAATGTCTAGCCCACAGTATCAGACCAGAATATGTAGCCAGAATTTTATTTACATGCCCTTTTTTATTTACATGCTATTCCAGTAGCTGAGTAACTATATTCTAATCCAGCAGAGTAACTGAATTATCCATTACGCAAGAAAAGAATGAAAAGCACTCCTTACATAGAATCAGAGAATGTCAGAGGCTGGGAGGAACCTCGAAAGAATGTCTGGTTCAGCCCCCCTGCCAGAGCAGGATCACCTAGAGCAGATCACACTGGAACACATCCAGACAGTTCTTGCATATCTCCAGAGAGGGAGACTCCACAACCTCCCTGGGCAGCTGGTTCCAGTGCTCTGTCACCCTCACAGCGAAAAAATTCTTCCTCAGGTTCACATGGAACCTCTTATGCCCCAACTTCTACTCATTGCCCTTTGTCCTGTCACTGGGCACCACCAAGAAGAGCCTGGCTCCATCCTCCTGGCACTCACCCCTTACATATTTATGAACATTAATGAGATCATGAGTCTTCCCCTGTCCAAGCTAAAACCCCCAGTTCCCTCAGACTCTCCTCATAAGGAAGATGTCCTGGTTATATCCTCATCTGATCCCTACAAAGTTTCCTTTGCTCTCAGTTTTTTGGGTTTGATTTTTAAAAAAATTTGTATCTAGAATTAAATATAGTCCATGTTCAGTTTTCATTAGATTAGTGATAGCAAAAGTAGATGATACAATCTAAATAATAAAATATCCCTAACTAATAGGGAGAAAATAAATAGAACTATATCTTAGCAAGCAAAATAGGCTTCTGTATCTGTGACATGTAGGAAACACTAAAGTTGATTAAAAGTTCAAAGAGGTGACAGGATTATTATCTCTTGTGACATGCTAGAGCAGATCACTCCCCCAGTAGAGTAAATTCACTACAACTCAGAATTTGGAAAGTCAAAAAAGAAAATAAAATTGTTGTTTTATAACAGTACAAGGAAAAGAAACTACTACAGAATACAGTTAAAGAAGATGGGGATGGCATCAAGCAGCCGCAAAGCAGCAAAGCAACAGCCAAAAGAGCAGCAGGGGAAGACAGAGGCTGGCGCAGCAGAAGCAGCAAGGGGCAGATACAAGTTGTGCTTCTAGACATAAGCTTTTGATGCCCCAATGAAATTATATTGATTTATCCATTTTTGCCATTTTATGGCCCATCCCTGGAACATTCACCTCTCCACTCAGAGACTCCAGTAGTCTTCCACTCCTAAGTCTCTCCATTCCCAATTTTTTAATGATTGAACTAGAAATCCAGCTCAAACAGCCACATCTCTTTTCTCAGTTCCAAGTCCTCCAAACAACAAATAGTAATACCAATGATAAGATTCAAAATCAAATGCCATAAAACAAAATAAAATAAAAATATGAAGATTAAGACTATTAAGACTCCAAGAAGTATACTGATAAGAAATTAATGATGACAGATAAGGTGCAATTTATGCTAGTTGTAGCTGTGCAAACAAGTGCCATGAAGCATCAATGAGCATTAAGTGCAACAGTATTATCATTAATATAGAAATAAACCTGGAAGAAGTTAAATTTATTTATTTTCTTTCAGATCTCAGTAGCAGAACACAGGGAACAGAGTTTCATAACCTTAATCTTTGAAGGAAAAAGACATAGCCACAATTCAGGTCAAGTTGTATAAAAAGGAGAACTCACATCTGTCCCAAAATCATAGTCAATGAACAGTTCTTTAGTAAATAAAATAACTGACAGTTATTTTATTTACTAAATTATTGAAGTAAATGTGAAAAAAAAAAAGAATAAAAACAGGAATAGACTAATTTAAATGTTATCTATTTAACAGCAATTAATGCTGCACTAAGCTAATAGAAAATTCCTTACATTCTTTTAAGATGATATGTAGTAATTAAGGTATTTATAGATACAGCTCTACAAATACAGAATGTCTTCTTCTAAGTTATGGTATATTCCTGAGATTTACAGGTAGGTACTCAGGCCTAGACACAGTCAGAAACCCACTAATACTTACTACCCTACTTAATTTTTTTTCTTTTTTTGTACATTTTACATTAGAATTTATGAATTGATGTCTTATGTAAAGATAAATAAAGACACCCACACTCAAATGTTGTATTTATCTACAAACATGCACAGATATGTAACACCAATCAAATCTGTATTTCTGACGTCACCTGTAATTGAAACATATTAAACTGTGATGTGAAAATGACACAATCCTATAGTAGTTTCCATAACTTCCACTTATCATTCCTTGAAACACTAAAGAATTTAGTACAGTTTCCTAAGAGTGAGAGTTTAATTTGGCTGTTTCTTAATTGACTTTTTTTTTTTGTTTGTTTCACTAAGTGGAATTAAATAACTATGAGAAAACATCAAAATGAAACGCAAAAGTAAGGATGAATTTATGTAACACATTTTCATCTGTCCTAATAAGTCTCAGAAACATATTGAGGTATTTTAAACTACACATATTACTTCATAAATAAGGCTGATAACTTCTCTGATCATGCTGGTGTGAGGCTAATTGGAATATTTTAATAAAATAATTAGATTGTAGGTTGTGAAAAGAAAACAATGTTGATGGCTGCTTCACTCATAGGCTTGCTGAGGTGTATAAGAACAAGGACACAAGTATAGATAAGACAGAGAGAGATTCTCGGTCTCTCTAGCTGGTGTGTGCCTGCTGTCTTCTCTGCCAACCTAATTAACCACTCTGCTTCTAACACCCCTTGTGGATCCTCCAAACTCACCTTGCACGTAAGCAAACACTGGGGTAAAGTAGAGGGGTGGAAAGAGGGTGGAAGGGTGGTTGGGAGCCCCTCCTGGAGACTCTGATTTCTGGGAGGGGTGTTGTGTTTCTGTATCGCCTTTAACTTGTACATTTCTGTAAATATTTATGTACATAGTATATATCTCTGCTTGTACATTGTGCTAAGCTGTAAATATAGCTTCATTCCTCAACTTCCAGATGGCTAAGTCTAGTGTGGGTGATTTTTCATAGTGTAGGGGGGTAGGTAACTCCCAAACCATCACAGTGACTTGCTTTCAGACTACGTCACTTCTCTTTTCTATAAAGTTTTGCTTTAATAAACGAGTATTTTAAAAATTAGTATTAATTCCATCAAAAGGCTTTAAAAATAAAACAAAACAAGGCCTTCACAGAACCACTTCACTTTACTAAAAACATTGCAGATAGGTTGCCTTTAGGTTAAACCAGAGGTGATGAAGGTGATGAAAACTCTGCCCATTTCACAGCCCATCCTTCTGGAAGTGTAAATGCTCTTTTCAATTAGCATCTCTCTCTCTAAACAAAGTGCTATGAAAGGTGAACTTGCTCAGTATGTCCTTGCAAAGTAAAACCATATCTGACTTGTCAATATAGGATTTGGAAACTAGAGCAACAAACAAGTTTGGCTTAGCAGTGAAATCAGTCAAGTCAGAGAAGTATTTTTATGGGAATGAACATTTACACATTCATTTAGCTTGTATGAGGCTATATAATCCCACTGCTTTTCTATCTTCATTACAGACTAACTTTCCTGGCATTTGCACTGTGCAATGGAGTTATAATTATTTTTTAACTGTAATAGAAAACCATGAAAAATTTATTACCATATGTATGTTCTAGTGGGAGGTGTCCTTGCCTATGGCAGGGGATTGGAACTAGATGATCTTTGAGGTCCCTTCCAACCTTACCATTCTATGATTCTACGAATTGTTCAAATAAAAGGGAAAAAAATAATAAGTCTGACAGTATCTTATTTGTTCTTTTAATGTTTTCAATGTTGTGGGGTTTTAGATTTCTTCTCACTATTTTTAATTTAAAAAACTACTTTTAGTTTTGGGTTTTGTTTGTTTGTGTTTCTCTGTTGCTTTTTGGTTTGGTTTTGTTTTCTTGGTGTGTGGTTTTTTGTGGTTTTGTTTGTTTGTTTGTTTCATCAAGATGCAAATGCAAGAACTTTATGATTTCTGACCAATAAAAATGGGTCTTGCTCTCATCATTTCCAGTCTCCAACTGCTTCATTTCCATTTTACATTAGACAAGATGACTATATGAACACTGACAAGATAATAAAATGCAATCCGAGAGCTTGACTGCACTCATTGTATGGCAAGATTGAGGAGCTATAAAATTTAAGATGCAGTAAAAATTGAAGTTCAATATTCAGGCAAACATAAAGTAACTTCAGGATTTCTCATTGTTTTCTACAACAGATATTATATTTTTCATATTTCCTTCATATAATTGAATTTAACATACTACAGAGAGGCTCTACAGTTTATGAGAAGTCTGTGCATTTCACAATATTAACTGTACTGGGAGCATAGTTGAGGAAAAAATCTCCTAGTCTTGAGAACATTTGCAAGAGTACAATAATGTCTTCCTATGGTGAGCTGATCCTGCTTGGATGCCAGATGGTCACCAAAACCTCCTTCAGTCACCAATACACTCCTCTCTTCAGTTGGATAGGGGAAAGAAAATGTAATGAAAGACTCATGGGTTGACATAAGGACAGAGAGAGATCACACACCAATTACTACCACAGCCAAACCAGACTCGAATTGGAGAAGAATTAATGTAATCTATGATCAGCAAAGAGAAGAATAAAGAGAAATAGAACCAATTCATTAAAAAACTCTTTCACCCACCCCTCCTGAGCTTAACTTCACTCCCACTTTTCTCTAGCTCCTCCCTGCAACTGGCACAGGGGGCCAGGAACAGGGTTAGCAGTCAATTCATCACACATTGTCTCTGTCACCCCTTTCTCCTCAGGGAGAGACTCACATTCTCCTTTGTTCCAGCACAGAGTACTTCACACAGGAATCAGTCTCTCAAGAACTTTGCCAATGGGAATCCTTCCCACAAAGATTCTACAAGTACTGCTCCAGAATGTAGTCCTTCGGTAACAGACTTCCAGCATGGGTCACCTGCAGAATCACACAAGTCTGGCAGTAAACCTGCTCCATCATGGGATCCTCTCTTCACTGGTCCATAGGTTCTGCCAGTAGTCTGCTTTAGCACAGTTTCCCACAGGGTCACAACCTCTTTCAGGCATCTACTTGCTCTGGTATGGGGTTTTCCAGTAGCCACACGTAGATAATCTGCTCCACTGTTAACTTTAACGACTGCAGGGAGCCAGCCTCCTTCACCACGGTCCTCACCAAGCAGGGGGAATCTCTGCTCCAGCACCTGGAGTGCCTCTTCTCCTTCCTTCTTCACGAAGTTTGGAGTCTGCAGAGTTGTTTCTCCTCTTTCCTGGTTGATTGCAGCATGAAAGTTTGTGCTTTCTTTCTCTTCTTAAACACATAATGATGGAGGTGCTACAACTGTTGTTGATGGGCTTGACCTCAGCCAGTGACAAGCCCATCTTGAAGCCAGCTAGCACTGAATCCATCAGACATCAGGGGAATTTTTTAGCAGCTCCTCAAAGCAGCCATCTCTATAGCTTGGTACCAAAACCTTGCTCCAGAAATCCAATAAATTCACATTCAGATCTGGGTAAGTTCAAAGACTTCCTATCAGTTTTCAAACAGCACCTCTTCACCTCTTAATCAAGAAAGATAATGGGCTCTGGTATTCCATTAGTAGCAGGCACCAGAATCAATACCCTCTAGATAGTGTGTTCAAAATAAGTCTTTTTGATTCTTCCACCAGACCAACTCCAATTTTACAAGCACTGATAGCTACCATATACACTAATGGTAGAAGAGAGAAAGAGTCCAATCCCACTTTGCAAAGTGATCTCACTTGTTTAACATTTTCAGAGACAATCAAGTGACACACATGGTTTGTTTTCAGTAAATAGACAGGTTAAAGTCTTCCTTAACCAGATGAAGGCAAAGATTTACAAATATTGCGCTTCTACAGGAGCTGGGTTCTTAACTGTAAAACCTCACACTTTCCTGTATTACACAAAAGGAATTCAGTATTTTGTCATAAGTTTTCACATATGGAAAAGTTCACAATTGCCATTCTATTATGCATTTTTTTTCCTAAATATATAAAAGTATTTGGGAAAAGTATATATAGTAAGTTGAAAAATGCCATAATAAATTAATTTTTTTTTAAACTGACATAGTTTGACACAGAAAAAGTATTTGTGTAGGAACTGAATAATAGTTTCTTTATACAAACATGGAAATTCCACAGAATAGTTTTGATGCTGACTTTCACCACTAGTACTTCAGTCCTGCTTCTCTAGTGTAAGGATTATGATTCACTGATAATTAGATAATGGATTTGTAATGGTGAAAATGTTCAACTATTTTCCAACAATTCTGTGAGGAAGTCAAGCCATTTTCAAGTGGTAAAATAAACAAGGGTCTCAAATTCCATTGCACTAGATAGCCAACATATATATATATATGTATGTGTGTGTGTGTGTGTGTGTGTATACACATATACATGTATATACACATATATACACATATACATGTATATACACATATATACACATATACATGTATATACACATATATACACATATATATATGTGAGTTAGTATTAGGTGTAATTTTCACCCCTATATCTGTAGTTCCAATGCATGGTATTCATTCATGGTATGCATATATATTCATATAATATATTCATATAAAATTATTATTTTAAAAGATATACAGGAAGCAAACTCCCTTGAAAGCTGAAAGTTCTGAAAGAGTTTAAAAAGCATTAGGAAAAGCCAATTTTATAAAGCACAGGAAAATAACATCTTAAAATAGTTTTTTATAAATAGTTAATTTGTTATTATTTGAAACAATATCTATTGGCACGCAGCCCCTGGTCCTGAAAATTACCACTAAAAAAATATAGAAGTTAACTATATGGAAATGGTAATTTCAAATATAGAAGTTAACTGTATGGAAATGGTAATTTCACCCTAACATTTTACAAGTGAATATATAATACCTAAATATGCATAAATAAATTATACTTATTCAGTATTACAGAAATTATGTAAAATATAATTTTCAGGGCTCTTAATTTCTAAGATACATCTATACAGTTGGACTTTATAACAGCACACTCTGCATAATAAAACAATTCATGGTCAAAGCAACCTATAGAGTTCTAACACCCTAAGGTAAGTCGTAACGCATTATATTCAAATATCAGAATAGCCAATACAGATCTCCTGAATAATTCATCTTTTCAAAATTCCTGAATGAAGTTTCCACCTCAGAGACTTGCACAGATTTTCTGTAGTGAAAGCATTCAAACACATAATATTCTATGCGTGTAGTGCTGACAAAGACAACTGAACAGCTACTGTGATAATGGAAATGGAATCTAAATCTTACCTGAGATAATTCATTAGTGTCCACGAGTCCATTGTTGTCCGAATCAAAATAATTAAACATACGATCTACAAGAAGTTTCTTTAAAGCCATTTTCTCTACAACGGTTTTATCTTTTGATTGTACCATGTATCTCCGGTTTTGTAGATCCAGTAACATGTTTTTCACTTCAGTGTATTCAGTAGGTTTGCATTTATCTCCTGAAAACATAATACACAACACAAGATTATTCTGAATTTGACTTCTTAATAGTAGTAATTAAAAATAATTTTTCAAAACTCTGGAAAACGGAGAGTAATAGCTTCTTATAACAACACCAATATAGCTGCTCTATGACATAAGGAATTCTGTAGTAATTTGATTCATATCACTTCCTTGTCTGGTCTTCAAATTAATGCCAAAATACTATTGTACTTCTAGACATATCCTGTAGATAACAGAGTATTTCTGTGCAGGAAAACTAAAGAAAGTTTTAACAGTTTCCAAGACTGTACTTTATTCATTCAGATCATTCTGGAAAGATGCATGTGAAGATTTCTTAAAATGTTACCTTTGATAAAGTATTTAGGATAAACTTTCACAAAATGAATACTGCAATATGATATATGCAGCAAAATATGCAAATAGGATAGAAAATGATACAATATAAAAAATATACTTCCTAATAATATTTCACTTCATAAAATAGAAATTACATTGGAGTGCTCACAAGCTACATTTTCATTTACAGAATGTATGAGAGTCTTTTCAACAAGAGAAGGTGTGATTGCTTGAGGAAGAGAAAGGGCACCTTTGACAAGCTCTAGTTTACTTTTTTTTTCCTTATCAAGTTCTCTATAAAGTGGAAATTGTTCCAGCAAATGTTCTACATATAGCAATGGCAGTCACCATTTACACTAAACCAGAGAACAATATTGTGTGACTGGCTTACCCATCTCAACTGTTTTATATTTTAAATTGAACAGAGAGTTTAGAAGATTTAATTTTTAATAAGATAACCTTGGTATTAAAAAAAAAAAAAAAAAAGTGAGCTATGTAAATATGTACCAGCAAAATACCACATAGTTGTTGCAAACATATTTACAGTTCGTTACTACCTGAGTAGTGATTCAAGGTTAGTGCAAAGAAAGCTATGTTTCATTCTTGTAAGATGTTATGATGAAGATACAAATATGAATTAAGAACAGTTATTTACCTCACCTAAGTTAGTGAGGGAAATAGGCAGTTGTTTCATTTTGCAAGTGGAACCCATTTAAGAAATGCCGCATTTGCATAATTTACACAAGATTTGAGTTTATTATTTTGATGTATTTAATGTTATATGCATTACCATGGCGGCTGTACCACACTGCCATCACTACTTCATAATGTAGAGAGAGAAATTCCTAAATGTCCCTCACTAGCCCAGTGAAATACAGGTCCAGAAGAGAACTTCTATGACAGAAGTTCAATCTTGAAAGCAGGCAAAACATTTTTAACAATCAAAAGAACACTAGCATTTTAAAATTTCATTTTATTTTTCCCTCTAAAAGCTACTGCCCGTTATGCAGCTCTCTGAAAATCCCAACTAAAGAAACAAAACCGGAGACAATCAAATTATATTTAACCAACATCCTAAGCTATACATAGTATTTACATATTTATCAACACCTACCAGAGGCATAGAGATTGAGGACATACAATTTATAAGAGCTGAGTCCTGCATGATTGCTTTTCAGAGGGTTTAATGGAAAAAAACCTGACTCAGTAGGCAAACATGTTTATTCCTTAGCCATTCTGTAGCTGCAGTAGGCAACCTTTTCTGTGTGAATGGATGCAGGCTCCAGGTGGTGGGGAGGGAAGAGAGCGCTCAGCATTACCATACTCTGATTCATTTGGGTGAATTCCAAAGACTAGGTCAGGAAAACAAGTATCATTTTGCTTCTCCAAGATAACTTTTCTGGCTGTAGTATCTTCAGAGAGACAGACTGGTTTCATCCCAGTGCAGCTGAAGTCTAACACCATACATCTTGCAAGGGAGTAAAGATAAAACCCATGTAGAGATTATACCCTCTGTAAATAATTTTTGATGTGACAGTTCTCATTCTGCAATTCTAAACTTGAAAAGACATGTTTCTACTTTAGAAACATGCAACATAAGTAAGGTAGTTTATTTCTTAATAATATTTATTAAATTCTGGACTTATCAAGGTATTTTTGATGAGTCCACTAAATTGCAGAATTAGAAGAAATGGAAAATGAACAAAAAAGTGACAATAATTTGGTTTTGGCTTGGTGTGCAGGATGATGTCTCTTTAAGGATCAATCAAGAACTGAATATATATCATCACAAGAATGATGTTCATATTCATTAGAATATTAGAGATTTTTTTAGTTATTAAATACGTTTGAAAGCTAGTCCTTATGACAAAAATACTGCTAACATCTTTTGCAAAAATCTCAGTTGGTCTGGCCAGTAATTTTGGTTCAAAACAGATGCCATTTTGTTTCTCACTCATCTAAATAGGTTAGTCTGACCCATATAAAAGACAGATTTTTCAACAATAGCTTCATATTCCTTGCAACCCCCTTGCCACAGTTCCCAGCAGCATTCCTCTATCTCTTTACATGAAAAGAGTGTCAAGGTCACTACACATGAGCACATGGTTTGCATATAAGGATGGGGAGAACAATAGTCAAGCATTTAAGTGCCTTGGTAAATGGCAAATGACCTTGCTTAGCTCTATTTTTATAAATAAAAATAATCATGTAAGTAAAAGTAGTTCTTGTGCGTTAAGCTGCTTAAGAAATTTGTGAGAAGTTGTATTTTCTTTTTGTTTGCAGCAAATTAACAAAGAGAATAATGATCATAGCACTGTCTGCTACTTACAGTACATAAAAGTTATACAAGTGCAGGCAATTTACACTCTTCAAAAAGAGCCTGAACACTCTATAGCAATTGTACCCCAAAGTCCCCATCAAATTTTTCCTATTACTGCTTTAACTTCTATTATATTTGTCAAAGTAATCTGTTCTAATAGAATTATTATAATTCAATCTAGCACACACCATTGCAATCTTACTATTATTCCTACTATAATTCTAAATTAGAGTTTAGGTTGCTAACAGATGAACCTTCAGTTTATGACCTAAGCTAATCACAGTTTTGGTAAAACAGGCTTACAAAGTAACACTACAATAAAATCTTTTCATTTCACACATAATTCAAAGTAATCTTTACACCAGAGTCTCCACAGACTAGAACATCAATAGATGCAACTGATAGATAAAAAGATCACAAGGAATCAGTCGGTATGGTCAACGTAATATACAGTTTCATTAACAAACAGACCATATTATGGTCAACATAATATACAGTTTCATTAACAAATCACCTTCTTATCTCATTGTCATTACTGCCTTTTCATGTAATATTCAAGGAAATGTGAAGCAGATGTTTAAATTACAATAATGAGAGACTGTTTACAGGAAACGTCCCCCAGGCTGGAGAAGCACAAAGGAAAACTTAAAGTTGGCTGTATTTATATTCTAATTTAGTGAGCATTATTTGGGAACTGGTTGTCTCAATGACAGACAAATGGTAAATGGCGATTAAGTACAACAACATAGTAAGAAAAAGTAATTTATACTTAACATAATTGATAAAAACTACTGCAAATATTCTACAATAATATATTACCTCCCAAAAGCCTTGCTGAATTGTAGATAATATTCTGCATACATGAAAAAGTAACCTAAACATTGTGCATAATTTATGAACTTGTTTCAGTTTTTTAGTTTTTGGGGTTTTTTTTCCCATTTGTGAACTAGGTTTCTTATATAAATAAACAGTTTGCTTCTGGAAAATTGCTAGGAAGTAATAACAGCAAATTCTGTTTGTTCATTTTTTGGTTTTGTTTTTTCTTAATTTCTTTCATAGAAAGGACCAATACTACTACACAGAAGATACTGTCAAAAAAAGAAACGAAAAAACTTAGCTATGACGTATTTTACAAGTTTTCTGATTTTATCCAGGTAACCCTAGAAGGTGTGCAGAAACATAAAAGTGAAAAAACAAACACACTGGAATTGAAGTGACAGTCCTAGGATTTATCTGAGTCAAACCAAAAAGTAGTTGAAAGGTTGGAAACACTTGACTGTTTCCTTCCATTCAGTGCAACAGTTACACAGCTGTATCTCTTGTCACCTTGGAAATAGAAGAAAGCTAGATTCTCAGTGCTATTATCCTCACAGATAGTATCGAGTGGATGATACTTACCCACACTACAGAAAAACAAACAAAAAAAATTACATTTGACAGTTAAGCCTTAATTTAAAAGAGAAAGATATAAGTAATCTCAAAACTGTTTATGAAAACTTGGTAGATGAATGTATGCATTACTATTAACACCTGCAGAAAAAATAATAAGAATCAACTAAGGTAATAGTTTAGAAATCAAACTTTAAAAACAAAATCAGATTTATTGTAGAGTTGATATAAAAGTAGTGGAAGGCAGGCATTTGGGAGGAAGGAATTCAGAAGGAATTTGGAAGGAAGGACATATAACATTAATACATGGAGTAAAGACAAACCATTTCATTTCTGTTCTCAGTTCTGCCACCACTTTCCTGACCAATACAAGCACTTCAGCCTTTTCTTGCCTTATATCTCCATCTACACACCAGGAATTAATACTTGTATGTCTATTAATATTAATGGATTGTGTTTCTCTGCAAAAGTCAACTCAGCTTCAAGTGTAACAGAAGAGACAACTTGCCCTAATAGATATGAAAATAATTCTGTGATTCTATGAGTTTAAAACATGAAACATTATTTAGGTTTATTTAAAAGAAGATTCATGCCCAGATATAATTTCACGATGAGATAATTTAAGTTTTTCAATATCAAACCCTTACTTTTCTAAATCTAGATCTCAACCATGCTGACCCTTTTTCTCCACTTTCCTCACTGGAGCTCTGAAATTGTACATGAAGAGAATCAGTCTCATTTGTAAATAGACTTACCTTTAGATCTCTGGTCCAGAGGTTGAGGAGGGTGGAGAGGAGAGCTTTACACTCAAAATGAGTTTCGATCAAGAAAAACTCCCTGAAAACTGGGGATTAACATCAAAATCTTTCCCTATTGCAGCCACATTTTAAATATAAGATGAGAATTTTCTACCATTTTTCTTTAAATGTGAGTTTTGGGCTGCAAATTTTAGCCCTGCATCTGCTCAGCTTTACATATTCAGAGTGTCAAAAAACCAATAAACCAAACCAACAAAACAAAAAGATCCCATCAAAAACAACAACAAAAAAATCCAAAATCACCCAAAACTTGACATTTTTAATATCTGGGTTTAGTTTTTGGGGTTTCTGGTTGGTTTTGATGTTGTTATATTTTACTTGATTTTTTCTTTTTAAGCTAATTCTTTCAGCTCTGCATCAGCATATGCACAGTTTTATGACATATTTTGTTGCATACTTTTCAATGTCAGATATATTTTTCTAGTAGAGCAAGCATGGAGCTGACAAATGCAAACCTCTTCTACAGTATTGACCCTGCCTTCAAACAATTGGTAAATCTGCATTGATTTCAAACAATGGCATCGCTTCTCAATATTTCCTGTCTCAAGTGTTTACCTCATCTTATTCTACCATAGAAAAGATGAAAGTAAGTACATTTAACAAGTGTGCTCAATTTTCCACACATATCAGAGTACATCCACTATGTCATTCTTTTTCCCAGCATATGTTGAAGACAATACCTATTCCCTGATTTTCTTTTTTCTTGTATCCACTTCAAGTTTTCAGATCAGTTTTTCTATGTGTCACCTGTATTTAAAACAACCACTCAATTTCATAAGTAAAAGTTAATATACAATAAGAATAAGACTTCCTTGTCCTTTCTACCTCATTAAAAGAAAGACTGAGAGAGAAAAAGAGAAAAGCAGTGTGATTTGAAAGAAGCAACTACTGCTAAATATGAAGGTTGAAATGGGACTTTAATGCATCGTTTTATCTTCCTTTCTAGTGAAGTTAAGCACTCCTGTTAGTTTTTCTCCCACAGGGTTTAGAGAATGTTTGACATGCAGTAATCTAGAGTGATACTATGAAATCTAAGGAAAAAAAAAAAGTTTATAAATCTATGTAGAGTTCTGTTTTTGCTTCTCAGGAAGCATGTATCAGAGGGTTCTCATTTAAAATAAGTTTAAAAAAAAAATACTGAAAGAGATGAAACATGACTTATATTAAGACATAATCATTCTTTTCCAAAGGTCTTCCTAGAGATGAGGAATATTTACAGCTTTATCAAGGTGAAGTCTCAAGACTAACTAAAATAGTATTAAAGAAGACGAGTTATGTTGTTCTATTTCTTCCCCTCCATCATATATTTCCATCACTTCCTCTGTTTCGTCTTTAGTACAGTTGACTTTTGATGTTAATTAGAGAAGTTATTATATTCAGCCTTTTACTTTGGGTGTGTGTGTGTGTGTGTGTAAATGTGTGTGCATATATAGATAGAACCAAAAAATTATTGTAATTTCAAATAATATATTTAGTCATCTATAGCTTAATTTATTTAGTTAGTTCAGAATAGTCAAAAACACAAATAAAGCTACTTTTAAAACCTTCTACTTCAAATATCTATATTGTGCTTACCCTTGCAGCTTTTCTCTAGGCACTAAGGTTTTAGTCTTTTCCTCAGAAAGAGCCAGGGGAAAACGTCATGAGGATTTAAGACCACCCTCAGACTATGAACGTATTGGAGAGGTTCTTCCTCGTCAGTTTTGCATCTGCCTTTGTTAGTTTTATAAGTTGCACTATCCTGGTTTTTGGGGTTGTTTTTGATTTTTTGTTTTTTTTTTGTAACACAGTTAAGTATGAAATGGACAAATCCTCTCCCAGTCTCAGTTGAAATAAAAGATTATTGTTTGTTAAGTGTAAGTAATCCATACATGGTTTTGAGAGAGCTTATAGTAAACACCACTTGGCCACTAGGCAATTTTTGAAAAGGGTAAGATAATCTCAGGTCAAGGCAACACCAGGCAAGCCCTGAGAGAGTTGTTCTGTACTGTGAGGTCAATACAAAACACTTTGTGTGATTTTTTTGGTTGATTTTTTTTCACCATAACGCAAGAGGGAAGGGATAAAAAAAAAAAAAAAGAAAAAGAAAAATAAATCACATTTTACAGTGCTATTCATCTTCAAGGCACAATTACAGTATAAGCTAAAGCAATTCAGAGGATCTGAGCTACAGTGGACCAAGGTCAGTAAGTGTACGTGATGAAACTTGATTTCAGCCCACCCAAGGAAGAGGTGTAAGTAGCGCTTCCCAGATTGAGCATCCTAGTTCTGCACTTGTTCTCTGCCTTTTCTATCCTTCTCAGAGACACAAGTGAATATGCTGGTTTGATGACAGAAGACGGAAAACAAGATGTATAAACTGAAACTCAAGAAAAGGAACATGCAATTTGCTTTTAAATTCACAGAACTTAAGCTAACCGCGCTGGTCTGGCCCCAACATAAAAGCAAGTGGTCAGGATGGTAAGTCTTAAGACTTCATGTATCACACCCAGGTTAAGCGATTCCCTGCTGTATTTAGTGTAGGATTGAAATCATATTTTGAGGTTTAAACAAGTTTTGAGAGCTGATTGGTTATGGTTGGGAAGACAAAGTCAAAAGGATTTTAGACTACTCAGAAACCTTGCTAAGACTTGTGCACAGCCCCATTTATTTTAATGCTACCATATCAACAACCACACTTTAAATTTTCATATACTTAACTAATTCACTGCTCCAGAAGAAAATAGAAAGGCGATGTAGGAAAAGACATTGTACTATGAAGATAGACACCAGTATCCCACTTAGTTATGCATGAAGGGCTTAAATACCTTAAACACGGCTGCTAGCATTTCATAGTGACACATCACAAGTCATGCAATATTATGATATGATGGATGAGGTGAAGATAAATACTATGACAACAAAACATTGGTAACACCTACTGGGGAGATCTCCTGTTTTAAAAAATCCATTTTCTTTACAATAATTTGGTATCAAAGACATGTATCTGAATGTTTGTTCATACAAAGTTATCAAAGTTTTCAAATCATGTACATCCATGCAATAGAAAAGATAGGTGTTGCGGAAGGCCTGAGCAGGCCAGAATATGCCTGAATATGTCCTGGTTTGTCCAGACATGTTTTTCTGCTCTCCCTCCTTCTGTTGTTGGGACAAGCAATCATGGGAAAGTAAGACAAAAGGCCCCTGGTGCCACCATGTCTGTCCAAACTTGTTTACAGGGTACATGCACATGTTTATACACTTGTTTGTGTTCTGCCCTAAAAGGTAAAAGCAAGCCCTGCCTTCATGTAATATGGTTAAGCTTGGCAAAGTGTCATTCTGATTGGCTAATCTGTGTCCAAAGGCCCATTAGACTCGTGCTGCATTGATGAAAAGAGATGAGCAGGTAGAGACAGCGTGCTTGCTGCTGCCACCACTGTTTCTGCCTTATTGTGCTCTCTGCTGCTGGCAGTGCTACTGCCCCATTGCATCCTACAATGCTCTGTAGCATTATATCTGCTAAGCTATAAACTAGCCCTGCCACAAAGTAACGAACCCTGATGATTTGGGTTTGTCTGCCTGGAAACAGATTCAAGTTTACCAGGAACAGACACCAAATGCCTCCATGTGACGGGCTTGCTTAGCTAGTGTGACACCTGCCAGTCTTCTACCAAGACTGCACATTGACAAGACATCCTGCCTGCCCCGCTGCTGAATCTGGAGCCAAGAGGAACCAGGACCAGGTCAGGGATTGTCTGCTTCTCTCCCAGCACTCCTGCTAAGAGCCTGGGAATTAAGCCTCAACAGCTAAGAATCATAGAATCATAGAATGGTAAGGTTGGAAGGGACCTCAAGGATCATCTAGGTCCAACCCCCTGCCATAGGCAGGGACATCTCCCACTAGTACAGGTTACTCAAGGCCTCGTCCAACCTGGCCTTGAACACCTCCAGGGATGGAGCAGCCACAACCTCCCTGGGCAACCCGTTCCAGTGTCTCACCACCCTCACTAGAAAGAACTTCCTCCTAACATCCAGTCTAAATATTCCCTCTGCCAGTTTAAACCCATTGCCCCTTGTCCTGTATTGCAAGACCTTGTAAATAGTCCCTCCTCAGCCTTCCTGTAGGCCTCCTTCACATACTGGAAGGCTACTATAAGTTCTCCTTGGAGCCTTCTCTTATCCAGGCTGAAGAGCCCCAACTCTCTCAGTTTGTCCTCATAGGAGAGTTGCTGCAGCCCTCTGATCATCCTCGTGGCCCTCCTCTGGACCCGCTCCAACACTTCCATGTCCTTCCTGTGCTGAGGGTTCCAGAACTGCACACAGTACTCCAGGTGGGGTCTGACGAGAGCAGAGTAAAGGGGCAGAATCACCTCCCTTGCCCTGCTGGCCACCCTTCTCTTGATGCATCCCAGGACTCGGTTGGCTGTCTGGGCTGCATGTGCACACTGCAGGCTCATGTGGAGCTTTTCATCAACCCAGACTCCAAGGTCCTTTTCCTCAGGGCTGCTCTCCAGCCATTCACCACCCAGCTGGAGACACCAACAGAAGAAGACACCAACAGAATTCCCTGCAAGTGGAAACTGTAGATAGCCCCACAAGACAGGAATTGTTTTGTGAGTAAATACTTGAAAGCCTCTTTAGCAAAATTCTGTAAACCCTTAAGAGAATCCTGGCCTTCTGTCTTAAACAGAATGGAGCCTCTTGAGTCCATCTAGAGGGCAAGTGGTATGTTGACTGTAAGAATCTCTCTTCCAGTTCAATTGAGTTTAATGCTAGTTATTGCTTATTATTGCTAGTTATTAATTCTAGATCCAGTTATTGCTTTGTATAATGTTTTCATGACCATTGCACAGAACCAATTATTATTAAAAATTACTGGGCGGGTGGTGAGAGAGTCCTGAATATCAAATAAACAACATGAATTTTGGAAAAATACTATCTCGCATTCATTAATTACCCACCATTAAAATAGGTCTACATAAGATCACTTTCGCTTATAGATGCAGTGTGTATCTTACAAAGGTGTGGGATTACACACAAATGCATTTTGACTAGTCATCCCTAACCAGGATTTAAACTGTTTTCTTTCACAGATAGTCACAACAAAGGCTACCCAGAGCAAGTATATCAATAATTTTATTTGATCCTCACTACAAAGAAACAAATGTTCTAGTCAGAGATTTCTCTACACAACTACAAAAAGTCTGTTGACCTAGTAGTTGCTTCAGAGATATTCCTGTCTGTCTTTATGTACAGTCTTGTATCTCTAATCCTCATTTGTGGTTTTGTCTAGAAAGACATTAAAGTGAAAATTGCTCATCAGTTTTGCACTAACTGCAATAAAATTCAGGTTTCTTTTCTCGCAGCTGAAGCTTTGTTTTTGTGTTAGTGTTTTATTCATCAGAAAACATCCTTATTCACATAGACTTTCATATTTTAAAAGCAGTTTAATTTCTATTCCTTTTCAGATTGATTTTGTCTTTAAGGATGCGATCCATATAATTCATTATCACTACTTTATTACAAAAGTCACTTTCAAAAGGGGGAGTATTTATTAAGGTTAACTTCTAGCAAAACTTAGAAATTAAAGCCACCTTTTCCAAATCATTTAGGGGGAAATGGTATACTTATACAAAGCCTACTTTAAAAACAATGGATTTAGTTATTTTCATTTTTAAAAAAACACAAGACAAACCACAAAAAACCACAACCAAACCAAACCAAATCAATAAAAACAAATTAAAAAGAGCAAATAAAGCTGAAATTTAACTGTAATGTCAGCATTTTATAATCATGCAATTATATACAGTAAAATACATTAATGATAATTCCCCAGTTTTTCACCACAATGTATTTCTAACACTTCTAACCTAAGACTGTATCCATATCACAATTTAAAGGTCTACCAAGAATTATATGCAAATAGATTAAAAAAAAAATATTTATAACAAGTTCAAAACAAGATATATGCAGTGTACAGAATTTCTAATGCAAGTGAGCAAGTATATACACACATACATGTAAAAGCAGCAACCAGATACTTATTCAATTTGTAAGCTTTTTTCCATGAAAAAAAAACCAAAAACAAAAAACCAACATGGCATAGGACAGAAAATGACTGAAATTTGGTGTCATATAATGCTAACTCAGTGGCTTTATATTTTGCTAGAAATTGTGCAGTACATTTTTTTCTTGAGAATTGTAGAATTCTCACATTTTCTACACATCATCTCATTTCTCAGAATCAGTATGGTTTTCCTACCTTTGGTATTTTTTTTTTTCTGAGGTAACGCCACAGGCTCTTTCCCAGGCAGCTTGTGACAAGGCAAGAAGGCAGGGACTGAAGCTGTTCCAGGGGAAGTTTAGGTTGGATGTTAGGAAGCACTTCCTCACAGAAACTGGAATGGACTGCCTAGGATGGTGCTGGAGTTGCCATCCCTGGAGGTGTTTAAGGAAAGACTGGATGTGGCACTTAGTGACATGGTCTAGTCAATGTGGTGGTGTTAGGTCATAGACTTGATCTCAGAGGTCTATTGCAGTCTATTCTGTGATTCTGCAATTACAAATCCATTGCTTCCAGTTTCTTTTCCTAATATAAGAATTTGTTCCAAGAACATGCAGAGTGTGTTGTTACATCTTCACTCTATACATTTGTTTAACTGATGGCCTTATAAAAAGTAGAGTTCCTATAGCATAAAGTACAGAAAGCTGTACCACATGCAGCTTCACTGAAGAGTCAAAGGACTTTCTATACAATCGTATATTGCACGAGAAATGTACAATAATGCTTAACAATGCAAGGTTCATCAAAAATACCTTTCCAGAAAGGTATGTCTGCACTCTGCAAAAAGTTACTATGGTTTATCTCATATTATTAGTTCATTCAATAGATTATTTGCAGCTACAACATAGAGAAGATATGAAAGGAAGCAACCTGATTGAATGTGGTCTTGATATGCCTCTTCTTACTAACTGAAGTGATTGAAATATGATCCTATTTTAAGAAAGATTTAGACAATACCAAAAGCATTTTCTTCCTCAGAGTTTGTGAAATATTAGAAGAAAATATTTAAATTTTATTTGAATTTAAAAAAAACCCAAACAACAAAACAACAAACCCATTCAACTGAAAAGTAAGCATAAAAAGTTAGTTCATAATTAGAAACCAATCTCACCTTTTCTGCAAATAAACAATCTGTCTTTACTTCCTGTAGGTGTTACTGATACTTAATTCCTAGTTTCACAGGTACATACTGGAACTGAAATTTCATATACAATGAAATTTCAAATTGTCACCTAAAAAATATTACCTTATGAGAACTTCAGCTACTGAAATTCTGTAAGCAACATTTAGCCATGATGCTTTGACACAGGGCATTCATCACTGTCAACAACTGTTACAAAGATCTTAACAAGAAACATTTCCATCACGGTTTTGAATATGTATCTGTTGAACTCAACTATTCTGCACACTGCACTGGTATGAAAAACTGTCTTTATGTAATGGAGACATGCACACCAATGCAATCTGAAGGTAACAAGAATCTAACAAGAGTTCCTACCATTTGAGGATATTTTTTGTGTCATCACTTTACTTGATCAAAGTAGAATGAAGATATTGTTGTATAGTATATTTGTCCCACCTATAATTTCAGTTTATTATACTATCTTTGCATTCTCTCTGTGACTGTTGGAAAGTGTTTTGTTAGTAATTTAACATAGCTATCTTCCAACTTTTGTGATAATTGTGTCTTAAACAACTCAAGAAAAGTGCCAGACATACCAAGATGTCTATATAAGGACTACCATATGTGTGTCAATCATTACTAGTGAGATGCCAAAAGAAAGTTATATGCAGGCCATCTTCTCCCTGTGAATTAAAGCAAACATATTTACTTTACATATGTTATTTCAGCATTAACTTAATTTTGCTGGTGGCTTTTAACATCTGTCAGTATATACACCAAACAGAGCTAACTTTCAAAGTAAGCGTGGAATAAAATTACAAATTGAATAGATTTAATGATTCTGTAATTATATTTGTTCCCTGAAACAGTACATTTTGTCAGAGTGGTTTTGTTTCTTTTTTGTGGGGTTTTTTTTTGTTTGTTTGCTTGTTTATTTGTTTTAAACATAAAATGTCTGTTTGAACTTTCCTATCCTAAGTTTTTAGGATAAAAATAAACATTTTAAAAAATCAGGCTATACTCTTACTAAATGACAAGAGGTGACTTGAAAGACCATTTGTGAATGAAAATACCATAGAATAATTCTTGTCATAATTCTTACAAATTATACTAACATCTATGAATCTAAGACCATTAACTGTGGAAGAAGTTACCATATTTGTTACCAAAAGAGAACTGTGAATGTTTAATAATAGCATTTAAAACCTTTATTGAGCCTCTAAAAGAATAAATCTAAATCAAATAAATAACAAACAAAAAACTAGGAGCCAAGTTTTCCTCAGAACTATGGAGGCAATCATTACATTCAAACGCTTCCTTGACATAACGGAAAAAGTAATTTTCAAAATATTATATCCTCACATGTTATATTATTTTAGAGTAAAAGCAGATGCAGTTTCAAATGCAATACTCCTGCTACCTGTGTTAACAAAGATCAGTAGCAGCTGTGCTAGTTAACAAAAGCACAACAGCAGGAAAGTAATGTGAGATGAAGGCTTGGACAACACAGAAACTCCAAGCACAAATCTGCTGTGAAAACAAGTTTGCTTGAATTTTCACACTGCTAAATGAGAGAAACAAATGTGAAGCAAGTTAAAAAATAAATGTAGATACATTAAACAGTAACCACCATTAAAATATCACCTCCTTGCCATAGCATATTACTGCTATATTCTAGAGAAAATATGATGTTCATAATTTATGTCATAAATAAGGTATGTTTTTAAACTACATAAATTTAATCTTTGACTGGTTGCTTGAAATAGCAGGCATAGATAATATCAACTTGATTTTAATTTCTCATGTTAAGCAAGTGCCATAAAGAAATAAATATCTCGATAAAGGTTTCTTTTTCATATAAAGTTACAATTGCAATATTACTATCAGATCATTTAGTGAGTGTGGTCAAACCATTCTATTTTTGCACACTCATTCTAATTCGGAATTAACGTATAAAAATTCACAGTAAAAATCTGTACTGTTGAAAAACATGCACTGAAAAACTGAGAAAAAAATCTCCAGTGATTCGGTATGACTGAGTTCTGCATACCAGACAAGAATTTTATTTGAGATTTATTTCCTTGCTTTGTAAACATCTAAATTTCATATTAAAAAAATCCTGCGTCAGAAACAAAAACCATCTACCAACTGCTATTATTTTTTAAGTCTTCTAATTATTGTATCCAAAAGCATACCAAACTGATTTGAAAGGCTAAAGTCTTCAGGAAAAAATAGTACACTGGAAAGAAAATGGTACTGTGATATGTAAAAACTGAAGAAGAGGTTACACACTTATTTTAATGATTTGCAAATGATGGTAAGTTTGACCTAAATTTGTCTCTAGACATTGACTGAAAATGCATGAGGAAGAGAAAATGTGGTAAAGAGCTTCATATTACCCTAATTCAAAGAGTATTTTCAGGTTAGGTAGCTTTCACAGGTTTCTACGACTTACAGGCAACCAGAATTTAGTCAATCAAATTCATAGAATGAATTTTCTTGGTTTTGGACTTTTGCTGGGGTTTTTTGTTTGTCTGTTTGTTTAAAAGGAAAACAAGAGTACAAAAAATTCTCACTTCAGTACTTCCCAGAAATTCACCTTCTAACTTCAGCTAATCTGTTCTTAGAATAGTCAAGAGCCTCCAAATATTCAAAACATGATTTAAATGTCTCAGATTGTTAATTGAAGAAAGTTTAATTACCGGTAACTAGAATTCTCCAAGATGCAAAGTTCACATGTACATTTACATCTTATGACTTATTTATAATGAGTTCTTTTTTTTTTAATTTATTTTTGTGGCCTTGTAATGAATGGGCTAAAACATAATGTGTAAATCAGAACCTGGTCCCTTGTACATATAGCGCATATTTCACTGGGTTGGATTGAATTGAAAGAGAACGGGAAGTGAGTACACATGATACACAGTTCTTTAATAAATCATTTTGTTGTAAATAGTTTTTCTTTAAAATTCTAAGAAACTGTGTACCACATAATTTCAAAACTTTAGTGACTCCCAGCAATGTTCTGGCCATTTAAAACTACTTTGAGTCCTTCCTGTGAATAACAATCTTTGATAAAGTCTGTCAACCATAGCTAATTCAACAAGGGCACACTGCTGTGTGACAGTAAACAAAACCAGCAAGAAATCATGATATATGACTCCAAGAAAGGGATGGTGTGGTTACATTTGTAGGTCATTTAAAATGTGCTATAAGCCTTCAAGGCAGTTTCACTCTTTCAGACTTGTCAGAGGTTTCAGTGCAATCTGTTATTCTTCAAAAATCCACCTAAACATTCAAGAAATCTGGGGCTGCAAATGAGATCCACCGTTTTATACATCAATAGATTCAGAGAGTCACAAGCCTTTCTAAAAACAAAAAGATTCAGTCATATGAGAAGACATGTTACTGAAGGTGGAAATTCACTACAAAATATGCAACTGTGTTTGAGCATCTAGCCTGAACAATGCTTGCATTTATTCTAAAGAGATGTGGATGTGAATGGTCTCCTCCTGAAAGGCCCTTTCAACTGAGAATAACCTAAACCATGAGGAGAGTTATTTAAATAAGTCACTTCTCTCAAAGTATTGATTTGCCTAGGCAGATATTCAATTCTTCATCTAACATCTCATCTTAGACACACAAAGTTTACAGTACTTTTAAAAATCCTCTCAAAGAATACTTTAAATTAATTTGGATATGATATGTATTACCAGAGACAGAGAGGGTGACCTTCAACTCTAACCTAGTCTAAGTACTAGAGAAATTAATCGGAATCTGTTCTCCTGATGATAAAGCTTATTGGATCTTAAAGAAGGAAGGACAGCCTTCCTGGGCCTGAATGAGTGGCCAGGCTTCAGAGATGTCTCTGAGGCATCTTGGCACACTCAGTCTCAGATACTGAACAGGTGCCAAAGAGCACCAAGAACTTGAAGAAAAGAAACAGGAAAAGAAAAAAAATCTACTAAAAAAAATTTCAATATGGAGGCCTGACACTAAGGTGCACTCTGAAAAGTGAGATCACTGCATGAGGTCATGCTCCTTAGTAGGGTAGGTAATAATCATGGCATGGGCACCGGTGTTCCTGCTACGAAATTTCTTACCCATTTCTGTGCTCAGATCTACCCATTCTGGTTGCAGGTACTGAGAGAAGCCATTCTGGCTATAAACCAAGAAGTCAATCTGCATTCTAATTGAGTATGTTTTTCTACATTCTTGACTTCTGATAGTTGTAAAAGCCTATGAAAAAGATTTTTAAAAAAATACCTCAGAAGAATACATTTACACACCCTCATGTTCAGGTGCAATACGAACAATAGCCCAAGCAATCCCAGAGCTGTGAAGGTCACAGGTAGATTAATAAATCTGTTCCATTTTTTTTCTACCAAGGGCAAAGAGAAACCAAATGTAAAAAGAAAATCATAACAGTAGGAACAAATATGTTTAAAGTAGGTCCAATTAAAAAAAAACAAATAAAAACAACAAAACAAGACCAAACCCAAACATAAAACAAAATCACAAAAAAATCCCAGCCAAGCAACCAAAAAGCCACAAAAATCCCAGCCAAGCAACCAAAAACAACACAAAAAAACCACACACAAAACCCCCAAACACAGAAAACAACAAGCGAAGAGGAAAATAAACATTATTTTAAATTAATATTTTAATTCAGAACAGGAAGATGGAATTAAGGATGTGGGGGTGCATCTAACATTTCAATGCACACATGCATCATTCTTATAAAAATAAGTATATCCTGCAATGCTTATGCTGACCAAAACACAATCATTGCTACAAACCTTCTTGCAAAGAGTCAGATACAGAAATCCCAACTCATAATTTTGCAGTCTGTTTCTCTGCAGGGGAGTTGAGGAGCACTCAAAAATTTCCTCAGCAGAAAACTTTCCAGTTTAACATTCACGACTGGGTACATATTAGGTAATTTTTAAGAATCTTCTTTTATCTCTTATCACCAACACATACTGCTGTGGCCTTCTGGAACAGAGTCTGTAATCAATACTTTCTTTCAAAGTTAGTTCTTATCACATAATACTGANTTTTTTTTTTTTTTTTTTTTTTTTTTTTGGTCAAAGGTAGCCCTCTAAGAAAAATTTCACCAGGCATAACCATTTCTTAGTGAATATTAGGATATTTTCGGACATGAAGAAAAATAAAAATATTTTGTCAGTTCAAAAGTATTTGGTCAGCTACAAGAACTGGCTGTTTAAATAGCAACATTCAAAACAGATACAATTTCTTGTTTGTTCAGTGACAACAAAGTACGTTATGCTCAGTGAATAAACACTATCTTTTTGGAAGAACATATATCCTAAAGGTAAACTCACAGAATACAATCACACATCTCCTTCCTTACCCAATTCTTTCTCTACCACTAAATCTTCCTTGACAGTTTCTGACTTCTTATACAAGATGTTTTACTCACTACAGTAGAACTAATCATGTTAAAAGCAAAAGAGACCTTGCACTTTGTATTAGCATTGAGTTGCTGGACTGTCATAATATTGTTTTTCTCAATTACTCAATGATTTAGCATCTCTCAGTATTCACACTGGACATTTCCAGAGATAATGCACTTGTTCTAGATTTACATCCACTTCATCCTTAAAGCAAGAAGTGATAAAAGTCTCAATGTGCTTTACCTGTGGGAATAATGTTTCAATCAAACAGATGGGTGGATTTCCTCAATCTTTATAACTGGAATTAATGGAAATTTAAAACAAAACAAAAAAAACAGAAGAAAAGGATTTCTTAACTGATGACAGATGGCTGAAGGATTTTTCAAATGTATGACTCATGTAAATTACAACAAAAGCACATTCAGCCTCTTGCTGTTGGTAAAAGGTTAGTTCAGCGTTAAATTAAGAGCATTTTGCACAGATGTTAAAAGGAAGCAAACACTGTTTATCTTTGTCAGACATGGTCACACTAAGACATCAATAGTTGGTTGATCACTACACATAGTGTAGGTGAATAGTTGCTGTCTCTGTATGTACTTTCTTTTGTCTCCTGCAGTCCCAGTTGCTCACAAGGTGACTGTTAACAGGTTGTATTGTTCTGTGCAAAGGTGAACACAGTTGGAAGGAAGAACACAAACAGTAGAACTTTTTGTTCTGCAGGAAATGTTACCCCATTTCCTGCAGAAATGAACTCAAATAGGTACACATCATACCAGAACAGTTATTACTCAGAAGTCTAGGAAAAACTGACTTGATCTCAAAAGATCAGCTCAGTTTGATTAATAAAGTTCATGAAGATTAAGACTATTTAGTACACAAATTATCTGTACACCATCTTCACATTCCTTGGTAGCATTACGGAATTATTAAAATGGCAATTGCAGTTACTTTCCTGGTATCCCAGTCAAATAGGTTAATTTCTGCAGTGATTTTCTTCCTTATTAGGTACTTAAGATTTATAAAACTCCTGCACTGTATAGATGACTCAAAAGCAGGAAATACTAGGCAGGTTACTATAGAATCAAAATCTTCTAAAACTCTTCATTCCCAAGGCAATCTCTAAGGCAAAAAAGCCCTCTCCTTTCAAGGATTTCTCCAGCCATGATATTATTTTAAGTATCACAGTAATCTTTAGATCAGAAAAATGGGGTCTGAATAATTCTCTATTTTTAATTTTCTTGGGTTTAATTTTATGGTTTAAAAGATTTGGTGGCATCAATATTGATTCATATCAAATCTTTATGACTATAAAACCAGATAGGTTTGATGTGTCTAGATTATTGGCTAAGCAGAAAAACATCTGTATTGAATCATTCAGATCAGTATGGCAAGCCTGTGATTTTCTCCTGAGGCAAACTGGCTGCATGCCAATCCCAGACAGGGATAAGAGGTGGACAGACAGAAGAAAATATATATACTTCCCAGACTACACTTATTGTCAGATGTTTCTGTAACAACACTGTTTCCTCTTTCCCTTGCCCCATCTAATCTGCAATGGTTCTTTTCCAGTCTGATGCTACATGGAAGAAGTTTCATACTTCCTGCTCAGCAAAGCTCCTCAAGTATAATCCCAAAGTTAAAAGGCTGGAACTAAGGAGAACAACTGAAGACTATTTAGTTAACGGCACTCTATGTTTCTGATTATCTACATATCGGAGGTACCAAAATGAACCTTGATTACTGACAGTTCTGTGTTCTGAAGAATTTGCTATTTTAATCAGTTTCTATTAATCTTATAAATTTATATAGCAAAATTACAAAAAGGAGACAGACTTTGAATTAACAACAATCAAAATTCTCCCCAAAAAATCACTTTAAGATGACATAATGAGATATTTGGGATTTTGCAAGGGTACAATGCACATCATTAAAAGACTGACAGTTAGGACAAAAAGATTTTTGGAAGTGTACGATATAATGATTCATTAAGCATTTAGAATCTACCCAAACAAGGTCTTCTTAAAGATAACTGAGTCATAATAGAGGACTCAAAATCCTACCAGAAGAATGTTGTAGAACAGCTGAGCAGAACTCAACATCAGAACAACTGAGGCAACAATCACAAGCTCAGATGATACCTTAAGTCCATTAAAAAGATCAAAAAAGCAACAATTCATTATATCACTTTGCCTAAGATGAAAGGCTTCGGTCTACTATGTTCAGCATAAACAAAAAGGGTGAAAAATTTTTTATTGATTACAAGGAGAAGCAGATATTCTAATGGAGTATAAGCAAGCCACTAGCCACTGAATAGCTCACTATTTCACAGCCCACAAGCTAAACTCAAAGTATGGTTCCAAAACCACTGACAACACCAGGAAGTACGCTACAGAGAGGCAGTAGTGTGAAGCTTTGAAGAATACAAGAATAACATGATCGTTGCTGGGAACAAAAGGTGCTATGCAATAGTGGTCTAACAGTAAGCCATTCATTTAACTAGTGTGCCTTTTGGTAACCTGATTGTATGCCTGATCACAGAATGTTTGCTACCAAACCAAGTCAGGTCTCAGAGACTATTTTCAGCTGAAAGTATCCTAAATGAATATTTTTCTATCTGCCACAGAAGATGAGAAAATCACTCTTACCTGTACTTAGGACTGCAAAATTACAAAACGGTGTAAGTGAATAATGGATTTAATAAAATGTTGACATTTTATTTAAAAACCAACACAAACCACAAAACAAACAAACAAACAAATCCCAGTGACAATTAAAATCAGCAATACAAAACACAACCAACAAAACCCAACAAAATAAAAACCTGAGTATGATTGGACTCTTAGAAACTAATGTCAATGTCACTGTGGACCTGTAAAGAGATTAACAGATAAGGCAACTGAAAGAACACCCTAGATGCAATTTCAAGTTCAGGAATGGAATTTTTTTTCTGAAAACTGTATCAATTGTTTGAGAGTACATCCTGTTGCAAATACACAGGAAGCATCTTTCCAGAGAGATGAAAACATTTTACTGTGAAGACCAAGAAAACACTTTTGATTTATTTCAGGAAGTCCAGATGTTCCATGTCACCATGAAGGCTCAGCAAAATGTATGAATTAATTATAACCTGATGAAAGCAGTGCTGGTAACTCTGTGAGATATGCATATCCTTCTGATACATGAAGAAGCCAACTCAATATTCCAAATATTATTGACATGTAAATTAGATTTTATGAAGCACTTTATATTTTGCATTAATGCTACTTTAAAGGCTTACAATGTATGTCTTCAAAGATTTTTAGCAAGAAATGGAACAATGTACCAGCAACAGAAAAAAGGACACAAAGCCTCTGCAGTTTTCTTTTGCTTATAGTACAGAAAAGTTAAAGCGCTACTACTGGAATGAATCAACAGTTTGAAAAGAGAGCTAAGCTTTTAGGAAAAAAACCCTTCTATATGCTTACAACATGCAAATTACTCTGGTATCATAATGACTTGTTAATTGTACTAAGAGGCCTCAACTGTGCTGACAGTATTGGTGCCTTCTACTGCATTTTTCTTTTATAGCAGAAGTTAAATGAATAGCTCTTGGCTGACAGGCCAAAAGTTCTAAAGTGTCTGAGAGTTTCATTGTTTCAGAGGAATGCGGTTCTTATGAGACATCACGGTCATGGACTAAAAGAGATAGTGTCATAGCCTAGACTAATTCTATGAATGGCTCTGACAGCTAAAACCTAGACCTTGATTTTCAATTGATATTCAACATGTAAGCTAGTTCAGTAAGCATAGTACAACAGAGGAGGAGCAGCAGAGCTGACTATTGTCATTAACCAGATTGCTCAATGATAAACATGTTGAAAGATTTCTCAGATTTTGGACCTATTTCCATGTACAGTTATCAGTAATTGAACTTGAAGCACTGATCATCAACTTTATAGTTATATGTTACAAGACATCTTATTCAGGTACTTTTTTTTTTTCCTTGTTATTAAACAGGCATTGCCACATAGTTAGCAGTGTCAATGAGATTCTAGACACTCTCTGAGGTCCTGGCAACTCAAGGACAATAAATGTTCAATAAATACAGATACTGAAGAAATAGATATTTCTACTAAATTTTCTGTTTACACTTCCCTAGAGCTTTGACTTTTGTTTCATTGTCCAGCTTCAATTTCCTGTTTGTCCTCCAAGAGCCAAGGTCTTTTAGCCACTGCAGTTGCAAGGGACATATGGATCCAATTATTTTCAGTATATTAATATCTCATATAGGTTGCATGAGTATGGCATCACTTGAACATTTTGAACATCAAAAATGACTATGCTATTGAAGTAGCGAACAGAAATTCACAGAACTATAAATAATAGAAGCAAAGTCCCTTAAAAAGTCAGAAGAGCACTTTTTGTCTGTTACTTCAAAAGCATGCTAGGTGCATCTTTTCATGGTAGCAAGGGATTGCATTCTAGAGAATAAAATACCAGAAATTCAAATAAGAAATATATTACGATGAACATACAAATCTAACTTCCATTTTCTCTCTTCTCCGCCTTTTGTTTTGAGATGGTAACAAATTTGAAATTACTATTAAATTTAAAAAAAGAAATAAAATTATACAATACAGTTACAAGTTACCAGCAATAAATGCCTTGCACATGCCATAACACTAAACTACTGCAATATCAGGAGTACCTAACAGCAGGACTGTTAAAATTAGAACCACCTTGTTATTATATAGTTAACATCTGTGGTTCCTAAATGGCAAAGTAAATGAACAAAATGGTTATTACTCTATATTCACATTTTGCCACCTGCATATTCATGGTAATATACTGAGTAATCAAATCACAAAGCCAAAAATATCCCTATTTATATCTTTCCACCTTCCTCTGAACATCTGTATGAAATTTGTTTATATACATCTAAACCAGTATTCCTAAGTTTTACAGATAAGCAAACCAGCAACAACCAGTTGATGCTATTAGCTGTGGTAAGGACATAATCAGCAATGCACCTTTATATCTTGGCGAGATGGTATAAAAATGCTGGAGAAAGTCCTACTTGTTTGTATATAATTACAGTAATAAACCCACTAAATATGTAGTGATTGCAGAGATTCATTTAGCAATTACTAAAACCTGACACATTTGGGACTTTTTAAGACTAGATGTAGCCAAAACTCTTTCAAATACAATAATGTAACCCTCAATCTCCACAAATAACATTCTAGGGCCACAGCTGTTGACTTCTACATGTTTCAGTATTTCAAATTAACATTACTTTAAAAATAATAATTAAAAATATCTATTTCTAGCTCTCATGAGTAGCTATGGTTTATATTTGAAGAATTTTTTGCTGAAAGGAGAGAAATATAGGCTGCTATTCCCATATGCTGGAGCATTTCTCTCACAAATAATGGCTGAAACACCTGGGGATCTTTAGCCTGGAAAGGAGAAGACTGAAAGGGGATCTTATCAATGCTTATAAATATCTAAAGAGTGGAGATCAAGAGGATGGGGTTGGGCAACAAGCACATGCTAGAACACAGGAGGTTTCACTTAAACATAAGAAAAAAAAAACAAACAAACCAACCTTTCAGGTGACAGAGCACTGGAACAGATTGCCCAGAGAGGTTACGGAGTCTCTTTCTCTGAAGAGTTTCAAAACTCACATGGACATGGCCTTGTGCAACTTGATCAAGGCAAACCTCTTTGAGGATGGAGATTGGACTAGATGACCTCTGGAGGTCCCTTCCAACCCCTATGGTTCAGTGATTCCACCAGGAAAATAAGATTTCAGACTAGGATTTCAGTTAAGGGCAAATAAATAAAACACAATATCCTCTTTAAAAAAAAAAAAAAAAAATTAAAAAATCTACTTCTTCCTAAGACTAGATCCTACATGCAGACAAGGTTGCATATTTAGAGTGCTGTAAATCTTATTCTTACAAGAACGTTCCCATTTTATTCCACTTCTCAGCACTTTGTAAACAGCAGTCTGCATTTTATGTGAACTAATACAATCCAAAGCTACGTTGCATCAGTGCTGGTGGAGAATGGTGGATTTGTAACAATTCAGTCAATGCTGAATTACTAGAGCAAATCATTGAACCACATTGTTGCTTAATGAGACAAACTTGTTATTAACACAACTCAGAGTAGTTTAAGTGCACTGGAAAAGCACTGTTTTGTACGTCAGTATGTGGACCTTCCTCAGCTCTTAATCTTTAATTAGTAAGATTTAATCTGAAACTTTTTTTTTTAATTTAAACTTTTAGAATGTATGGGATTTTTTATCTCATTAATAAATTTGGTATAACTTTTTTAAACTGCATTTAGTCTATACATCTCTTCAAAGTTTTCCAAATATGAATAGTCTGTAAATCATAGTTACAGCAGTGATACAGATGGAGCAGCTATTTCACTTTCTGTATATTAAGAAATATAATATGAGAGCACATTATTACATTAGGAAGGGGAATACAAGAGTGTTCATCCCAGAGAAACTGAAATGTGGTTGCTGCTTATAATTGGTACCAGGACTTTTATAAGTGTAAGACAATCAGAACTGTTTGTTCTATTTGTTCTGTATTAAATATTTGTTCTATATTAATTCCATGAATGTTGGCACCATGTTGGAAGGAGTGAAATGGCTATATAATCAACTGTCTGTAATCCTCCACAAACAATGTTAAATAAAGCTTTATCTAGAGTAAAATTGTTACCAAAAATACAACGTTGTGCACAGTAGAAATGTTTGGATCCCACATATTTTGCAAACCCATGTTTGCAAGCATACGTTGGGTCAAAATAATAAAAAGAATCTTTATTTTGAATACTTTTAAAATGTGTAATTCTTTACCCCATATGCCCTAGGCATAAGATGTTTGCTTTTAATAATTCAAGATGATGACTCTGTATCATTATGAACAGCTGGCAGCTTTGCCTTTCCTGCCCTCTTATTTTTTTTGTCCTAATTTTTCCAGAAAGTAATGAAAATCTTATTTCATATGTGGAAGTTTAAACACATACCTTTTCATGTGCATTTAATTATCACATAGTCATTGAATTTTTTTTTTTTTTTGGGGGGGGGGGGCGGATTTACAAAATACCTTACTGAAAAAATGTATGTTTGTGTTGGAATACAAAAGATAATTGAAAGCAAAATCAAACAGATTGTCATTGACTTTTCACAAGCAAGTAATATGGATTGCAAACTTGTTATAGTACTCTTGGTGTTACAGAAGAAAACATTCAAATCTGAAGATAAATTTGAAGTACAAACATAATAGGCTTATAGACTGAAGCTGCATGTTCAATCCATTCTTTTATTTATGCAAATAATTTAAACTTATTCTTCCAAGAGGCATTATCATAAACTTTGAAAGACTTTTGAATGTTAAATATATTTTTTTTAAAAAAAAGGGAACTGTCTCTCCAAGATAAAACAAAACAACAAACACTTTATCTTCATATTATCTCTTATTTGATATAGCATGTACATCCACATCCAGGCATGTTGGAGATCCTACAAGCCCTTATGAAGGAACAAACAATAGTTGTTGATCTAAATTTATACATACTAAATTTTATATTCTGCACATGTACGTTGCAGAGTGTTGAGTTCTTAAAAAAATAATATCAGAATTAGCACTGCAACAAATCAAAACAGAAATAGATTCTCCTTAAAGTCTCAGAAACAAATGTGGTCTTAGCTTAAAGAGATAACAACTTTAAAGTTTAATTTATTCTAACAGAGTAGTTCACTAAACATAATTGGCATATAAAAAGCCTTACTGCAGTCAATGTCCCTGTGTTTTAGCAGGTGTGCTGTAAGAACACTGTTTTGGATTTCACCAGTTCTTGTCATTAAATTATCATGTTGTGAAAGGATATTTCAGACTGACTGTAGCACCAAGACATTGTAAAGGCATAAGAAAAAGTACTCAGGCAAGAACCAACAACAGATTTTGTTTGTAACGAGGGACTGAGGAATTAAAAAAACAAAACAAACATTAACACAATATACAGTGTTTTGAAAGACAGATGGCAGAAAACTAGATTTAAATTTATTCATACAACTAAATTCATATAGTAGATGGAAAAAGAGGACACTTGGAAAATCTGAAGATTACTTATTTTGCATTTAAAAAATTCTAGTGTATCCACATCATTTCAAGCACAAAGACTTGGCCTGCAACTTTGACATGACTGATCATTTACTAAGAAGAACCTGCTTCTGGGTTTTGTTTTGCTGGAATTTTTTTGTTTTGTTTTGTGGTTTGTTTTCTTGTTTCTTTTGATTTTTTTTTCACTGACATTTTTCTCTATATAAGTTTCTAAATATAAGTTCTCTATATAAGTCTAAGTCCATCAGAAAACTGTCAGATTGCATCCAGAGTGCACATTAAGCAATAGAAATTACATGTCATAAACCCTTTTTGTGTGTACATCCCTGTAAGAAGATGCATGAAGTGGAATGACATACCTCGTTAGCATTTCTCTTTCAAGGCAAGTAGGTCTGCTGCTGTATTTATGCATTTGCTGTTCCAAGTACTGGAGCAGAATACAGGGATGTTTACTGAGATCTTGACAGAGTTTAATTTATAGTCTTGAACAGGCCTTCAAATAAAATTGCTTCCTGCATAAGTAAGGCTTCTACATTGTTCTTTTTAAATTACTTTTTCCTTGGAGAAGAACTGTTAGTCATGCTCTCCACCCAGATCATCAAGTAGCCTGTTATAGATTAATGATATACAGTATATCGAAGGAAAACTCCAGCTCTGGATTTTTGAATATACTCAAATTTCACCCACGTTCCAGAATGTACCATCTAAACCTTAAACAAAAATTAACCAGAAGTTAATTATTTGGGTTGATTGGGGCAATCTAGACTGTCTAGATACTCTTTGTCTCCAAGTCTTCAAATGGCAACATTCCCAAAGAATCTTGGATCCCTCTAGTCACAGCTATAAAATTGTACAATGCCATTCACCAAAGTAACTCCTCGGTGACTTCTTTTTTTTAATAAATAAATAAATAAATAAATAAGATCTCTTTGATCATCAGATATCTCTCTCTGTTTTAGCCAGAACCAGTTAAAACAAAGGTGTGGAATAAATTGTTTTACACTAACTGCACATTTCAACAAGTAGCTGTTGCCACTTAGTAATGAATTTTAAGCATCTGGATGACCAAGAAGTATGAAAGGGATCTAAAATGTACAGCTTTTGTGGATTCAGATGGCCAAAGATGCACTAGGTTAATGCTAACAGCTATTACTGATACATTTGGACAAGGTTTATAGATCTTTAAAAACAATTATCAAATTGTCTTCAATAAGCAATAAACTGGAGTTAGCTCGGGTGGAGACAAAGGGAGAAAGTTCTCCAATTCATCATAGAGCCTTGATAGAAATGTTTTAATCTACTGAACAAATAATCACATCTCACAAGTATTAGACTACAAATTATATCTAATGGTTAGTCATGTGGTTATACTCACGCACATACTCATTCTGCTAAGCCTGTAATCTCATTCATTCACAGTGCTGGGACGTATAAATAACAGGCTACTGGGTCAAGCAGTGCTAGAGATGCTGCAGTGCTGAACTGCAGTGTCATCTCTCACACTCAACACTCCATTTTCAACACCACCAGTGACCATCCTCATAAACAGTCTGCTCATCAGCTTCAGTGACATGAAGCAGCAAAAAAAGACACTCATCTGCAGCAGCTGCATTTTTTTTTTTGCCCAGCAGTGTCCTGTATTCAAATTAATCTTGATAATAGGCTCACTCCCACTATCAGCTTAATTCCAGAGTTCCTTCTTACTCTCACGATGTCACACACAGCATCTCACAACAGGAGACAGACATTCCTCAAGTCAAAAACGCCAGTTTGATTCCATTAGCAATGTAAGAAAAGCTCTTGGTATGGTTTTATATATTTTTGTGACACTTTACGGTTTCCTTTCAGAGACAGAAGCTACAGAATCTTCAGCACAAGCCTTCATGCAGTATTAGAATGACACAGTGTCATGACCCGGTCTCCTGAGCCAGTGCTGGGCAGCAGCCGGGGTCATGCTAAGATTCAAAAATTGGCTTAAAGTAAATTGAAGTGAACTGACACCAAAGGGCTGATTGAGTTCAGTTTATCAGAGCAAATCAAAACTTCCTGTACTGGACCAGAGCAGAAGTAAAATGGGAAGGAAAAGGAAAGAGAAGAAGAGAGACTTAAGAAGTCCAAGAAAAAGAAGGATATCACTACTCCTTGGATGCAGAGTCCAAGTCTTTCAGTGGTGGTTGTACACCTCAGCAGGGTATTCTGAGAGATGCAACATGTGGATCCCATAAGTTGTGGTTCTTTTATACCTTCTAGTGAAGGGGGCATTGGAAGGTCTCCTCAAATCACAAAGGGAGGTGTACAGAGTGAGGTGTGCACAGAGAGGTGAGCACACCAGTGCAATGTCTGCCATTGGTCTTTCCATGGCACTGCTGCAGTTTTAAAATTAGCAAAGAGGGAATTCCTGTCTCTGCAGAAATTATCTCTTTTCATTAAAACATTCTGCCAGGTCAGCAAAGCTCCTCAAGAGCTATTAAGGGCTACCAGAATCATCACTATTCAGACCATGTATGTCATGCATTGTTTTAAGACAACAGAGTCATTGGGCTCTCATACATGCTTAGCATTTGTTTTGTAATTTTGCACAGCATTTCCTAGTAAACTGCATACATCGAACTTAACACCAGTTCTGGTTCACAGTACCTTCTGTAAACAAGCTTTCTTCTAGAGTTTACCAAAGCCATGCATTGAAACCAGGAAAATAAATTATGAGGTTTTGTGTCCTCCTCATCTGGCAATGACAATAAGTGACACTGAGACAGAGTTCTATATATACATTGGCATATGTACTTTTCCACTGAAAAATATTCTCATTCATCTGTTACCAAGTCTAATGTGAACCTAGCAGTTACAACACATAACAAAGGTGGTGGTGTAGTTTTCTAATGCTAACTCAAGAAAAGAGGGCTCTTTAACAAATATTTTAGGAAATGGCCTCAATATTAAAGTAAAGGCTATAAGAGTGAGTGATCACATGGGTAAAGTTTATATATAATGAGGTGAAGAGGATGATGACCCTGTTCATAAGAAAAATGAACATTTTTTTTTTCAGTAGTGACCTATTTCCCACATAGGTAAAAGTACTTAAATGATAATTAAAATCAGCTTTGAAACTGGACAAAGAAAGAAATCTGACAACTTAGAAGCTGTGATTAATTCACAATCAAATCTTGCAATTTTATAAACAACTTCTGAATCTACAATTTTTTTTGCACATGTTAATAACTCCTGCACTTTCTTCAAAACAGTCACACTTGGTGATTTTAAAATGGCAAAAAAATAATTATATGACAAGAGTCACTGTAATGTTGAATTACAAAGCAGTAACTGGACAAACAGTTTACAATTATTAGAGAAGAATTAGAAATAATGTTTTGAGCTGCAGTTTGATGCAACAAAATAATGATAAGTATAAAGAATGACAAGAACGAATTTTCTTGTAAAAATAGGTTATAAGCTGTCAGCAGAAGATAATTCATGATAATAGAAGAATTAGAGAAAGCCTGCAGCATTACAGTGCCTAAGAGATGAAACAACACTTCTACTTTTTTTTTTTTTTCCCCCATCTTGAGAGTTCCACTGGATAAGAAAAGCTCAAATTGAATGGAAGTTTCTTTTGATTTCCTTTCAAAAAACACATTTAGACAAGGTAAATGAATACTAAGTTTAATGCTCACTGGGGACATGTTTTTCCACAGCTCCAACCTCCTTGAAATGTCTTTATTTAAGCCATTTCACTGATGTATTTTATTTCACAGAGGAAATAAGGAGGTATTTTCCCCTAAATTTAGAATGAGGAAAGACAGATAGATACCCCAATACAGATAATGAAGGGAGATTTTCAAGCCTGGAGCCACCTAAGAATTTTCAAACAAGGCTCCAATGCTGATGACCAACTCCCACAATCCTAAAGACTTGCAAAATCTCAATATGTTTTGAGTAAATATCCATGGAGATCAATGGAAGGGTCACAATCTCTCTCAGTAGTTTCTGGGACTATGGCTTTTCAGAAACTATTAATTTTCAGTTTTACTCCAGCTCTATTCAGAAACATTGCACAAAAGTCAGAAATAAAGACCAAGTCTGAGAAGAGCAAGAGAGGTTATTTACCCACTAGCAAGCCTAAAAAAATAGAACATCCTGATTTCCATACACTGATTTGTCCAGCATCATCTCCTACAAAACAAATGAGTCTTTTTGAAGTTTTCATTTCATAGTCTCAAACCCGAGTTCACAGCATTTTTTAAAGATGAAGTCTTGAAGAGTAGATCACCAAGATCACACCACAAGCAACGCAAAATATCAAAGTTAGTAAAATCTTGGGTAAGGACCTATCTTTCCATTTGATATCCAATGACACATCTAGTCATAGCCATTTACTAAAAGTTGAGATTTATGTCAAATACCGAAAGTATGAATGTTCCAACAGAGGAAGAAAAGTAAAAGAGAAGAGCTTAGCTTTCCATAAACCTTTTATGCCTCAATTCTCTAACACAAACGGACTTCATGTTCATTAAAAGGATTTTAATAATTAAAAGAAATACTAATACAGAGTATTATTAACTGGATTTCATTTCTCAGATACTATGTGAATGGTAACTACACTCAGAAATAACATACTGGCATCATTTGCTCTTTCACAATATCTAGATATCATTACTGCACTAATGAAAAAGGTTTTGAACATGATACAAGCTTACAAAATAATGCAGAAGGTCAAGAAAGTTTTCATATTGCTGGGTTAATATTGGTTTATTATTTTAATTCTTTCCAACAGGTTTCAGAAGAATCACTTCTTGAAAATTCATGAATTTTCAGGAAGATATTTCTGAGTATATAGGATCCTTAACATTCTCTACAGCTCCTCCACTGTTCAGAAGTTGGGTAGCACTTCATATCCAGTTTTAAGTATCTAGATTCTTGATTGCCCCCTACTGACTCTCTGGCATCCTGAACACAAGCACTTTGCATTGTTATCTTAAAGTTGTAATTTTTTTTTTTAATTAATATTTCTAAGTAATTATGGTACAAAGAGGTACAAGAAAGACCTAAGAGGGTAAGAGTGAAGTTTTATGAACTACTCATATCAACCTAAATCCAAACTGCTGCAAAAACTAAATAAAACTTAAAATACCCCTGCTCCTTCCACTTAGCCAATGGGTTTCCTCTTCCTCACTTTTCAGTGCTAGATTTCTGCAGGCAAATTAGAAAACTAATTTACACATAAATCTTTTAACTGATAACTCTGAAAGTTAAAATGAAATGTAGTTTCCAAGCTTCCATCAGTGTTGGCTGGAATACTGTGTGCAGTTCTGGAACCCTCAGCACAGGAAGGACATGGAAGTGTTGGAGCGGGTCCAGAGGAGGGCCATGAAGATGATCAGAGGGCTGAAGCAGCTCTCCTATGAGGACAGGCTGAGAGAGTTGGGGCTCTTCAGCCTGGATAAGAGAAAGCTTCGAGGAGACCTTATAATAGCCTTCCAATATTTGAAGGGGGCCTACATGAAGGCTGGGGAGGGACTATTTACAAGATCTTGCAATGACAGGACAAGGGGCAATGGGTTTAAACTGGCAGAGGGGAGATTTAGACTGGATGTTAGGAGGAAGTTCTTTCTAGTGAGGGTGGTGAGGCACTGGAACAGGTTGCCCAGGGAGGTTGTGGCTGCTCCCTCCCTGGACGTGTTCAAGGCCAGGTTGGACAAGGGCTTGAATGACCTGTACTAGTGGGAGGTATCCCTGCCTATGGCAGGGGGTTGGACCTAGATGATCCTTGAGGTCCCTTCCAACCTTACCATTCTATGATTCTGTGACCTGGCTAGAATTTTCCTCATGTTCTTGCAAGTATACTTGATTACTGATGATAAGCATGTGAAGATCTATTATAAAAAAATTACCTCTTAGATATCTCAGAAATTTGCATAGCAGAGCTTTCTAACTTTGACAAAGATTCCAGTTCTCAGGGTATGAGTACCAGAACAACAGGTCCTTGGGACTAAATTGGATGTTTTTAGCTTTACAAAGCCTGAGAGAGGCTCATTGGTGAAATTCAATGCTTGGGTGAGGCAGTGGTCTTACTCATTTTACTCCAAAATAAAAATCAACCAAACAGAATAAAGAAACAATCAAACAAAACAAGCAAAAACACCACACACACACAAAACACTCAAAACCAAATTACAATAAACCCCCAAAACCCCACAACCACAAACACACAAGAAAAATCTAACAACCAACAAACAGTACGAGTACAAAAACAGCAAATGTTCTTTGTCTTTTTGAGCTGTTTATCCCTCAGTTTATCAGTTTTCCATTCTCCATTGACAAAAGTCTTAAACTATTTTTTCCCAGGAAACAGTATTTTCTTTTATGCATACTTATCATAGAGGCAGCTGTCGAGTAATTTTTTTTCTTATTCTTCACTTTCTCGTATGTGAAGTGATGCATGTTAAGGGATTTGCTCCACTGGTCCACAGTTTGATCACCTCTGATATGGGAACTGAAGACAATTAGGCATCAGAAGGTAACCATATGCCAATTTCACAGAACAAGGAAATAAACTCCTATCATTTGTTGCAGCATCAAATTTGCAGTGGAGACTTATGTACTTTGGGCTACTGCTCCTGTAAGAGAACAGGACTTCACTGACTTTGAGTTATGCTGTTTATATGTTTAAAGGATGTATTCCACCTAATTTCAGACTGAATCACAGATACAATAAAATTTGTCACAGCTTGAGAAGAATCTCCTTTAGAAAAAGCTTACAAACATCAAATAATTACTTTTCAGATAATTACAAGAGTGGATTAATTTTACATCTCATTCATTTCCTTTGATTATATGATGCAGATGAATTGATGCTGCAATAAAAAAAAAATGCAGGAATGTTGATCAAAATGTGCAGAAGCTTTACAGTCTTTTGCTGCATATTCATTCCATCTATTTTTCACTTAATTTTTTATATTGCTGAGTAGCAATGAAGAAAGTTTCTGATAGAATCCCTTGGTATAGAACTACAAAATTGCAATACATGGCAAAAAGTCTAGTTCTTTTGTAGTAACTCCTTAACTAAATGTCAACACTAATCTCATGAGGGTATCTCTCCCTGGGCTTTCCGCTCTCTTATATAAATAGGTTTATTTTTAAAAGAACTTTCAGAGTGTCATAACTTTGGTCAGAAATAAGTAAGAAATTTGCCAGACATAATCCACATGGAAAGGAAATGTAAATCAAAATTGCCTTTAGTTTCTAGAATGCTAGATTACAGTTTTATTCTATAAAAACTATACTATGAAATATCTGCCCCATTAGTTAAAAGGAGTTAATACTAGAAATATTTGCTATTCTGCTGTTTCCATCCTTCTGTAAATGTTTCTGGTCTTGGCCATGTCCTTTCAAAATTCACAATACACAAAAAAGGAGATCAGCCAGCTCTTTGTCCACGACTGAAGCAATTCTTAGGTTCTTTGTCCTTCTGAAGGTTTCCTGAGTGCTAAGAGACCATGTAAAGCAATGCAAAAACTTCAGGTAGAAGTAATTTTTCCTTCTACCAATTGTGTTACGTAAGTGCAGTACTTGAAAAATAAAAATTGATACACAAGAGCTAAATACTATTCCCATTACTTCATTGCCAAAGGACAGCTGCTATTAAGGGTTTTCTTTGTACAATTACTAATTTACCATTTTCTATTACATTCTTGCTTTGCATTATCCTAACCATGCCAAAACTTAATCATTTGGACTGCAGTATTTTTTGCCATTTTTCTCATTTTAAAAACTATTAATTCATCATTAGACTCTTCATATAATTGTCCATGCAAATTCCATTGTTTTTAAAGGTTACCGCTTTCCTATAATTTCTGGAGCACTTATTACCCACAAAATGCACAGAATCTTTTTAGTGCACTCACTTGAAACCTGGTTGGTTTCTTCTGCAACTACAAAGACACATGCTCCCTTCAGTAATTCCTCCAGCATCACTCAATGTATAAAGCCACAAAAGTTTTGCTGCATTTGGTTTTTTGTTTGTTTGTCTGTGGCTGTTGGTTTGGTTTTCTGGGTTTTGTTGTTGTTGGTTGATTGTTTTTTTGTTGTTGTATTTTGTTTGGTTGGTTAGTCTTTTGCATGTGTGCATGTATTTGGGTTTTTTTATTCTTGTTTGGTTTTGATTCTGTGCTTATTTGATTGATTCTTTGGTTGGTCTTTTCCCCCCAATACTTTATACCGGGTCTGGTGGCTAAACAACAAGAAGATTCCCATTTTAACAATCATGCCTCAGATCCGAAAAGGTTGTGGCTCACAAAGGGATTATTTCCCCCACACCCTCAGCTGCTTTTGCTAAAAGTCAAAGGGCACAATATGAAGTTTTATAGAAACTAAGCGGGGAAAACAAACAAACAAACAAAAAAACCCACAAAAAACAGTTCCCACTCTTGCTGCTGTCATCTTACTGTTTTTCTTGCCCAGACATAATAAAGCATAAAGCATCCTATGGAGCAGACAAAAGAGTAAGGACCTTTAATGGAAATAAGAAATGGTGAAAATTTTGATCAGCAGAGCATTAAAAGAGCAACATCCTGGAATAACTGCACCTAAATGAGGCAGGGAAAGAACTACTATATGAGATGGGACTAATTTTATGCTAGACGATGAATCAGAAAGATCTAGAGGAGTCATTGGAGACTACACCCAAACACAGACCTTGAGCTGACCGTTTTTCCTATCGACATTCAAGGAAACAACTATCAGTTTTTGGACAAGTATGTTCTTTGATCTTTCTAAATCGCAACCTGACAGGAGTTATATTGCACTGTTATATTGTTGCCCTGAGCATGTAGGAGAAATGCCCTTTGTGCACCCACAAGAGCAGCTAGGTAGGAGCAATGCCGTAGCACACACTAATTTTCTTTAATACATAGAACAAGTTAAAATGTTCCAAATACTAAAGGAATTTTTAAAAATAGAAAGGGACTATTGACAAGGTCTTACAATGACAGGACAAGGGGCAATGGGTTTAAACTGACAGAGGGAAGATTTAGACTAGATGTCAGGAGGGAGTTCTTGCCGGTGAGGATGGTGAGACACTGGCACAGGTTTCCCAGGGAGGTTGTGGATGCTCCCTCCCTGAAGGTGTTCAAGGCCAGGTTGGACGAGGCCTTGAGTAACCTGTTCTAGTGGGAGGTGTCCCTGCCCATGGTGGGGGTTGGCACTAGATGATCTCTGAGGTCCTTTCCAAGCTAAACCATTTTATGATTCTATGAAATACAGCATTAGAGGAACAAGTGCTAATCTATGACATTAAGTCCATAATACAAACAGAATTCAGGAAAAAAACAATTAACTATTCAAGGTTATTATCTGTTTCAATAGAATACATTAAACATTTTTTACACATTCAGATAAAAATCAAAACATTGTACTTGGAAGGCATTTTATAGTATATGTTCCTTTCTCAAGCTCACTTTTCATTTCATTATCTTTTCCACCTATCCTCATGGAAGACTTAAGAATTAGCACTGAGGTGGTACACAGAAGGAGAAGTGCTCATTATTGTCACAGGAACCAGAAAATGTCTGGCAGAAATTTACACACTAGATTACCCATTTGTAACTATAGGTCTTATCTTGAAAAGTCATATGTATTGTACCCCCAATGATGAGATATGCTGACTACAGTGTTAGGTTTTGGGTCCCTCACTTCAAGACAGTGATGGAGCATGTCTAAATAAGTGCAAAACAAGAATGATTTCATGCAAAGAGGCAACCAGGAGGAGAGAAGGCTGAGGGGAAACCTTATTGCTCTACAACTACCTGAAAGGAGATTGTAGTGAGGTGGGAGTCAGTATTTTCTCCCATGCAAGGAGCCAGAGGACAAAAGGAAATGGCCTCAAGTTGTGCCAGAGAAGGTTTAGGCCAGATATTAGGAAGAATTTCTTCACTTGAAAAGGTTGCTAAGCATTGGAACAGGTTGTCCAGGGAAATGGATGGTGGAGTCGCCATCTCTGGAGATACTTAAAACTTGTGTAGAGGTAGTGCTGAGTGACATGTTTTAGTGGTGACTTGGTCGTACAAGCTTAATTCTTTAACTTGATCTTAAAGATCTTCTCCAACCGAAACAATTCTATAATTTTATAAAGAATTGTTTGGGCCCTGAAAACTGTATTCTGCATTTTATGAGAGAACACAACATATTCATCAGAGGGGGAGAATTTTTATATTTTCTTTTTCTAGAACTGATTAAGGATGTTCTTGCTCACATTAGACCTACAAACATGCTGGGTCATTTGCATTAAAACCAGCCTAGCCACCTGAATTATTAATGTGAGAAAAACAGTATTAGAAAGCAACACCAAATGTTAAATTAAAAATAAGGGGAAAGTGTCAATCCACAGTGAAGAAAAGTCAGACAATTCTGTGATACAATTTCTGATTACATTTTTCTGGGTATTCAGAAAAGCACAGGGAAAAAGAAAACAAAGCCAACTAATGAATAGAAACTACCTACTTTAGTGGGTGATTTAACACAGTCATAAAATTCATACTTACTTGAATTCATAAGGGAAGAGAATGTTAATAACCTACACTTAATAGAGTTTTAAGACATGGTGTGTAGTGAACAGTGAAAGATCCCTTCTATGATGATATATCGATCTTTATTAGGCCTAGTATTCAACATCTTCAATAACAACACAGAAGATTCAATAAGTAATAGGCTGAAGAAAGATGCAAATCATACTAGAGATAAAGAAATAACAGTGAGACAAAGATTTACAAAATAATCTGAAAATAATGAAATTGGATTAGACTAGGAAAAATAATTTGGAAGAGTTGCTGAAGACAAAGAACACACTTTCAGAGCAAGATCAAATCACGGGAGTTAAGAGAGAAAACAATATATTGTATTGGTGTTAGTTGGTAGCAGGAAAGCCTTAGAAGCATTAGACTGTGTACACCAGGAGCTACATGCAACTATTTGGGTACTTGGTATACTGCGCTTTGTATGCTTCCAGAGCTGCTTCTGGAACAGTATGTTCTGTTCTGGGCATGAGACAAGGAAATTATTCCCAAATTAGAATAGACATGGATTAAGCCTCTGAGAGATTTTTGTGTTCTAAGATTTAGGGAAACTCCATGTAAATGGCTCTCCTGAACAAGGATTAAAACAAACAAACAAACAGCAACAAAAAGCCCAAACAAAACAAACAAGCAAACTAACAAAAAAACCTCACCCAATTCATTTGATCCATGCATCAAATGCATTTGTAAGTTTAAATAATACAGTTGCAGCAGATTTAATTGTGACAGGAAACAAAAATAATTTAATTTTTTAAATCAAATAGTTAAATGTCTTAGAATATATTCCATGATTTAAAAAAAAAAAATAAAATAGTTGATGCAATTTTGTTCCCTTGACTCTGAGAAAAGCTTCTCTGGAAAGTTTAGAACTATGATAGTACAGACTACACAGACTAAGAGAAGCCATGAAGAGGCACCGAGGGTACAGAAAATATTAGTTTATAGCATGTAATAGTAAAGGTTTAATGTCCAAGAAAAGGAAAAAAATGCACAGAGAGTCCATGAATGCCAGAAATTCCTAAGCAAAATTATTATTTCTCAGCACTTCACTTGGTATCTCAGGATTTCTGCTGATTTGTACTTTACATCTGTGGCATCTAGTTCTACAAAGCATGATTTTCACTACTGGATGCATATTAGCAAACTATTCTGTTCAGAAATATGCCATCGGTTATAGTAAATGTTTATTTTAAGTGTAAATGAGAACAGAACTAAACAAAATAATCTAAATAGAAATCAGACTTCCTTGTAGAGTCTATCTTGCTCTGCAAGTAATTACCACATTCAGACTCAAATGAACAAAGAGATCCTAAATACTTCCGAAGGAGCTGAGTTAAGCAAGAGCTTACTACTAGGGAAAAAACAAACGAACAAACAAAAATAAACCTCACTAAACAAAAAAAAACCCCACACAATCATGACGTAGCAACAACAACACAAAACAATTAACTCTATTGCAGGATAATATAAGCCTAAAAGTCATTCTAATACACTCGCACTTCAAAGACCTCTCAGGCGTTAAAGATGGGAATTTTAAAAAGGTTAATTTCATCTCTCAGGTATACCTGACTAAAGTCAGATTACAGTAAGAAATTGCTTTAATTATGGCAAGCCAGGTAACTGTATCCCTAAAGCTTTCAACTCTAATAGCCATAGTTAAGGAATTTTGAGTGATTCTGTCATAACCTCCACATTCACATCAAAGCACCATTTGGGACCAAATTCTGCCCTTAGTAATACCATTTTGAATCAGCATTAAACACTGTAAATTAACTTAGATCCTGTTTACAGAAGCCTTCAGATTCACAAAGCAATCAGAATTTGAGGGCAGCTTTAATAACTAAAACAGTGGGGAATATTTCTTACAATTCAGACATTCATAGGAAAAAAAAAAAGTAAATCTTGAAACCTTCTTTAGACAAACTATTCCTTCCCAGACACTGCATCCCCAGGTAGATTCTATACCTGTGACACTGGAGAATATTAGGGGAAAATCTACCTTTTAATCTCTTCAGCTGAACTTTTGTATGCTAAAACAATAAGTGGAGTAAGGGCTAGGCCTCAATCATTCTAAATTGTGCTCCAAATAAGAAGTTGGAGAATATTTCCCATGTACTAGCTAGCATCATGATTTTTTAAGAGACTCTTCCAACCAGAATAGGCCAACCATTAGATTCCATTACAAGCACTGTTACTGTGAGGTGCTGGTCTCGAGACTCAAGTCTCTCTCCACCCCAAAGGGACATCTGACTCTTGTTTATGTACGACCACCTGATGAACACAAAATGGAACAGCACTTCAATTTCAACGAGCTTTACAAGCACTCCAATGCAAATGAGTAAACCTCACAAAATTAGGTCCTACAGGTGAAATATTCAGAAAAACACTGAAGTTCTGATTCTGTGCCAGATAGATTCCAAGCAATTAAACTCAGGACATCATACACCTTGGCAGCAACAAGCTCTTGGGTCATTATCTAAAGAAATACAAGCATTTATATTTTTCAATTAAAATATTAAACAAAGTTACCGTAGAGACAGGTAAAAAATATATATTAAAAATTATATATATAAAACCTCCATCTTTATTACAGTAAGAGTTACTATTAAATTATCTCAATGAACCTTCCTATTACCTTTCTGAAGAAGTCTTTCTTGTTAGACTATGTCATTTAGCTTGAGTATTTTCTGATTGTTATTGTCTTATCACACTTTCCCATGTTTAAATGAATCTTTTCATCACCTTTCTTCTGTTACTGTAATGAGTTCCGTCTTATACTAGTTCACAACCTAACTGTAGTTCAAACATGGCTACTCAAAAAGTGCTCATAGAAAGCAATCTAAACACTGAAAAAATCCCCGAATTCAAAGCCTACAAGCAACATTTCTCCATTAAGAAAAACAATTAGGACATTTACTTTGAAAATCTCATATGTATATATGGTGCCTGAGTCCCACAGATTGTAATATACTTGTAACAGTAGGGGTGGGATTTATTTCAAAATTAATATTGTTTATTAATTTTGATATTTAGCAATCTCTCCACAGGCCATAATTTTTAATAATAATAGGTTATTTGCATGGCCATGGAAAGTATTACACAGAGGCAAATAGGGAATCTAGAACACTTAAGACATAACTAGCAACAATATAACAAACATTAAACTATTTTGGAAAGAGAGTCTTGCGGCCAGTATGCCACTCACCCTTGACGTAGACCCAAGAGGCTCCTTTCTGCTAAGGCAGAAGGCACAATAGAATTCAGTTACAGAGAGGCTTCTAGATCTTCCCAGACTCTAAACAGGGTGCTGGGAAAGAAGCAGACAATCTCTGATCCTGGTTCTGTTTTTGATCTCCAGACTTAACACAAAGGTTTGCTGAGGCACAGGCAGGATGTCTGGCAGATATGCAGGGAGCATGATGTTGGTAGCATTTTTCACCATGTCGCCAGGCACTTAGTGTCTTCTCCTGGTAAACTTGAAGTACAGCAAATTTCCAGTTAGTCAAAGCTTGTACATCAAAGCTTTGCTGGTCTGAAGCACAAGGCAGAGCGGAGCACCCTGAGGCAGAGCGGAGCACCCTGCTTTACAACTTAGCTTCATTTATATTATTTGCCCAAGTGTAATGACTGCTTTGTCCACAGACATTCACCAATCAAAACGGCACTTTGCCAAACTGACCATATTAGGTGAAACCAGGGCTTGTTTACCTTTATGCCCTTTGGGAGGGGACATAATGGCCCAAGCCTTTGTTTTCCTCTGGTCCTTGCTTCCCTCATCAGCAGAAGGGTGGAGCAAGCCAGGACATGTTTTAGGCCTATTAGCCTTCCATGACACTACTGAAGATAATTACATATAAACAATATGGATAATAATTACATATAAACAATAAAGGAGAATAACGACTGCAGAACTAGTAAAATAGATTTTAAAAAAGCAATATTCTGAAAGAAGAATTAAACAGTATGTCTTAAAACATTTAAGGCAAGATTTTCCATAAAAATAATACTTCTGTACCTTGAAAATCCCAGACTTATATACACTGTGGTGCAGGGCACAGCCGTGACAGCAATCATATCTCACTTTAAAGAATAGAATAAAAAATGAACTTTCCATACAGCAGATTTAAAACACAAAAGGAAGGCCTTTTCACGCAAACAATTTTGAGCTCGGAACCTTGAAATTTCTAGCTACCAGAAACTGAAAAGACATATCTGGAGAGAGCACCTATATCCATCTTCTATTTCTTGGATTTTTTTTTTCTAAGTATCTACTGCTGACTGCCATAAAAAAACAAGTTATCAATCAGATTAGGTAGGTATTTAATCTGACTTAATCAGTGTTACTACAGGAAATCAGTGGGGTATGTTCCTTACTACAGTGCTAGTACTTCGGGTAGAACAACTAAGCCATTAAATAAAAATGGGGGGAAAAAATTAAAAGAAAATAAAAAGCAAGCTATATTTGAAAATCTGTACTTCTCCAGACTCGGGAAGTACAGGTCTGTGTTTCTCAGCACTGATGATTCAGTGCTACTTAGATCATGTCCAGATTAAGAAATTCAAGATAATAAGCTAAATGGGAAAAAAAAAAATATTCAGGCATGAAAGTTAACTGAAGAGCTAAATATAGATGAACGTTTCTAAAAAAGTACATTTTACACTGATGAATAATGTAGAACTACATAGATAAAGTAATATGTAAAGGAAATGAAGAAGAATTTATTTAAAAGGAAAAAGTTAAGACAGCCAGGAATACTAAATGCACAGAGGAACAAAACCAATTTCTCTTTTCTCTACCAACGTTCACCTCAATACAGAATTTGAAAAGCACTACTAATTAGTAAAAAAAAAACAAAACCAAAAACATAAAACCCAAACAAAAACCAAAACAAAAAACCCAACCTGAACAGAAAAATTTTTACATAAAAACCTTATACAGTATCACAGTATCACCAAGGTTGGAAGAGACCTCAAAGATCATCAAGTCCAACCCACTACCACAGAACTCAAGACTAGAATACAACTGGATGCTAGTGAAGTATATACTAAGAAAGTATCAGAAACTTTGGTTATTGCAGGTTTGCAAATGACACCAAGTTGTGTGGCACAGTCGACTTACTAGAGGGCATCCAGAGGGACCTGGACAGGCTGGAGAGGTGGGCCCAGGCCAACCTCATAAAATTCAACAGGGCCAAGTGTAAGGTCCTGCACCTGGGTGCAATCCCAAGCACAAATCCAGGCTGGGTGGTGAATGGCTGGAGAGCAACCCTGAGGAAAAGGACCATGGAGACNCTGGAGTACTGTGTGCAGTTCTGGAGCCCCCAGCACAGGAAGGACATGGAAGTTTTGGAGCAGGTCCAGAGGAGGGCCACGAAGATGATCAGAGGGCTGAAGCAGCTCTCCTATGAGGACAGATTGAGAGAGTTGGGGCTCTTCTGCCTGGAGAAGAGAAGACTTTGAGGAAATCTTATAGTAGCCTTCCGGTATCTGAAGGGGGCCTACAGGAAGGCTGAGGAGGGACTATTTACAAGGTCTTGTAACAACAGGACAAGGAGCAATGGATTTAAACTGGCAGAGGGAATATTTAGACTGGATGTTAGGAGAAAGTTCTTTCCAGTGAGGGTGGTGAGGCACTGGAACAGGTTGCCCAGGGAGGTTGTGGATGCTCGCTCCCTGGAGGTGTTCAAGGCCAGGTTGGATGAGGCCTTGAGTAACCTGTACTAGTGGGAAGTGTCCCTGCCTATGGGCAGGGGGTTGGATCTATATGATCCTTGAGGTCCCTTCCAACCTTACCATTCTATGATTCTATGGTAGTTTTGAAGAGTAGTGAAGGACAGTTTTCTTAAGATTTGACAAAATACTTTGTCTGATATATTTGTTAGCTATTAATTATCCTAGATATGGAACCTCAAATTGCTGAAGCAAAACAATGTCCTGCCTTCCCTTATGTTTTACTCTGAGAATACAGTCCAACATAACACCTTGAAATGAGATTTGAAAACCAAACAAAACAACAACAAAAAAGTAATTCCTAAGAGGTGTTTCTTGTTTCACTTTTTAAATTAATTAGTTACATTTTAATGCCAATTAGCATTTTAATGATCATAAACCAGGAATGAAACAAGGTTCTACTATGCTTATATCTAAAGAAGCTTTCTGCTCTAAAGAACTGACCTTTTCAATAAGGTACCTATATGTTGTACCTGTACACTGCCATGTTCAATAAATTAGAAATAACAAATAACTCATAGTGAAGTTTATATATGATAGTTAATGTTTTTTTGTTGAAAAAGCCTAACCCTTAAAAAAATGTGATGCCAGTTAACACTGAAACAAATTATGTGATACATGGTATTACTTTTGCTTCTTTATAAGTCCTTTTCCAACCATAACAAAACCAAAGAGGAAACCCACAGTGACTTCAATCAGTTTTTTGTGATTAATACTGCAGACCAAAAAACAAAGTAGACAACCTATTAAAACCCACTACAGTGATACATCCATTCCTGGAGAGATACAAATATATTTTAGGGAATCAAAACCCCAATATTTACATTTGAAAACACCAAACTGTCTAAAATAGCAACAAACAGGACTCTCTGTATTTATCCTCCTGAAATTAACATATGTTTATTAGCCAGATAAAAAGAACACAAACTTGTCTATTCTGTTACAATATCTTAACTTTAAGTGATTAAAAAGCCCAACAATTAATTCCCTACAAGTAATCCTAACCTATACAGGGTTTTTTTCATATATCTGCAATTTACAAATTTAAGGCACTGAATATTTGATATACAGTTAGGAAAAACATGTGACTTAAAATCCTTTAGATCTAGAATGCAGACCAGACCGACATTTTACCTAGTTGTTCCTAATGAAATTTAGATGATTACTCTCATAAGACAGATATGCATTATATTACATACAGAGCAACTGTCATTAGAATCCTTTTTTCCCAGACACACTAATATAAAAAAAGAAAAAAAAACACTCCAAAGAGCAGTAGAGAGACATCAACTGGATTGTTCTCCAGTTGGTAGCACTACATACACTTGCTTTTATGTATAGAGATTTTCACAGGATGATACTCATAGGGAAAAGCTACACAAGAAATTTGTCACTGAGGGTGTGGATTTACCAGATTTACAATCACTAATATTATGTCTGCTTTAGTCATGACATTCAGAGAAATACTTAAAGTTTTATGGTATCTATTAAATTCCATTCTATATTGCTCTATGTGAGGGCAAGGTTAGGTTCTCTTTTTCTATTCGACTTGAAAACCAGCAGGAACTTAATTATGAGATAGATCCCTGTGCAAACCTCCTATCTCTAGACTTCAGCATACTCAGCTCAGATGAAATCTTTGGAGATTACTTTGTATCAGATTTAGCTTCCACTAAACGCGCAACAGTGCAAGTCAACCAACAGGCTCAGTTAAAATAGTGTAAATTTTTGGAAAGGATAAGAAAAAGTGAAGTAGGTACACAAGTCAGTACACAAAATTAACAGCTTTCTCTCTAAAGCATAGACACTCATTTCTATTTTAGTATCTCAGTTTCTCAGCCTTTTGCCAGTTTTGAGTTTGCTTTTGTTTTGTATTCTTCCCCCAAATAAATGAATAGAAATAAAAGTTGTTGCAAATAACTTGAAAAATGAGTAGGAAAAAAAAAAAAAAAAAAGAATTCACAACACAACATTCCCAATGACCAGGTAACATACAGCAGTCTACCACAAACTAAAAAGTAAAATAGGAAGCTTAAGTTAGAAGAGAAAATTTGATTTATTCCTCCTAATCTCTTTCTACCAAAACTTGTGTTTCTAACTTCACAAAAAAACCTCCTCCTTTGATACATCAAAGCTGTGGCTGCATTGCGTCACCTGCATAATAGTCTGTTCAATAAAGAGATGCATCTCTCAACTGAAAATATTTACCTTTTATTTGAAGGAGGTTTTGTGAACAGTATTTTCTTTAATTTCCTTTTTTTTTAAATGAACTTTTAAAATAAATAAATATGGTAACTAAATTTGAAGTTAACAGCATTTCTGTAGAGTTATTAGGCTTCATTACACATATGGTATGGTTTTATCACTATGGCTTTGTAGTATTGCATTTATTAAACTCTATATACAGAAAAGCTTTGTCCATCTCTTTTCTGACAGTATTAAAATTAAAAAAAAAAAAAAGTTTACAAATATTTTTTTGAAGTGACAGGGGAAGAATTTTCAGCGAACATTTCTGTTAACTTTAATTTGCACAATTACCATAAATTCTGCATTCAATTTCTTGTGAAGTAAGCCTTCTCCTCCCCTGTAGTCCAATAAGTAAAAGGGTCATATATGAAAATGATAGTATTTAACATTTACTTGTAACCTTATGTATGTTCATTTTCTTTTACCAGAGACAGAGAATTAAGTTCCTTTATTCTCTGCTTTCTCCCCTGGATTTTAGAAACAACAATATTCTGCTCAACCTCCTGCCCTGAAAGCTCAAGTCCTCAAATTATGGAGAATAAAAGAGAATTTGAAGACTGCTAATACTGAACCATTCATCAGTTGAACCCTGCAAAAAAAATCTGTGACAACAAATTATAATTTTAGTGTTTCACTCTCTTCATCAAAATATGAGTTTAACAAAAACAAGCACAAAATCAGTAATTTATCTATGCACCGCTCTTCGGTTAAAGAAATTCTTTGACTTCAAGGTCCAGAACAATTAGTAAAGCACTTGTATACAACTCCAGAAAATATTCTTAGTAGGAGTAAACCCAAAAAACCCCACAAGGCATCCTAAAGTTCCAGTTCGTTGATCATCTAAGTAACAGCATTTTTCAAGGAAACAACCCCATTTTAGTCAATACAATCAGATTTTCATCTACTGGAAACATGAATACAGTACCAAAAAAAAGAACACAAAATGGCCTCATCCACAGAAACAGGATGGTTAAGACATATGCCCAAGGCCCATGAGTCTTGAAACTAGAGCAGTTAGTTTATCATTCAATGACCCCTCCTCAGGAGAGGAAGGAAATCAGGAGAAGGAGAGAAAACCCACAGGTTGAAAAGAAAAGATATTTAATGAAATAGACAAACTGGTGCCAATGTCAGTACAAAGTATATAAAGTTATATATTACATTTAAAATTTAAACCAAGCCTTTCCTTCTTTGGACTCCCTTTTACATTTTTTGTTCTTTTTTTATATCAGTCACTTTTGAAGTGACTGACTTCAATGAATCAAATCTTCATTAGACTCAGTAGGAAAGGTTGAATCAGGTCTTTAGTTCACTCAGGTAATAATGTCAGAGAAACCTCCATATTGAGTAGGAGGGGTTTTCCCCTCAGTAATCCTTCGCAGTGAGGATTTTATTGTATAAAAAATCTGAAGCACACATCTTTTCTTTTAGAAGTATTCTCTTTAAAAATATTGTAAAGATTAAAGAAAGTATTAACATTCTCACTCATGAATCGCTTCTCATGTATCAGTTACGGAAATTATTTCATACTATTAGTGACTTTAAAAATATTTTGCCACTTTTTTTTTTCTTAAGAAGGTTTATTACAAAAGTATGTTTTCCCAACCAATGTGGTTGAAATACCTGCTTTAAAACTTCATTATAAGGTAAAAAAGACGGATGTACTCCCAGTGTGGCCATCCACCAGCTGGTTAAGCAAATATGCTTAAGGTGCTTCTACAACTGTGATAAAATGACAGGAAATGTAAGAGAACACTGAGCTCATATTCTAAAATGATGATTATACAACTACAGTTTGCATCATTAGAGATCAATAAAAGTCTTTATGTTCCATTTAAATGGCAGGAACCTTTATCAAAGATAAGATGGAACAGGAAACTTGGAAAGAAATTATCTATTCCATCATCTTGGATTTAGGAGCACTAACAACTTCGTGACCATAATTGGTATCTAATTCTCACTTTCATATATTTTTTTACTGATATACAAGACATACCGTTTTATTAGATTCCAGCAATGGTTGTTTTTTTTTTTTTTCCTCACTTTGCAGGTGGGATTAATCATAAGCCCAAGTAAATTCCTTGTTCATAAGAATAGTTCAGTTAAGATTCTCTGTGTATTTAGATTGTTGGAGTGATGACTATGCTAAATTTGTAGCTTCCTCCTTGCAGAGTGAAATGCCTCTCAAACAAAAGCTGAATAAGAAATAATAGCTTTCCATTTTAGTAGTCAACAGCACCTTTTTTATTCTGTGTGACTAATATTATTAGATAGATATCATAACTGTATTAACACTCTGCTAATAGAAAAGCTTCAGTATACAGTATGCTTACCAGGAGACTTAGTAATAACCCTGTAGAGAACACAGCTAAAAACTCTGCTACTTTAAGGCTAACATCAGCAGTTTTCTTTGGCAAAACCACTTTCTCTTCTAGAGATTCAGCACTCTTGGTCTCTAAATGGTGGAATGAACGAAAAATAAAAATCCACCATCTGTTCCTCTGTTCCAGCCCTGAGGGAGACAAATTTTCCTGGCAGCACAGAGTTCAGGATTTAATTGCATTCAAAGGCAAAACAAGTAAATGTAAAAAATATAAACCACCATTCTTACCAAATGGAAACTTTGTATAATTTTACTTCAACTTATTTCTTTGGGCTACACTTTAGCCTATTTTTGCTGTAATCTGTTTTCCTTTGTTTCTGTTGTTTGTTTTCAACAATTTTAAATCCATGTTATCATTCAGATAAACAGAAAACTAAAGGAGCTAATTAGATTTCATTGCCCAATTTATCAAATTTTATTTACTTTATGCTTGAGTATGAGGTAGAGTATATTTGCTAAGTAGAAACATTTTCTAATCTTAAATAACTCTTTTTTTATGAATTGAAGAGTCATAATGAGATGTAAAACCTTCAAATAATACAAATTTTAGAAATACTAATAACTTAAGATCAGTAATAACTTAATAACTTTAAGATCAGTAGCAAAACTCTGAGATTTCAATGACAGCAAAAGGGATACGTTCAGAGTCAAACAAAGAGATACCTAAACTGAAAAAAGAATTAATAATTTTGAATTCCTGAAATTAATCTTATAAAGTCCATTTCAGCTGCAGGATTCTTTGGGCTATTCAATATAAATTTTGGTAAGAGTCAACTTTGGTTTATCTCAGGACAAAGTCTGTCCCTTAATTTGCTAATATGTTCTCTTTTAACTACAGTGTATGCTAAAAGGAGTATTGTATGGCATCAGCAGTTCCATAACAAACAAATAAAAGGTTATCATTGGAGTACTCTTCATATTAGAAATAGGTCTCTGCCAAGTTTCCAAGTATCACCTTCCACTTGCAATATTTTCTTTTACAACAGCATAACTGACTTAGAATCATAGAATCATAGAATGGTAAGGT
>VWZE01007038.1:162011-213523 GCA_013396675.1 Eubucco bourcierii | reverse complement strand
GGGGGAATGATGAATACTTGGGAAAATATTTATTATATATTATAAAAAACCCTAACAACCAAACAACAACAACAACAAAACCCCCCAAAATTAACCAAAACCCAATAGCTTCACTTCCTAACTAAAAGGCACCACCCTACAGACCATACTTGGGTCTCAATTCACATTGGATTTGACCTTACATATAATGTGCATTAAATGCCCACCTATGTATGTAGATAGAAGTAAACTTTGTTGGGGGGAAGATGATGAATACTTGGAAAAGATTTATTATGTATTATAAGAAAACCAAACAACCAAACAACCAAATAACAACAACCATCCAAACCAAACAGCTGCACTTCCTAACTAAAAGGCACCACCTTACAGAGCATACTTTGGTCTCAATTCAGATTGGATTTGATCTTGCATATAATGTGCATTAAATGCCCACCTATGTATGTAGGTACAAATAGATTTTGTTGGGGGGAAATGATGAATACTCGGAAAAGATTTATTATGTATTATTAAAAAACCTAACAACCAAACAACAAATAACCTCCCAAACTAACCAAAACCCAATAGCTGCACTTCCTAACTAAAAGGCACCACCTTACAGAGCATACTTGGGTCTCAATTCAGATTGGGTTTATTTGCTCTTACATACAATGTGCATTAAATGCCCACATATGTATGTAGATAGAAGTAAACTTTGTTGGGGGGAAATAATGAATACTTATTATGTATTATAAAAAAAACCCTAACAACCAAACAACAAAAACCCACCAAAACCCAATAGCTGCACTTCCTAATTAAAAGGCACCACCTTACAGACCATACTTGGGTCTCAATTCAGATTGGTTTTTTCATCTTACATATACATTAAATGCTCACATATGTATGTAGAAACAAATAGACTTTGTTTGGGGGGAAATGATGAATACTTGGAAAAGATTTATTATGTATTATAAGAAAACCAACCAACCAAACAACAACAACCACCAAAACCCAAGAGCTGCACTCCTTAACTAAAAGGCACCACCTTACAGAGCATACTTGGGTCTCAATTCAGATTGGGTTTATTTGATCTTACATATAATGTGCATTAATTGCCCATATGTAGATACATACAGATAGGTATGTAGTATAGATGGGTATAGACACAAGCTGGAGAAAGCACTCAGCACCTTTTCTCTTCTGAATGAATCACTTCAAACCCAGAAATTTATCTTCTCTAAATTTGCAGAGAAAACTTTAGCTAAGAACCCACTCTGAATTTCCAGGGTTTGGATAAGCACAGGGAAAGGCCTAACTCTTGAGTTTCCTCACAGAGTTTAGGGCAGTGCTGTGCATCTTTTCCCCTCCCAGGCACAAACCTCCCAGCTCTTTCTCCTTGCCTGCCTAAGAGTGCAGGACCTAACGCGGTTTAGGGGATCCGAAGCAAAGCGGCGATGGGCAAAAAAAGTGCTGCCCCTTTAAAAGCTGTTTGAGCAAACCTGCTCCTGTACAGAACATACTTTCCCCTTCTCCATTCCTATCGCAGCCGGGACCACCTCTTCCAGCAAGACCCCGCTTGCCACTCTCTGTCCCAGTTTCCCTGGGCCTTAAGTGGATGGATTACCTGATCCGTGCCAGCGTTCGCATGGTTAACTGCCACAGAGCACTGATCCGAGTGGCACTGAAGCCAAGGCAAAGAGCCTCGGGGTTTTGGTTCGGGCTCCGAAGGCAGAGAAAGGCACAAGGGCAGCGGTGCTGAGCAGACTGCTGGCTGCCCAAAGCCTTTGGAACGCGAACATCTGCAGCGCTCGCACACACCTAACCCACGGGAGGTTTGCTCCTGGTGTTGGTGAGCTTAGCACAGTGCAGTGCCCAACAGCAGCCTGCTGCGCTGCCTGCCCTAAAGCCTTCGCATGCCAAGGGAGGAGAGTTTAAAAAAGGAAACGTAACCTGGTGAGCAGCAGCAAAGAAAACGGCAGGAGGGGGAACGGTAAAGGCTGAGAATGCCTGCGGATGGGAAAGGAGAAAGAGTTTGGGGTCGTAATCCCAGGCAAGAACGAGGAGCAGCCCTGTCCCACAGATAGAAAGGGAAGGGGGAGGAGGAGGAGGAGGAGGTTAGTGGGAAATAATGGGGGAGGGTCATCGCATGCCCCGTTTGGTTGCTGCATGTTAGATCGAACTCTGTAGCTTACCTTCGTAAACACAACCCCAAAATCCCAACCCAAAGTGTCACTCGGTTGTGCTATGTGATCAATATCATCCCGATGGCAGGATTTTCCTCCACTTTGTGAAGCTGCTCCAAGCCCTGGAGTGGATTATTTTTAGGCTGGTGATGGGAAGATCAGCTGCTGCCTCCTATCGAGTTTCCAAAGTGCACAAACTCCTCTTGCCTTTCTCATACGCCGAAGGGGGCAGGAAACCGGGAAGAGACAGGCAAGCAAAAAGCACCAATTTTTCACCTCCTGAAGCTACAGTCCCCTGAGACTCCTTCTGCTTGCTTTGATTTTCATTGCCCCCTCACCAGACTAGTAAGACTCCAAGGGGCTGCATTGCAGCGTCTGGGCTGTTAGCAGACTCTGAAGTAATTGACTTGGACAAAGCAGCCTCACTTTTGGCAGGCTTGCAGGGACTCAGCTTTTGATTTCTTTTGAATTAATCTTGGATAATTTGAACTTGACAATACAATTTTGCACATCTTTTATCACCTTGATTGGATGAGAAAAGGGAAGTCTACTCCCATATTTTACTTCACCCTAGACCCCTCCAGGCATTTCTGCTTAAAACACAGATCAGACCCCACTTTTTGATCACATGGAGAAGTTGCTGCTTTTGAACACTTGGGGATTTTTTAAAAAGCTTGGATTAAAAGAACTGTGATGTTCATAGCAGGAATATAGTTTTCAATACACAGTTGAATATTTACAAGGGCTTTTGTTGTTGTTTTGGCTGCAAAAATACACTGAATATATTTACTCAGAAGATTTGTCTTGTAATGACAGGACAAGGGGCAATGGGTTTGAACTGGCAGAGGGGAGATTGAAACTGGAAGTTAGGAGGAAGTTGTTTGCAGTGAGGGTGGTGAGACACTGGCACAGGTTGCCCAGGGAGGTTGTGGCTGCTCCCTCCCTGGAGGTGTTCAAGGGCAGGTTGGAGGAGGCCTTGAGTGAGCTGTACTAGTGGGAGGTGTCCCTGCCTATGGCAGGGGTTTGGAACTAGATGATCTTTGAGGTCATTTCCAACCTTACCATTCCATGATTCTAAGTTTTGAGGGAGCCTTATGTGCAGTCACTAGGTTGCTTTATTCATTTTCTTGAGGGAACCTTATGTGCAGTCACTACGTTGCTTTGTTCATTTTCTTGAGGGAACCTTATGTGCAGTCACTTGGTTGCTTTGTTCATTTTCTTGAGGGAACCTTATGTGCAGTCACTTGGTTGCTTTGTTCATTTTCTTGCACTGCCATTGAACTGAGATATACCAAAGTTGAGAATTTCCATCATGACCATTTCAACTTGAGGCCGCTACCAGCAAAGATGTGGGACTTGGTGGTGTAACACAGGATGCTCAGCAGGGTGGTTTTAAGCACAGCTATTCAGTCATTAGGGTACCAGAGGTGGAGGCCCATGGGGCAGAATTTGCTTGGATCTTGCAGAATGCAGGGGTTGCATCTGGATTGCTGGAGAGCAAAAGGTTTCCAATGGATTGAGGTCACAGATATTTTCCTGTTATAAAAGGGATTACAGTGAGCTCTGAGCTGAGAATTTAGTTGGATGGCTGAGGCCAAACACTGTCAGAACTCATCAAAATCTTAGCAGACCCACTCAAACTCATGAGCAAACTCATCAAAATCTTAGCAAACATCCTCTGATGTTTCTTACTTTATGGTTGTGGGGATAAGAAAGGGGAAATCTCAGCACAGCATTACACTGAGCAGCTGAGACATTCCTCAACGTGCCTCCAGGGCTCTTGAAGTCTTTTACTTGCACTTACCTTTTTTCAGGGGTGTCATGGAAGATCCATGTCCTGACTTGCCCAGGCATGACCCCATGGTTCCCTTCCCTCTGCAGAATGGGGGAAGCAGAGCATAGGGAGAAGACAAAGGCTTGGAGACAGCCACCTTAAGGGTCCAAGACTTACCCAGACTTGTTTTTCCCAAATAAGGGAAAGCAAGCTCCTGATTAATATGGTCAGGTTTGGCTAAGTGCCACTCTGCTGGTGAATCTGTGGGGTGAAGGGGGCATTGCATTTGGGCAAACAATAAGTAGATTTTTGCCACATGCCCACTTACTTCTTTTTACCTGCTCTGCCCTGTCACATCATGCCCTGCTCTGCCACATCATGCTCTGCTTTGCCTGCAATGACTTTCAAGACACCAACAGCATTCCCTTCAAGATTTGGGTACTGTCTGACACTATTTTGTGAGCAAATATTCAAAGCCTCTCTCTTAAGAAATTCTGCAGCTAGATTCCCTTGTGCCTTTCTGCCTTAGCAGCAGAAAAGAGCCTCTCAAGTCCCCTGGTGGGCAAGAGGTACAATTGAAACTAAGAATTTCATTCCAGTTTTAGTGTTTGTATTTGCCAGCTTTCTCGAAGTACTCCAGTTTTGCCTGCTCCCTGTGTATATAAGTATCCAAACCCTGCATGTCAAGCCTTGTAAATAAGTTTTCTTTAATAACTAGTTTTCATAGTTATTAACAATCTTTACCTGGGTATCAAAATTAATATTGGTTATTAATTTATAGAATCAGAGAATGGTAAGGTTGGAAGGGACCTCAAGGATCATCTAGTTCCAACCCCCTGCCATAGGCAGGGACACCTCCCACTAGTACAGCTCACTCAAGGCCTCCTCCAACCTGGCCTTCAACACCTCCAGGGAGGGAGCAGCCACAACCTCCCTGGGCAACCTGTGCCAGTGTCTCACCACCCTCACTGCAAACAACTTCCTCCTAACATCCAGTTTCAATCTCCCCTCTGCCACTTCAAACCCATTGCCCCTTGTCCTGTCATTGCAAGACCTTGTCAATAGTCCCTCCCCACCCTTCCTGGAGCCCCCTTCAGATACTGGAAGGCTACTCTAAGGTCTCCTGGAAGCCTTCTCTTCTCCAGGCTGCAGAGCCCCAACTCTCTCAGCCTGTCCTCACAGCAGAGCTGCTGCAGCCCTCTCAGCATCTTGGTGGCCTCCTCTGGACCCACTCCAACACTTCCATGTCCTTCCTGTGCTGGGGGCTCCAGAACTGCACACAGGACTCCAGGTGGGGTCTGAGGAGAGCAGAGCAAAGGGGCACAATCCCCTCCCTTGCCCTGCTGCCCACACTGCTCTTGCTGCAGCCCAGCACACAGTTGCTGTCTGGGCTGCACTCACACTGCAGCCTCATGTTGAGCTTTTCATCACCCCAGACCCCCAGGTCCTGTTCCTCAGGGCTGCTCTCAGCCATTCCCCATCCAGCCTGGAGTTGTGCTTGGGATTGTGCCTACCCAGGTGCAGGACCTTACACTTGGCCTTGTTGAATGTCATGAGGTTGGCCTGGGCACAGCTCTGCAGCCTGTCCAGGTCCCTCTGGATGGATCCCTGCCCTCTAGCAAGTCGACTGTGCCACACAGCTTGGTGCCATCTGCAGACTTGCTGAGGGTGCACTGATTCCTCTGTCCATGGCACTGACCAAGATGTTAACCAGCACTGGTGCCAGCACTGACCCCTGAGGGAGCCACTTGTCACTGGTCTGCAGGTGGACATTGTGCCCTTGATCACCACTCTCTGTGTGCCACCATCCAACTGATTCCTTACCTACAGCAGCACTGTCATGTGGCACTTCTGAACACCTCAGGCAGATGGGAGCAGCATCTGTGGTCATAATTTTCATTATCAAAACACAACAGTTTGGTTCACTCTCATTCAGCTGTGTCATTTCTACCAAACTGTTTTAAAAGGGGGAAAAAAATTTAAAAAAATAAACATGGAAGCAGCCAGCATGTTTTGTTTTGCTGCTTTGAAATAAAGCACCCTCATTGCTCTACAGGACAAGCTAAAATGTTTTGGAATGCATTTTTAAAAGGAAGAAGAAAGACAAAAAGCACTTCAGTGTCAGAAAACATTCTGCTCTGGATGGAAGTGTTTTAGTTTGTTGGGGGTTTTTTTGTTTTTTTTTTTATCCAGGGTTTTCAAATTGCTGGGCAGGGAGGGGAAGAAAAAAAAGCAGCAATAGGAATTTTAAATGGTTGTGCATGGACATGTCAATGAGTGGCAAGAGCCATGGTCCCATCCTCAGGCATTCCCCTGTGTGGCCTGTCACAAGTCTTCCAGTGTTAGCCTCTCCTAAGACAAGAGGTCTGTTACCATCATCTCTGGGGAGACTTAAAGCAGCCTTCCAGCACCTGGAAGAACCCATAAGAAAACTGGGCAGGGGATTTTGACAAGGGCTTATAGTGATAGGATGAGAGGGAATGGATTGAAGCTTGAGGAGGGCAGGTTGAGACTGGAGATTAGGAAGAAATTCCTTAGAGTGAGGGTGGTGAGACACTGGCACAGGTTGCCCAGGGAGGTTGTGGCTGCTCCCTCCCTGGAGGTTTTCAAGGCCAGGCTGGATGAGACCTTGAGCAACCTATTCTAGTGGGAGTTGTCCCTGCCTATGGCACAGGGCAGGTTGGAACTGGTTGAGCTTTGAGGGATTGGATGATTGGGGGATGATCTTTAAGGTCCTTTCCAATCTAAGCCATTCTATGAATCTATGAATCAGTTTTATTTATGCTTACAGACCTATTTAAAAAAAAAAAAAAGTTTTGCTGTATTTGGTTTGATTACAACCTGCCCATTTTATCTAAGAGAACTGGATCTAGCAAGAAAATGGTAAGGAAGTATCAAAGGTTTCATTTTCTATTTTCATTTTTTTTTAATGTAACGGAAAATGCAGCCTGGTCTTTGAATAACTTCTCTGTCCCTTTTAAATATTTATTGTGATGGAGGTTGGGGAAGGGTGAGGAGAGGAGGGAGGAGGAGAGCAGTAGAAGCTTCACATTATTTGAAATATTTTCCATGCCTTTTTTTTTTTTTTTTTAAAGTTATTATTCCTGGTTTCTATGGGGAAAACTGTTGTGGGAAATACATACAGCAAAAGTTCAACAGAACAAGCTAAGCCCCCTTCAGATACTGGAAGGCTACTCTAAGGTCTCCTGGAAGCCTTCTCTTCTCCAGGCTGCAGAGCCCCAACTCTCTCAGCCTGTCCTCACAGCAGAGCTGCTGCAGCCCTCTCAGCATCTTGGTGGCCTCCTCTGGACCTACTCCAACACTTCCATGTCCTTCCTGTGCTGGGGGCTCCAGAACTGCACACAGGACTCCAGGTGGGGTCTGAGGAGAGCAGAGCAAAGGGGCACAATCCCCTGCCTTGCCCTGCTGCCCACACTGCTCTTGCTGCAGCCCAGTCATTGTGACACAACTTGATCCAGTGCCAAGACAGTAACAGGATAATACCACAGGACACAAAATTACAGAAAACTGAACTGTCTTTGGGGTAAAAATAGCAGTTTCTGTAGAACAGTAGTAGCTAAACCTCACCCAGAAGTATGTAAGGTTGCAAGGCAGACTCCTGGCAGGCAATACAGCATTTATTAACACGACTTCAGGGAGATTTACATCACTTTTGCTGCAGTAAATCAAATGGCCTGAGAAATGTGGAAGTGAACTAAACAAGCACCAGTGTTTGTTCTGTGTTGTAAGGTCAGCCCCTGCAGCTGCCATGGGCTGGCCAGGGAGCACAATCTCCTTTCAGCTGGACCAACAGATTCTTCTGTAAGGTTGCGTGTGAAGCGCTGACGTGCCGAGGCAACCTGGAGATCACTCAACAGCTACCACCAGAACCCCTCTAGCCAGACTTTCAGTCCATGCACTGCTATGTAAGCTGACAGCATTCATACACACACACTTAATTCAGCTGTTCTGGTGAACTAATTCATCCCTTCTTCAGGTTCTCTCAGGGGTAAGGAGCATCAAGCTGCTTTCTGTGCTTGGGGGTGTGTTATGCGCTAAGTCACCTATCGCTTGTCACTCCAGGTGCAAGTGAAAATGAAGCCCACCTGTGCAACTCAGACCTGATCTATAGGTGTACCATCCTCCAGCAGGGATTTTAAACTGAAGGGCTGGGCTTTGGCTGCATCAAGGTAGATTCTTCGAGCCAGCTCTCAGCAACTAGTTGCTAGATGTGTCTGAGGGATGTCTGAGAGCAGCCCAATATAACTGACTTTAGATGCGAAGCATAAGGCGACAGTCACTAGTGGTAATAATTACATCCATGCACTGTGTCATGTCTGAGCAGATGAAATGGTATCTGCAGGAGGCCAAACTCCCATTTTCCTCCTCAGAAAATCTTAGCTGGAAATACAAGTTCATGAAATCAAAATGCAGTATGCCCAACATGCTCTTCAGAGGTTGTATTGCATCCTGAGCAGCTGATGTGTTTTGTGCATTCTCTTATTTAGACTATTAAAAGCCCCAAACTCACTTTATCTGTTGCTATGGCAATATTATGTTGTTGGGAAAAGTAGCTAATGATTCGTGCTGTTGTTCCACAGGACAGAAAAAGGAACCGTGAGAACAAGTGAGGGCAAGAGAGGGACACTTGAGAAGATGTTTGCAGGAACATTTATGTCCTTGAGGAAAAATACAGCTGCACATTCTGCTTACTTTCACAGAGTAGATCTTACTTTCATGGAGCAGTAGATCTTGTCTTGTTGTGGATGCTCCCTCCCTGGAGGTGTTCAAAGCCAGGTTGGATAAGGCCTTGAGTGAGCTGTACTAGTGGGAGGTGTCCCTGCCTATGGCAGGGGGTTGGAACTAGATGATCCTTGAGGTCCCTTCCAACCTTACCATTCTATGATTCTATGATTCTATCTTACTTTCATAGAGTAGATGTTACTTTCATGGAGCAGTAGATCTTACTTTCATAGGGTAGACCCACTTGTAAGACAAGGGCTCTTCATTTCAGTTGGGCATTTGGCTAAAGGAACTAGAAAGGTGAACCACACACAATCACAGAATGATAGGGGCTGGAAGAGACCTCAAAAGATCATCTACTCCAACCTCCCTGCCAGAGTAGGACCAACTTTTTTTTTTGAGATTCACCCCAAGCATCACATCCCAACCACCCAACCACCCTGAAACACATCCAGGACTGGGGACTCCACCACCTCCCAGAGCAGCTCATTCCAGTCCCTGACCACTCTCTCTGTGAAAACCTTTTTCCTANCACCCCCCTCCTTTATTCCCCAAACCCAGAGCACCTGGGCTCTGTTGAGTCTCCTCCCACCCCAGGTGTGACCACTTTGCCCTGTCTGCACACTCCCCCTTTTTAATAGGCCCCAGGAAAGACAGAAGCCCCAAGGTGGCCCAACTGGGCAGAGGGATCCTCCTCCTGGCATCACTGGTGAGTCCCCATGGTGCACACTGGGTGAATGGGAGTGGATTCTAAAGGCTGGGGGGCCTGGTGGCCCCCCAGTTAAACAGCAATAGGCTTGATGATCACTCTGACATCACCTATGGGTGCTGGCTGGGTCTTTTTACTTGGGCTGAGCTCCTTTATGTTTAGCTGCTTCTTTCTGCTCACTCCTGCTGAGCTTCAGTACTTGGCTGAAGTGGAAGCTCACAGGGGAGTAATGTTGTGTTGTCATGGAATTGTATTTAGGTTGGAAAAGCCCTCTGAGATCATCAAAGCCTAACCTTCAACCCAACACCACCATGGTGTTGAACCATGTCTCTTGAGTGCTGTGGCCACAGACAGCTTTCCTCTTACCCCTTTCTGGTCCTGCAAGGCCTGCAGAAGGTCTCCTTGCAGCCCTCCCTTCTCCAGGCTGAACACCTCCAACCCTCCCAGCCTTGCACCCCCCCCAGCAGTGAGATCCAAGTTAAAAAGAAAGAGTGAAGAGCAGCAGGTCCACTCTGGAGCAGTCTTGTTCTGAAGTATCTCAGATTTGGGTGCTGCCTAATCCTCACCACTCAGCCTAGGTTATTAGTGACCAAGTAAGCTGCTGTGGCACCAGCTGATAGCAAACCCACAACTCTTTGATTTGGTTGGCATTTTGCTTTGTGAAGCTTTTGTCTTATTAAAACAAGAAATTCAAAGTATTTTTGTAATGTTTTTATTTTTTACTTGCAAAAAAATGCAGCTTTTTATTCTGCTTTCTATATTTTTTTCCTCCCTTTTTAAAATTCATACTTCTTTTTTTGTAGGAAAATGCAACCTGAAGAAAACAAGGCTGGGGAGACCTTGGAGTAGCCTTCCAGTACCTGAAGGAGGGCAACAAGAAAGTAGGGAAGGAAATTTTTCCAAGGGCTTGCACTGACAGGGTGAGAGGGAATGGATTGAATCTTGCAGGACAGACTTAGACTGAAGATTAGAAGGAAATTCTTTATAGTGAGGGTGCTGAGACTCTTCAATGGGTTGCCCAGGGAGGTCATGGATGCCCTCTCCCTAGAGGTGTTTGAGCCCAGGTTGGATGAAGCTTGGAGTAACCTGGTGTAGCAGGAGTCCCTGTCTATGGCAGGGGGGTTGGAAGGCAAGGGTGAGCATATGAGGAGAGGCTGAGGGAGCTGGGGGTTGCAACCTGCACAAGAGGAGGCTCAGGGCAGACCTCATTGCTCTCTGCAGCTACCTGAAGGGAGGTTGGAGCCAGCTGGGTTTGGGCTCTGCTGCCAGGCACCCAGCAACAGAAGGAAGGGACACAGCCTCAAGCTGTGCCAGGGGAGGTCTAGGCTGGATGCTAGGAGGAAGTTGTTGCCAGAGAGAGTGATTGGCATTGGAATGGGCTGCCCAGGGAGGTGGTGGAGTCGCTGTCCCTGGAGGTGTTGAAGCAAAGCCTGGATGGGGCACTGAGTGCCATGGTCTGGTTGATTGGCTAGGGCTGGGTGCTAGGTTGGGCTGGGTGAGCTTGGAGGTCTCTTCCAACCTGCTTGATTCTATGACTCTATGCTCATGCAAACAGATTACTTAGTGTGGCAAGCACCTTCCAGAAATCGCCGTTCTAGTGAAGGCAGAAGATCATATGTGCAAACCTGAGCTCTGCAGCCATGCCAGTGCCTTCACTGAGGCAACTGACCCTAGGGAAACATGACACACAGTATCTCAGGTTCTGAGATGACAGTTTAGCTAAACAAGGGGGCCACCAAAGCCACAAGGACTTTCTGACTCTGTTGCCATTTGCTGTGCAAGTGGTGAGGAGCAGGGGGTGTGGATTTCCCAGCAGTGTGAATTATTAAAGGCAGCATCAGGAGACAGCCTTCTTTTATACAGCCTTTTTTATATAGCCTTTTTATACAGCCTTCTGTAATTCATATGCTCACAGAGAAATTATGAAGAGGAGTATTTGTGTGACCCTGCTGGTTTATGTTCAGGCTCACATGAGCTTTCCGTGTAGGGCTTGCTCTGTAGGTCATCAGCCAGCAATGAGACTGGAAACAGGACCCAGTCCAAACAACAAGACTCTACTGTACTCATTTCCCATCTAGCTTGGGGGCCTGGAGGGAGGCTGTTTACATGGAAAGGAAGAGGAGCAACATGACTGCACAAGGAATTCATTTCACTTAAAGGGAAACGGCCAATGGCTCTATACCTGCTACTGAATAGAATAGAATGGGAACGTTGGAAGTGACCTCAGATCATCCAGTTCCAACCCTGCCTATGGCAGGGACACCTCCCACTAGTACAGGTCACTCAAGGCCTCCTCCAACCTGGCCTTGAACACCTCCCTGGGCAATCTGTGCCAGTGTCCCACTGCTCTCACTGCAAACAACTTCCTCCTGACATCCAGTTTCAATCTCCCCTCTGCCAGTTCAAACCCATTGCCCCTTGTCCTGGCATTGCAAGACCTTGTCAATAGTCCCTCCCCAGCCTTCCTGTAGGCCCCTTCAGATACTGGAAGGCTACCCTAAGGTCTCCTGGAGGCCTTCTCTTCTCCAGGCTGCAGAGCTCCAACTCTCTCAGCCTGTCCTCACAGCAGAGCTGCTGCAGCCCTCTGAGCATCTTCATTGCCTCCTCTGGGCCTGCTCCAAGACTTCCACGTCCTTCCTGTGCTGGGGGCTCCAGAACTGCACACACTTGCTTCTGTACCACATGGTGTTAATGCTGCTAGAATAATGGCCCTGTGTGACACTGTTCTCACCAGCTGCCAACATTGCTGATTTAGGGAGGGTTATGTTACAGGAGGAGTTTCAGAAGACATAGCAGACTATGAGGTGTATGAATCTATAATTAAATCTCCTGCTTCAGGCAGAAGAAGGTATCAGCTGCTCTAGACTAGGTACAAATAAAGCAAGCTGTGTTCTGGCCATACTTTCAAACTGTGGATTTCTTTTCTACTGAGAAGTAACCTGCAAAGCTTTGCACTTGGCAGATCAAACCTGTTCTCAACAGCAGTCAGCAATTTTCAGTGTCAGGCAAAAAGGAGGCACTGCATAGACATTCCTGTGCTTTGAATGAGAGAGTTTGTTCATGTGCAAGTGGAAGATGGGTTTCAGAAATAGTTCTAACATATATCAACAGCAAACAGCAGTAGCAGACTGAGGACTCGGGCAGATAAGTGCTTGGTGACCCAGGGCACAGATATAACCAGTGAGCTGCTGCTAAAGGTGTAGGCATTGGTAACAACAACAAAAATAACTGTGCTATGAACACAAGGTAAATGGAAGCATTTGTAAGAGCACCAGGTGAGACAGTAGAACAAGGTGTAAAAGAATCCCAGAATCACTGAGTGTTAGGGGCTGGAAAGGACCTCAAAAGACCATCTAAGTCCAATGCTCCTGCCAGAACAGGACCACCCAGAGCAGGTAGGCTCTGGACACCATTCCCTTTAGGACCACCTAGAGCAGGTAGGTTGTACTGATAATGGAGGACATCATTTCCTTTAGGACCACCTAGAGCAGGTAGGTTGTACTGATAATGGAGGACACCATTCCCTTTAGGACCACCTAGAGCAGGTAGGTTGTACTGATAATGGAGGACACCATTCCCTTTAGGACCACCTAGAGCAGGTAGGTTGTACTGATAATGGAGGACACCATTCCCTAGGACACCATTCCCTTCAGGACCACCTAGAGCAGGTAAGTTGTACTGATAATGGAGGACATCATTCCCTTCAGGACCACCTAGAGCAGGTAGGCTGTGCTGATAAGGGAGGACACCATTCCCTTCAGGACCACCTAGAGCAGGTAGGCTGTGCTGAGAATGAAGGACACCATTCCCTTGACACTGTTCCTGGAACATTGTTGTCAGCAGTAAAATGGAGTAATATGATGGTTAGGGCAAGCCCTGCAGGCCTGTACTGCAGGACCACAGGACAATAGGATGTGCCAGCAGAAGATGCTGCATCCTCACAGCAGGAGGTTGACAACAAGGCTGCAGACTATGCCACAGAGCATTTCTTTCCCATTGGCCTGTTGGAAAAACAGGTACGTGCTTCAAACAAGAAAAAGATGGGGGAAACCACACTGCCTGACAAAACATTTCCCCAATTGAAAGTCTAATTTCCACAATGTGCTCCCTGCTAGTAGATTATAGCCTTAGAACAGCACTCACAGTAACACCTCAGCACACACCTCCTAAATACCTCCACTTCTGTTCATCTGCTCTTGCACACAGAGACTTGGATGAATGGACTTCTTTTTCCAGAGAAACTGCAATGTAGAACTTTATAGCAAGTGAGCTGCCACCAGAAAGGAGAGTCACAGCTTTTATTATCCCCAGGGGAATCTCATGGCACGGAACATGGGTTTTATAGAGATTTACTCCCCCTAGTTTTACCAACAAACCACTATTCCCTTGAAGTGAGCCAGCCTGGCCCTGCTTGTTCAGTCAGGAGCAGTCAAGAGTAGCAGAACTAAGGGCAGGCAGGCTGTAGAGTCACAAGCCCTTGCCCATGTTCTGTGATGTGGAATGCGTGCTGCAGCAGCACCATTCTTGTCCACCAGCACCCCCAAGTCCCTCTCCTCAGGGCTGCACTCCATCCAGGCACTGCCCAGCCTGGATTGGTGCTGGGATTGCCTCGACTCATCTGCAGGACCTTGCCCTTGGTCTTATTGAACCTCATGAGACTGGCTTGTGCCCACCTCTGCAGCCTGTCCAGGTCCCTCTGGATGGGATCCCTGCCCTCCAGCTGTCTGCTGCACCACACAGCTTGGTTCTGGTCAGCAAACATGCTGAGACTGCACTCAATGCCTCTGTCCATGGCTCTGACAGAGATGTTGAACAAGACATAGAATGCTAGAGCTTGGAAGGGACCTCCAGAAATTGAGTCCAAGCCACCTGCAAAGCAGGACCACTTAGGGCAGGTCACATAAGGTCCAGACTAAGGTACTCAGCAAGCTATGGCTGCTAGTTTCAATCTTGTTTAAGAAAAAAACCCAAACAAATGAGGCCTGAAAGGTGCTGCCTTGATCTACACAGTAGCAGAGTCAGCTGCCTAACACTGCTGGAGTTTTTTGAACCGATATCCACTTCAGAAAGAATAAATATCCGTGCCCCCTCAACACACACACAGTGATTCTTCATCTTAAACACCTGCCTGTGGATGAATACAACTCAGTGTTTCCTTTAGCAGTGGTAGCTGAAGCACCGTCGCTTCACAACACATTAAACACCCCGAGGATGACTTCCATGAACTGCATGTGACACATCTCCACTAGAACCCCAGACCTTGAGCCTCCAGGAGTTGCTTTGCGATGCTGTTGGGTGGCTGCTGCTTTCCATTTTCCCAATGCCATTAAACCCCAGGCTCCTATGCAGCCTTATATGGGTCGCACGCTCCTTTATTTCATCCATCCAAATAGCACAAGTAAGCTCGTCTAGCTTTCCGTCGAGGTGCTTTCAGGCTTTAACACAGCGCTGAGGAGGAGGAGGTGGAGAGAGGCTGAGGGAAGGTTTCACTTACGGCTACAAGGGCTCCGCTGTGACTCTGCTGCCCTCTGGCGGCAGCGCAGGGACACGGCACAGCAGGAAGCGCTGAAGGCTGCAAGGGTGATGCTTGCCAGGTGAAGGTGTTTGGCTGCAAGCCCAGCGCACAGTGACACTGTTGAATCACAGAATGTCAGGGGCTGGAAGGATTACCCACAGCACAGCAGGAAGCGCTGAAGGCTGCAGAGGTGGTGCTTGCCAGGTGAAGCTGTTTGGCTACAAGTATAGTGACAATATTGGATCACAGAATGTTAGGGGCAGGAAGGGACCTGGAAAGATCACCCAGTCCAACCCCTCTGCCAGAGCAGGATCACCTAGAGCAGACCACACAGGAACGCATAGAATCATAGAATTATAGAATGCTAAAGTTGGAAGGGACCTCAAGGATCATCTAGTTCCAACCCTCTGCCATAGGCAGGGACACCTCCCACTAGTACAGCTCACTCAAGGCCTCCTCCAACCTGGCCTTGAGCACCTCCAGGGACGGAGCAGCCACAACCTCCCTGGGCAACCTGTGCCAGTGTCTCACCACCCTCACTGTAAAGAGCTTCCTCCTAACATCCAGTTTCAATCTCCCCTCTGCCAGTTCAAACCCAAGGGGGTTTTGAATATCTCTGATATATTCAGAGAGGGAGACTCCACAACCCACCCCGGGCAGCCAGTTCCAGTGTTGTCACCTTCACGGTGAAGAAATTCCTCCTCATGTTTGCATGGGACTTATTTAACTGGTTTGTATAGAGTTTGTGGGTGGGGCTTTTTGGAAATAAAATAACTACACATTTTATAATTCCTGCCTCCTTAATTGCCCCAACTAAGTCAGTCTCCTAAGGAGGATGATTAGTCAGGGGCTTCAAGGTGTAAAGCTGGTCACTTGGAATAAACAAAGCATGCCTTGCTAGCAACTAAGTCCTTGAAAAGTAGCCAAAAGATTGATGACAGCCTCTGCTGGAAGTTCCCATCAAAGTAAAACATCAAGGATGTCAAGAGGAGCTCTGAATTGGAAGAGAATTTTTGCATTATGGGGAACATCCTGAGATACATTGCAATAAGTTGTCATCAAGCAGGACTCTGCCAAGAAAACAAAGACTAAAGGTATCCTTTCTTTGAACCACCCTCATAATGTGAAACCCCACACCTCCTAGCTAGAAACCCTCCTACTCAAACCCATCACCCTCTGAGCATGCCTAGTGAATTTAAAAGGAGCTGTCTTTAAGGTTAAGCAAGAAAGAGACTAAAAGGAGCCATGTCTTTAAAATCAAGCAAGAAAGAGAGTAACCAATGTGTAATTAGTAGGTGCTAACATTGGATGTAGCTAATAGGTATTTTACTGTGCAAATATACCCACAAGTTCCACTTGGTATGCTAGATTTGTGGGGTTACACCCCAGCACCCAAACCTGCACAGCACTGTAATAAGTCAGTAGATCGTCTCAGTGTGTGAGATTGGATGACTGCACACAGAGGGGAAGGATCTTTTTCAGACAGCAGGGGCTGATGAAAAATCTCCTGAATCAGGCTGTCTGATGCTTGTGCAGCTTTCCAGACAAAAGCTGCTGTGCATGCTCCTCCCAGCTCTGAGGGGTTGCCATTTCCAGAACTGATAACCACCTTGAGGCAATCTTCTAAGTGCTGGCAAGAAACACAGCCACACCTTTGACCAGCATTTCTGTTTTACATGCAGAGATTCCAGGCTACACGTGTGCTGCAGAAAGCTAGCAAACCTCCAGCCCATCTTGCAATTGTTATCTGTTAGGATGCTGGACACCCTTCCCCAGGGCAGGGCTTGCCAAAAGGGGTAACACACTCTCCAGAAGACATGGGCAAGAGGATGGGCATCGCTCTCAGCTTTCTTGAGCCTCTCACTACACAGTGGAGTTGTCCAGAAAATGGCAATAAAGCTGGTCAAGGGTCTGGAGAAGAAGTCTTCTGAGAAGCAGATGATGGAACTGGGGTTATCTAGTCTGGGAGAGGCTGAGGGGGAGACCTCATTGCTCTCTGTAACTACCTGAAAGGAGGTCATAGAAGCGGGGATGTTAGTCTCTTGTGGGGAAATACTCTGTATTAGCTGGACATGTGAGCAAATCCAAGTTATAAGCTGAACTGTCTCAAGCCTGCATGCTGAAAGGCCAAGGACATCTTCTGCAGGTGGCCCCCCACTGGAATGCAAACAAGAGAAGAACTAAAAACAAGGGGCGTTCTCTGACACCAGTTACAGAATTCCACCATGGTTTGCATCTGGCCAATTTGAGCCAGCTGGTTGGGGCAACAGCTTGTACCTTAAATGATTTGACCAATTACTTTATGGTGGGTTGACCTTTAAGACAATCACCAATAAGGTGTCCAGATTACAGAATATGTATTAGACCATTACAAAGCATATAAAAATTGGGCACCACGACGAATAAAGTTGAAGCTTGTTGCTAACTCATATTGAGCATCCGAGGTTTCCCTCGCCGCGGCAGTCTCTTCTCCCAAGTAGCAAGCAATAGAATGAGAGAAAATGACCTCAAGTTGCACTAGGATAGTTGTAAATTACACATTAGATATTTATTTACCGAAATAGCAGTCAGGCATTGGAACAGGCTGCCTGTAGCACTGTCCCTGGACGGTGATAAAAAACAGGTAGAAAAGTTGCTTCGGGACGAGGTTTAATGGCCATAGTAGTCTTGTCTTGGACTTGATGATCCTAGGGGGCTTTTCCAGCCTGAATGGCTTTATGATTCCATACCTCCCCCAAATTGAGAGGCGCTTGCTGCTAGACCCCTACAACCCCACTACACTCCTCTGCCCCCAAACCTCGCCTTGCGCCACGCCCCCTCCGCGGCCTCCCGCCACGCCTCTCCTCCGCAGCGCGCAGGCGCGGCCGGGACTACACTTCCCGGGATGCCTGTCAGGAGCGGCGGGGCGCCGGTAGCGACGGGAGCAGAGCGACGGCATGGAGGGGGGCGCGGGCGTTTCGCGCGGGCACCTGGCCGCGCTGGTGCTGGCGAGGGGCGGCAGCAAGGGCATCCCGCTGAAGAACATCAAGCTGCTGGCGGGGGTGCCGCTTATCGGCTGGGTGCTCCGCGCCGCCAGCGACGCCGGCGTCTTCCACAGGTGCGCATGCGCCGTCCCCAGCGTTGGCTGCCCCCAGCCCCGTCTGCTTTCGCGCCCTTGGCGGGAGCGGGGAAGACGGAGCCCGGGCCGGGGGCAGCGGGAGCAGGACGAGGCGGGCCTAGCTCCGCTGGCAACCCTCCCTTTCCGGTGAAGCTGGCGAGGGGATCTAGAGCACAAATCTCCTGAGGAGCGGCTGAGGGAACTGGAGGGGGGAGACCTTCGCGCTCTCTGCAACTGGCTGAGGAGGGCGTTGCAGTAGGCTGTCTCTGTAGGGCGTTGCGTGTCGGTCTCTGCTGCCACGTAACAAGGCATGGCACAAGAGGGAGCTGCCCGAAGTTGTGTCAGGGCGGGTTTAGAGTGGCTATTGGGAAGAATTTCTTCACTGAAGGGGTTGCTAAGCATTGGAACGGGCTCCAGGAAGTGCTCGAAGTGCCCGTGGAGATATTTAAAAGATATGTGGATGTGGCACTAGGGGGTGTGGATTAGCGGTGGTCATGGCTGCGCTAGGGTAGTGACTGGACTCGATGGTCCAACCTAAACGGTTCTGTGGTTCCTAAGTGGCTTCACCCTAGCAGGGTCTGCAGCGTGGTGCCAGATGCCCAGCTGACAGGTGGGCCAGCTTTGGGGCATCTGGTTTCCCCTGTGGTGTCTCCAGCCTGGCTGAAACTGCCCATTCGGGTTTGTGATTGGAGCAGTTGTCTAGTAAGGGATCCTCGCTGGAGGCAAGGGGGTGCAGTTGATGTGGCATTGGGCTGTGGATCAGGCAGGGCACGGCACAGGGCAAACAGTCTGCACCCTGCCATGAACTGTACTGTACCTTTTTGTGAGCTGTGAGGGTGTGAAGGAATCGGTGTCTTGCAGCAGCTGCTCCAGTTTGTGGTTGGGAGCAACTAACTGCTGATGTTTGCCAGTAAGTGATGACAGTTTAGCTTTATAAAGATGGCTGCATGAAATGGAACTGCCAAGTGATGGCTGATCTCAGTGAATCACAGGGTGACTTTGCCTGGTGATCATCTAGTCACACCCACAGTGCAAAGCTGGTCTGGTTAGGGTTACTTGGTACCATGCCCAGCTGAGCTTGGGCATCTCCACAGACAGTGACCCCGCAGGCTTTCTGAGCACCGATTCCAGTAATCAATAGCTCTCATGGTTGAGAAATTGTTGTGCAATTGGGTAATTGGCACTGCCATTCTTGCAGTGCATGCCTGTGTCCTCTCACTGTGTTCATCCAGGAAAAGCTGCTCTGTTTTCCTTCAACCTAAAGTTGATTCCTTGCCTTCTCTTTGTAAGATAAATCAAGGCAGCTCTCTCCTCATCCCCTGGCATCCAAATGCTCCCAGCCCCAAGTTGTCTTGCTGGCTCTCTGTAGAGCTTTTCTTTCTTGCATCTGGGAGCTCAGAGCTGGACACAGCATGTCAGAAGCACTCTCTTAGATGTTGAGTGGAAGGCAATAGTCATGTGCACCCATGTGACACAGAACAAAAGATTAGTTTATGGCACAGTGCACAAAACTATGGTAGCAATAATTAGAGCTAGATTGAAACAAACATGTTGCTAGTTTTAGGAAAATGGGCTTTACAGATTTAGTCCTGTGAAAGCAAAACAGAGTTCTCTCCGCACATACCGATGAAATTAATTAGAAGCGCTTGGTATGTAGCATACCTAGGTGCAAGCTCTGAATGCAAACCTCCTGCCTTACCTTCAGAGCAGGGACTTGATAACAGTCAAGTAGAAATGTAGCTCAGGTTCAGAGCTGTAGGTGAGCTGCTGTACCATTGTCTGCTCTCCAAAAATGTTTTCACTCTATCTGGAAAGTAGAGGAAGCACCACTGACTTGGCTTTATTTTTAATACAGAAACAATCAAAACTGTCACTTGATGCATGTGATCCCCCCATATTGCTTGATGACCTGTGGTGGATGTGGTGTGGTTTAAGCAACCTACCTACCATTTGAATTTGCCCAACAGGAAAGCAGTTAGGGTCATGGAGCCTAACTGAAAGGCATATTAGGTGAAGTGTACTAGATCTTGTACCCACATCTGAAATAGCTTTGCTGACAGGGTAGATGTTACACAGCAAAACTGTTAGCTGACTTGAGAGTGTCAGTTGATGAAAAACTCACTGTGAGCTGGCAATGGTTGCTGGCAAGCCCAGAAACCAGCTGTGTGCTGGGCTACACCATTGCGACCAGCAGGATGAGAGAAGTGATTCTCTCCCTCTGCTCTTGTGAGACTTCACTTGTAGACTGCATCCAGTTCTAGTGCCCCTGGCATGACAGGGACAGCAAACTGCTGGAGCAGGTCCAAAGGATGATCAGAGGGCTGGAGAACCTCCTCTGTGGGGACAGGCTGAGAGAGGTGAGGCTGTTTAGCAGAGAAGAGAAGGCTCTGGGGAGACCTTAGAGCAGCCTTCCAATATCTAAAGGGGGCCTACAAAAAAGCCAGGAAGGGACTTTTTACAAGGGCTTCAAGTGATTGAATGAGAGGGAATGGATTGATGTTGGAGGGCAGATTGAGACTGGAATCAGGAAGAAATTATTTCCAGTGAGGGTGGTGAGACACTGGAATAGGTTGCCCGGCAAAGTTGTGGATGCCACCTGCCTGGAGGTGTTCAAGGCCAGGCTGGATGAGGTTTTGAGCAGCTGATCTAGTGGGAGGTGCCCCTTCCCGTGGCAGGGGGGATTGGAATTAGATGATCCTTAAGGTGCTTTCCAACCAACCCATTCTATGCATCTATGAATAGGGAGTGTATATTTAATCTAACTAGCCTGAAGCAGTTTATGGAAAATACCTCCTATGGGTGTGCCCTGGCATTGCTGTCACTGTCACACATAGTTTTACTCTGATGTGTCTTTGGAAGAGAAACCTGAAGCAACACTTGCTGTGTCCAGTGCTTTGAGAATGGCTGTGTGGCTGAGAGAAGAGTTACTTTTCATAGGTTTTGGAGTTGTACTTCAAGTGTTTTGTTTTTTTTTTTTTTGCACAGTGATGGCAACAATGGGCTCTCATTGTTCAGCCAGTGTTTATCATCACATAATATTCAAACCAAACCCTTCCTTTTGTCAGTGTTTATTGTCCCTGAACAATGTCAGTCTTGCTTTACCAGTATTGCTTGACCAGGTTGTCTGTGCCAAAAAACATATGTGATGGTAATTTGAATGGTGCTTTCTCTGCATCTGTATGGAACCTAATTAACACAATTTAAAACACTTGCAGAGGAAGCCTATCTTTTAAATGTTTGGCAGTTTTATTTGTCAACCTTCTTTCTGAACACTTAAATTACTTCAAATGCTTCATTCAAACCATTCATTGATCTGTTAGCATGCCTAACATGGTGTGGTGTGCTGACACTTGATTCTTCTGGTACCACTTCTGAGATTTGCATTGCTTAAGCTTTCTGTGTGGAAGCAAGAGCAAGCACCCAACAGCATTAAATTTAAATGCAACCCAAGCTTGAGATTTTGCAGTGTAGTCAACAGCCCAAAGCAACAGTACAGGCTTGGGGCAGAGCAGCTGACAAAGGCAATGCATCAGGTACTACAGAAAGGCAAAGCTACATCTGACATGTGGAGCTGTATTAATATCACTGCTTTCCATCAACCTGCTTTAATATTTATCCAGGCTTCATAAGAGATGAGAATACTTCATCTGCCCCCATCCTTTCCACAGGAGAGTTACTTCACTGGTAGATCTTTGTACACTATACAATAAGAAGTCTGCCAAATACAGGGGAAGTAACTTACCTTTCCAAGTCAAGCTTCAGCTGCCCTTGCCTGTACAACCATGATGCTACAGGCTTGGGGCAGAGCAGCTGGAAAGCATCCTGGTGGAAAAGGATCTTGGGCTGCTGGTGGACAGGTGAACATGAGCCAGCAGTGTACCCAGGTGGCCAAGAAGGCCGACAACATCCTGGCCTGGATCAGAAACAGTGTGTCCAGCAGGAGTAGGGCAGTGATGGTGTTCCTGTACTTAGCCCTGGTGAGGCTTGAGTACTGGGTTCAGTTCTGGGTGTCACAGGATAGGAAAGACATTGAGGAGCTGGAGAGTGTCCAGAGAAGAGCAATGGAGCTAATGAGGGGTTTGGGGGATGTCATACAAGGAGTAACTGAGGGAGCTGGGGTTGTTCAGTCTGGAGAAGAGAAGGCAAAGGGGAGATCTTATTGCTCTCTACAGCAACTTGAAAGGAGGTTGGAGTGAGGCTGTTGTTGATGTCTTCTCCCAGAGATAGGAGGAGAGGAAATGGGTTTTCAGTTGTGCCAGGGGAGGCTTAGATTGGACATTAGGAGAAACTTCTTTACTGAGAGAGTGGTGAGGGCTTGGAACAGGCTACCCAGGGATGTGATGGAGTCACCGTCTGTGGAGGTGTTCAAGAAGCTGTAGATATGGTGCTTCAGGATATGGTTTGGTGGTCATGGTAGATTGGTTACAGTTGGACTCAGTGATCTTAAAGATCTTTTCCAACCTTAGTGATTCTATGGTTCTTTATGTGTTTTATCTCTGTTAAAAACTGTTGTTTGGACTGACTGTGATAGTTTTAGTAGCGCAAATAAAAGAGCTAATTCCTTTCAATGCAAGGAGCACTACGTACTTAAGGTCAGGATGATGTTCTTATTAGATTCTGGGAGGCAAATCAACAATGCTGGGATTTATTATCTTTATTAATTTCTGTCACTGATCTGCCCACAGTATCTGGGTTTCTACAGACCATGATGAAATTGAGAAGGTCGCAAAGCAGTTTGGTGCTCGAGTCCATCGCAGAAGCCCCGAAGTTTCTCAAGACTCCTCAACTTCTCTAGAAGCTATCAGAGAATTTCTTAATCATCATCAGGGTAAATCATTAATGAAATATGCTGAGTTTTTGTTTTCTAGCCCCAAAGTGGTGATGCTCTTATTCCTTAGAAAAATGGGTAAAACCCTTAGTAAATAAAAGCAAGAAAGTTTCTCCTTTTTCGTGTGTGTGAGGCATTCACTTATACCACATTTTGCAGTTGTGTGTTAGAAGTATTCTTTGTTTCATAACTGTTTCTTTGTTTTGCTTTAGAAGTTGATATTGTAGGAAATATTCAAGCAACATCTCCTTGTTTACATCCCAGTGATCTTATAAAAGTAGCAGATATGATCCAGAAGGAGGGATTCGATTCTGTCTTCTCCGTTGTGAGACGGCATCAATTCAGATGGAGCGAGGTCAAAAAAGGAGGTAATGTTTAGCTGTTTCTGGTTACAGTTATACTTAATGATTTTTAAATTTTTTTTTCCAACTGGTAAACACCACAGGTATGGAAATGAACATTAGAAAGTGATTTTTGAAGAGATGTGAGGTGGCTTAGAAATTCCTTTTAAGTAGTGCTGGATTGATATTACTAAATGTTGTTTTACGTCCCTGTAGTTATATTGTAGAGGTGATAAGAAACTGAAAATTAAAATATTCTTAACTTGTCTAAGCACAAAATACAGCTTCCCAAAACTGTACATGTTAACTTCTACCTGGCTGGTGTTCATGTGGTTGTAGACATGAACCTGAGGTCCTGTCTTAACTAGGAAATTGCTTGTTCTTACCATGCAGTAGCTAACAAATGACATAGAATCATAGAATGGTAAGGTTGGAAGGGACCTCAAAGATCATCCAGTTCCAACCCCCTGCCATAGGCAGGGACACCTCCCACTAGTACAGCTCACTCAAGGCCTCCTCCAACCTGGCCTTGAACACCTCCAGGGAGGGAGCAGCCACAACCTCTCTGGGCAACCTGTGCCAGTGTCTCACCACCCTCACTGCAAACAACTTCCACCTAACATCCAGTTTACATCTCCCCTCTGCCAGTTCAAACCCATTACCCCTTGTCCTGGCATTGCAAGACCTTGTCAAGAGTCCCTCCCCAGCCTTCCTGGAGCCCCCTTCAAATACTGGAAGGCTACTCTAAGGTCTCCTGGAAGCCTTCTCTTCTGCAGGCTGCAGAGCCCCAGCTCTCTCACCCTGTCCTCACAGCAGAGCTGCTGCAGCCCTCTCAGCATCTTCATGGCCTCCTCTGGACCCACTCCAACACTTCCATGTCCTTCCTGTGCTGGGGGCTCCACGACTGCACGCAGGACTCCAGGTGTGGTCTGAGGAGAGCAGAGCAAAGGGGCAGAATCCCCTGCCTTGCCCTGCTGCCCACACTGCTCTTGCTGCAGCCCAGCACACAGTTGCTGTCTGGGCTGCACTCCCACTGCAGCCTCATGTTGAGCTTTTCATCAACCTGGACCCCCAGGTCCTAATCTAATTTAAGGTCAGGTAAAGCCTTGGTGAATATGGGATGACAACCTCTTAGCCTGGAGACTTAGGGTTTCTTTCAACCTGGTAATTTGGCTGCTGACTTACAGCAAATTGCAGGCTACCTTTGAGTCATGAGGACTGAACTCATGTTGATGAGCTCATACAAAAGCATATGACTGGTTTTCCCAGCAAAAATATGCCTCCCAGGTACAGTTACCAAGGTGACTGAAGGCTGAACTCTCTGCTTACTTCATGTAGCTGTAGAAGTAGCTTTTGTCTTTGTACAAGTAGTTATTCCACACATTACCTAATGTAGGTAGGTTTTTATCTGGGTGTTTGTTTTGTTTTGGGTTTTGTTGTTGCTTTGTTTGTTTTGGGTGCTGTGTTTTGGTTGGTTTTTTTTTGTGATTAAAAGCAGGAAAGTTTGCTGCTGCCTTTTTTTTTGGAGGGTGGGGGTTTGTCCCTAAACCCAGTTAGGTTGCTGTTAGGACAGCAATTCAGATGCTGTCACATCATTATTATTATTATTTGTGTAAAATTAATGTGTTCCTCAGACATTACAATTAGTCTGTGGAGGCTGAATTGTTCCTGAGGAGAATTTTCTTGGTGGATTTACAAAGTGTGCTGGAAGAAAGCATGCAAAATAAATGAAGCTTGGTATTAGAGTTAAGTTGGTATAGGAGTTAGGCCTCTTTTCAGAATAAACAGTTGACATGAGGATTCTCCTTGTTCCCCACAAGAGGAGAAATAAAGTGGCATAGTTTGTTCATAAAGTAGAAGAGGAGTAGCAAAATGATGGGTGCACAACTCCAGGCTGGGTGGGGAATGGCTGAGAGCAGCCCTGAGGAACAGGATCTGGGCTGATGAAAAGCTCAACTTGAGGCTGCAGTGTGAGTGCAGCCAAAACAGCAACTGTGTACTGGGCTGCAGCAAGAGCAGTGTGGGCAGCAGGGCAAGGGAGGGGATTCTATCCCTTTGCTCTGCTCTCGTCAGACCCCACCTGGAGTCCTGTGTGCAGTTCTGGAGCCCCCAGCACAGGAAGGACATGGAAGTGTTGGAGTGGGTCCAGAGGAGGCCACGAAGATGCTGAGAGGGCTGCAGCAGCTCTGCTGTGAGGACAGGCTGAGAGAGTTGGGGTTCTGCAACCTGGAGAAGAGAAGGCTTCCAGGAGACCTTAGAGTAGCCTTCCAGTATCTGAAGTGGGCTCCAGGAAGGCTGGGGAGGGACCTTGACAAGGTCTTGCAATGCCAGGAGAAGGGGCAATGGGTTTGAAGTGGCAGAGGGGAGATTGAAACTGGATGTTAGGAGGAAGGTGTTTGCTATGAGGGTGGTGAGACACTGGCACAGGTTGCCCAGAGAGGTTGTGGCTGCTCCCTCCCTGGAGGTGTTCAAGGCCAGGTTGGAGGAGGCCTTGAGTGAGCTGTACTAGTGGGAGGTGTCCCTGCCTATGGCAGGGGGTTGGAACTAGATGATCCTTGAGGTCCTTTCCATATGATTCTATGATTTTGTGGATTACACTTTAGGCAGCCAAGTGAAAGTCCACTTCACGTCTCAAGTGGTGGCTAGAATGGATACCTATGAAAGACCAAATCTCTTCTGGATCTGTCATGTGGCTTTCTGAAGTGACTGTGCCTACTTAGCTCCATGGGTAGATTACTAAAATGAAAAAACTCCAAGGCCTGCATAGAAGAGCACATGAGTATAATGGAACATCCAAAGTCTTTTTGTGTGGCAAGGAGTAAAACACCCTTCAGCTGCAAGCAGGACAAGGAATACCTTGTGCAGACGAGGTCAGCTTGAGGGTATAAGCAAATGGCCTTTCAGAACTGTGGTGTTTGTTGTGACAGTGCTTCATGGGAGCATTATATAGTTTAGCATTGTGTTCTTTTTCCTTCCTTTGTTTCCTTACTCCCCCTAGATGGCTCTAAAGTACTGATTATGTGCACCTTTCGTGTCTGTCTCTGTTCTTCCTTCTGCTTTAAGGTTCAGGATTGATGCAGCCTGAAAGAGCAAGGTGTCACTCTCTCTGGAAATGTTTATTTCATTGAGACACAAAGCTCTAGTGTGTTTAGGAAACACCAGATGTGTATATATCCTAAAGCCTCGGGGTGTTTTGGGTGTTTTGAGAATGCCCTGCAGCTTTCCCTTGGGTTACTACATCCTGAGACCTGCTGAATTTTAGCTTCTCCGAACGTGTGAATTTGGATGGCGTAAAGACAGAAGTGTCTCTGCCTGGCTTCTGCTGCATGCACTGCTGCCATTGACTGATTCTTGTGGGATCAGAGTTGCTCAAAGTTTATTTGTGGACATCAGTTAAACCACTTATGAAAAGTTAAGGTGTGTCCTTACAAAGGATGTGTTTTGGGTAAGCGCCAAGAGGTCTTCACAGACAAAATTTCTTCTTGTACGCTCTCTTTTCACTTTCCACATTTCAAGTTGGACCTCTCAGCTCTCAAAGGTCATTCAGGACATTGCTGATTTTAGGGCCAGGTAGCTGAATGGGTTTTTTGTGTTTATACCCTCCCTGTGAGTCAAACCCCTTCCTATTGTGTACTAGGAGGTGGAATGCAGAGAGGCTATAGACTTTTGTTTGACGCTGGTGAGGATAGTCCAGAAAAACATCCTCTCTGCTCTTTCTGGTAACTGATTTTGGAACTGATGACCTCTCAGGTTTTTGGTTTGGTTTTGTTTTTTTAATTGGAATGAAAACGTTCTTTTGCTGGAGTTACAAGGCCATTCTGCACTTTGTTAGCCACAGCTCCAAGAAAGAGAAGCACTTCAGTGATTCTTTTGTGTAGCTAAATAATGAGAAGCAATAACAGAAGAAGTTGGCGACTGAACTGTGTTGTCAATTTTTCAACAAAAAGCTCTTTGAAGAAAGTTGAGTGGGTTTAAACTGGCAGAGGGAAGATTTAGACTGGATGTTAAGAGGAAGTTCTTTACAGTGAGGATGGTGAGGCACTGGAACAGGTTGCCCAGGGAGGTTGTGGCTGCTCCCTCCCTAGAGGTGTTCAAGGCCAGGTTGGATGAGGCCTTGAGTGACCTGTACTACTGGGAGGTGTCCCTGCGTATGGCAGGGGGTTGGAACTGGATGATCCTTGAGGTCCCTTCCAACCTTACCATTCTATGATTCTATAAGTGACTCTGATTCTGGAAAACTTATTTCAGAGTATCATAACATCCTTATTTTGTCACTTCTTTTCCCCTCTCTTAACAGAAAACAAAATGACAGAACCCCAAAACCTGAATCCAGCCAAACGGTACCGAAGGCAAGATTGGCCTGGGGAGCTGTATGAAAATGGTTCATTTTATTTTGCTAAAAGACATTTGATTGAGAAAGGCTACTTACAGGTTAGTGCCTCTGTTTCTTCATGCTCTTTAGAATAATACATCCTTTGTTCTAGAGGGTTCTGAGTTCAAGAATGTATTTCTGATGCAGTTAGTATGCTGTAATGACACCTGCACCTCAGTACACTTGCTTATTACTTTTAACTTGACAGGTACTGACTTTAGGGCTCTGTGGTTAGCACAGACCAATGCACTGCCAGCCAGTGCTGTGTGCACTTGCAAACAGTGATCTGGACAGTAAAATTTTGTTAAATTCTACATTTTATGAGGATTGCACCACTGCTCTGTGAAGGTTTTTTTTAATTATGTTGGGATGTGGTGGATATTTTTGTCAATAGAAATGAAGTCTTTGCTTAGATAACAAACAAAATTAAGCTTACACTTAAATCACAGAATGTTAGGTGTTGGAAGTGACCTCAAAAGATCATCCAAGCCAATTCCTCTGCCAGAGCAGAGTTACCTAGAATAGGTCACACAGGAACACATCCAGGTGGGTTTGGAATGTCTTCAGAGAAGGAGATTCCACAACCTCTCTGGGAGTCTACTCCAGGGCTCTTGCCACCCTCACAGGGAAAAACTTTCTCCTTCTGTTCTCATAGAACCTCCTCTGCTCCAGCTTGCACCCATTGCCCCTTGTCCTGTCATTGGGCATCCCTGAGCAGAGCCTGACTCTGTCCTCCTGGCACTGCCCTGCACATCTTGATAGCCAGGACTGAGGTCACCCCTCTGGCTGCTCTGCTCCCAGATACAGAGCCCCAACTCCCTCAGCCTGACCTCAGCAGGGAGATGTTCCACTGCCTTCAGGATCTCTGTGGCTCTGTGTTGGACTCTCTCAAGCAGTACCCTGAGGTCCTTCTTGAGCTCAGTGGCCCAGAATTGGACACAATATTCCAGATGCAACCTCGCCAGGGTAGAGTAGGGTGGAAGGAGAACTTCTCTCAACCTACCCACCACAACCCTTCTTATACAGCCCAGGATGTCCTTGGCCTTCTTCACCATAAGGGCACATTGCTGGTTCATAAGCATCCTTCTGTCCACCAGGACCCCCAAGCCCCTGTCCTCTGAGTAAATGCTACAGCTGTTGCTATTGTACTCTATTAAAAGACCTGAGTGTGCCACAAGGCCTGTATTTCATGTTTCTTGCATGCTTTTTCTAGTTGTAAAATGAAAATGCTCTTTGGCTGTTGCCTGTAGGAAGTTGTTTCAAATGCTTCATTGTGACAGTGGTAAAACCTTTTTCAGTGAGGTTCATTTATGCATAAGCCATTGTGACCACTGTCTAACCAGGTACTTGGCCTTCATTACATGGTACTAAATGGTGCAATGTTGGCATTTGTATTTACCCAAGCAGGAAGTTTTAATGGGCTCTGTTTTATTTAGGGTGGTAAAATGGCCTACTATGAAATGCGTGCAGAGCACAGTGTGGATATTGATATAGACATTGACTGGCCTATTGCAGAGCAGAGAGTGTTGAGGTAAACCAAATTTTTCATTCCTTTATAGCTTTGCTATCTCTCATTGTTTCAGATGATGGTTCTGTGTATTCATAATGTCTGCCATGAGAGTCGTCAGGATCAAAGAGAATTGGAAGCTTTTATTTCTGATCATCTTTTCCTGTCTCTCTTGAAATCACCTGAATTGCCTTTGCTCTGTTGTATGGTGGGGGTTTTGTGTTTGTTTGGGTTCTTTTCAAAGTGCAGAAACTTTTGTTTTGGGGAAAACTGTAAGCCCCACTGTACTACAGCAATATGTTGACATCACCTCTGGTTTTTCAGGCTGAGTTGTCCTAGGCTTGCATGGTCTGCTCCATACATACTGATGTGCATAGCTGGGAGTGCTTGTGTTGAGCTGGGTGCACCTTGCCAGCTGCCTTTTCTGTGCAGCTACTCCAAAACTCTCCAAGGAAGTAATGGGTGGGAATGAAAAGAGTCTTCTGTGCCTTTTACATCCTCTGCTCCATTTTGGTTTTGCCCCAGATAAGTGCTACCAAACATAATAGAAGATGCTCAGAGGGCTGGAGCAGCTCTCCTATGAGCACAGGCTACAACAGTTTGGGCTCTTCAGCCTGGAGAAGAGAAGGCTTCCAGGAGACCTTAGAGTAGCCTTGCAGGATCTGAAGGGGGCCTACAGGAAGACTGGGGAGGGACTATTGACAAGGTCTTGTAATGACAGGACAAGGGGCAATGGGTTTGAACTGGCAGAGGGGAGATTAAGACTGGATGTTAGGAGGAAGTTGTTTGCATTGAGGGTGGTGAGACACTGGCACAGGTTGCCCAGGGAGATTGTGGAGCACAGAATCACCCAATGTGATCTTGATCATGTTGGGTGCTTCTGTGCTCCACAACCTCCCTGGAGGTATTCAAGGCCAGGTTGGATGAGACCTTGAGTGACCTGTACTAGTGGGAGGTGTCCCTGCCTATGGCAGGGGGTTGGAACTAGATGATCCTTGAGATCCCTTCCAACTTTACCATTCTATGATTTGTGAATAACCTCTTAATGCTAAGGAAATAACTCTCATCCTGCTATAAGGTCTTGCAATGACAGGACAAGGGGCAATGGGTTTAAACTGTCAGAGGGGAGATTTGGACTGGATATTAGGAGGAAGTTCTTTACAGTGATGGTAGTGAGGCACTGGCACAGGTTGCCCAGGGAGGTTGTGGCTGCTTCCTCCCTGGAGGTGTTCAAGGCCGGGTTGGAGGAGGCCTTGAGTGAGCTGTACTAGTGGGAGGTGTCCTTGACTATGGCAGGGGGTTGAAACTGGATGATCCTTGAGGTCCCTTCCAACCTTACCATTCTATGATTCTATTTAAATAGGCAACATAACTGAGCTGTCTTTTGGATCATTTTGTTGTTTGGTTTTTCTTTTTTTTCTTTGAAGAGAGAGATGATATTTGGAGAATGGCAATGGTGGGAAAAGGCATTACAAAAAAATAATAATTTCAGAGCTGATTTTTCTGTCTGAAGGTCACAGCTGTGTTGGAATGATCTGGTTTTGGAGTGTTCAAAGAGTTCCACCCTAAAAAGATAACTTCTTTGTCTAGCTTTGGATATTTTGGCAAGGAGCCATTGAAAGAAGTGAAGCTGTTGGTGTGCAGTATCGATGGGTGCCTGACAAATGGTCGCATTTATGTGACAGAAGATCAGAAGGAAATGGTCTCCTTTGACTACAGAGATATTGTTGGTGTCGATCTGTTAAAGAGAAGAGGAATTCAGGTAAGTGCTCTGAAGTGTGAGGCTTTGTCTGCTGTAACCTTGAGCATTAAAAGATTCTAGAAGACTGCAGTGTACAAGTTGGGAGTTTCTTCATGGTGCTTCTGATCAAGCAGGATAACGCAGTGGTTCAGGGTTGGGACAGATGTTCTGAGATCCTGCACCAGGTTAGGGTGGATCCCTCCCCTGCTAGAATAAACTTACCACAACATGTATTGTTTTTGTGAAGTCAAGAAAAAAACCCAGTGTGTTTCTTACAGTTTAAAGTAAATCTAACAGTATAGAGAAAAATACAACTGCTACAAGAATATAATAACCTGAGGGAAGATGGGGAAGGGGTCAAGCGGCGGCGAAAGCAAAAGCAACCCTAACAGCGGCAGGGGATGATGGCAGCAGGCACAGGCAAAGCAACAGAAGCAGCAAAGGGAAGACCCAAGCTGTGCTTCCAGACATAAAGCTCTTGATGCTCCAATGAAATGAGACTAACTTATCCATTGTTGCCATTGTATGGCCTCCACCTCCGAGTTTCTTTGGTTTGATTTTTGTTTTTTACGTCTGAGGTAGGAATCTTAACTCAAATGGCCACAGATCCCTTAGAGGAAACCAGAAGATTTTTGAGAAAGTTCTTCATCTTATTCACAGCAGCTACAGCATCTTTCTCTTTTTGTCCTGGAAAAATGTGGGAATAAATGTTTAGGGTATTTTGCCAACACCGATTGGTGACACACATCAATCACTGGATTGATGACTAGATTGGTCTAGATACTAATTGGAAGGCAGCTTTACAGGCAGGGGTATGTTACTTCCTTTTGGCTATAGAAGAGGTAGAAATATCCAAGCAAATTCATAGAATCACAGAATGGAAAGGTTGGAAGGGACCTCAAGGATCATCCAGTTCCAACCCCCTGCCATAGGCAGGGACACCTCCCACTAGTACAGCTCACTCAAGACCTCATCCAACCTGGCCTTGAACACCTCCAGGGAGGGAGCAGCCACAACCTCCCTGGGCAACCTGTTCCAGTTAGCCATGATTGTTGTAAAGAGGGGAAAATCAAACCCCAGACACTTTTGTCTGCATTGTTGTTTATATATAGCTTGCTGTGCTTTAATGTTGTGAGGACTGAGTGTAAATGCAAAGTAAGCAGCTCAGATTGTAATGTGGCTACTTTCATTATTACTGATTATTATTACCACCACTACTAAATTGTGGTGATCTGAATCTTTGCTTGCATTTATGTAAAATCAGCTTCCTGGCTCTTTTCTCTCTGTGCTCATACCTTTGGCAGACCTAGAAGAGTTTTTTTCAGGATAGGAACTAAGAGCAGATTTAGACTTTGAGAGCCTTAACTCAGCTCTGTCACAGACAGAGACAGGCACAGATATGACCTAAGTCGCTATACCCAAAGTAGACTTCTCCAGATACACTTTTGGAGCCTCTCTTGTGGGATTTTTCTTACAACAAGTTAGGTGAGACATTCATGACATCCTCTGATGCATCTTGGCTGCCTTGGGGCAGTAAAATGCAGTAGATGGGTTTTCAAGACTCCCTCAGCTTTTTCTGTGAGGCAAGAGAGTGAAGAAGCCTGTGGTCATTGTCTTGTTGCCTGTGAGAGACCATTTCCATACTTCCTGTGACTTGGAATCTTTCATTGAAACTCTCCTGGTCTTTGTGCTGCACCACATGTGTCTGGCACACAGTTGCTCTGAGCACTATTCCTCTTCATTCTGGGCTTGGAAACGATGCTGAGTTAGTATTTTGAAACAATTACCACCCACTGGGTAAGGAACTGGCTGGATGGTCACACACAGAGTGGTGATCAAGGGCACAATGTCCAGCTGGAGAGCAGTGCCAAGTGGCTCCCTTAGGGGCCAGTGCTGGCACCAGTGCTGTTTGACATCTTTGTCAGTGCCATGGACAGAGGAATCAGTGCACCCTCAGTAAGCAGATGGCACCAAGCTGTGTGGCACAGTTGACTTGCTAGAGGGCAGGGATCCATCCAGAGGGACCTGGACAGGCTGCAGAGGTGTGCCCAGGCCAACCTCATGACATTTAACGAGGCCAAGTCCTGCACCTGGGTAGGCACAATCCCAAGGACAACTCCAGGCTGGGTGGGGAATGGCTGAGAGCAACCCTGAGGAACAGACCCCGGGAGTCTGGGGTGATGAAAAGCTCAACATGAGGCTGCAGTGGGAGTGCAACCCAGACAGCAACTGTGTGCTGGGCTGCAGCAAGAGCAGTGTGGGCAGCAGGGCAAGGGAGGGGATTGTGCCCCTTTGCTCTGCTCTCCTCAGACCCCACCTGGAGTCCTGTGTGCAGTTCTGGAGCCCCCAGCACAGGAAGGACATGGAACTGTTGGAGTGGGTCCAGAGGAGGCCATGAAGAACCTCAGAGGGCTGCAGCAGCTCTGCTGGGAGGACAGGCTGAGAGAGTTTGGGCTGTGCAGCCTGGAGAAGAGAAGGCTTCCAGGAGACCTTAGAGTAACCTTCCAGTATCTGAAGGGGGCTCCAGGAAGGCTGGGGAGGGACTATTGACAAGGTCTTGTAATGACAGGACAAGGGCAATGGGTTTAAACTGGCAGAGGGGAGATTGAAATGAGATTAGGAAAAAATTCCTTAGAGTGAGGGTGGTGAGACACTGGCGCAGGTTGCCCAGAGAGGTTGTGCCTGCCCCCTCCCTGGAGATGTTCAAGGCCAGGTTAGATGAGACCTTGAGTGAGCTGTACTAGTGGGAGGTGTCCCTGCCTATGGCAGGGGGTTTTAACTAGGTGATCTTTGAGGTCCCTTCCAACCTTACCGTTCTATGATTCTATAGTTAGGGGGGATAAGTTTGTTGACAGTTTGGAAAGAAAACTTGGAGGGACTGTGTCTGAGATTTTTAAGAACTCCTGCTGCAATAATTTTCTAGGTTTGGTTTGCCTGCTGCATGGTTTCTGTAATTTCAGGTTTGGAATGAACTTCCAGAGATGAATGTTTTGTGCTACTTCAGTCTTTTTAGTGCTCTGTTGATGCCCTGGAGTCCTGCTGTAAATAAAATCATGTTTATTAAATACAAGAACCACAGAAAAGACTTCATAATATTCTGCTTCTAGAAATGTTACAGAAACCTTCCTTGGGAATTTCCTTATTCCCTTTGGTGTTGTAATTAGTTGATACTGCAGTGGGTAATCAGCATGCCACTCTGCTGTGTTACCCACTCTGTTATGTTGCATTCAAAAAGACAAATGGAAAAATTTTTTGAACCTCAGGTTTTACAAAACAGCTACAAGTGTGAAATGGGGCTTTGGGATGCTGATTGAAGCAGCCTGTTACTGAATGCTTTTATGATTCTGCCTGTGGCAGGGGGTTGGAACTAGATGATCCTTGAGGTCCTTTCCAGCCTTTCCATTCTATGATACCTGAGGGAGCTGCCTCAGGTATCAGGAGGTTATCAGGAGCTGCAATGAGCAAAACTTGTGCTGTTTGCTTTCTTAGTAAAACAACTTCTATGTCTGACTTGTGTGTAGGTAGGATTTATCTAACTTGACTCTGCTTTAACAGGTTCGACTCATCTCTGAGAGAGACTGTTCCAAAACACTGTCAGCCATGCAGCTGGGATGTGTAGCAAAGGTTGGCACAACAAATAAACTACAGGTCCTGGAGGACTGGCAAAAAGAGATGAGCCTGAGCTGGAAAGAAGTCGCCTACTTAGGTCAGTTCCTGGTGTTTTGGTAGTAAAATTGAGATGCTGTGCCATCCACAAATGCAGACTGCTCAACTTCAAGGCTCTACCCTAAACTTAATGGGATTCAAGTGCAGATAGAATGGTAAGGTTGGAAGGGACCTCAAGGATCATCTAGTTCCAACCCCCTGCCATAGGCAGGGACACCTCCCACTAGTACAGCTCACTCAAGGCCTCATCCAACCTGGCCTTGAACACCTCCAGGGAGGGAGCAACCACAACCTCCCTGGGCAACCTGTGCCAGTGTCTCACCACCCTCACTGCAAACTTCTCCTGACATCCAGTCTAAATCTTCCCTCTGCCAGTTTAAGCCCACTGCCCCTTGTCCTGTCATTGCAAGACCTTGTCAGTAGTCCCTCCTCAACCTTCCTGTATGCCCCCTTCAGATACTGGAAGGCTAAATTGCTGCACACCATTGCTTGTTAGGATACAAACTAAACATTAAAGGCATTGATTAATCACTGTAATTGATAAGGGAGGTCTTAGCTATTTTTGTGATTGGAACACTGGAACAGGTTGCCCAGAGAGTTGGTTTGGGGCCCATCCCTATTGACACTCAAGATGAGGCTCATCAGGGCTCTGGGCAACCTCATCTAGTTGAGCTTTTGCTGTTGCACATACAGTTCCAGCTCTTTACCATGAGGATTGTGACACACTGGAACAGGTTGCCCAGGGAGGTGGTTGGGGCCCCATCCCTAATGATACTCAAGGTGAGGCTCAAAAGGGCTCTGGGCAACCTCATTTCATTGAGGTTTTGCTATTGAGCAATCATACAGTTCCAGCTCTTTACCATGAGAGTAGCTGAAACACTGGAACAGGTTCCCCAGGGATGTGGTTGGGGCCCCATCCCCATTGATACTCAAGATGAGGCTCATCAGGGCTCTGGGCAACCTCATTTCATTGAGGTTTTGCTATTGAGCAATCATACAGTTCCAGCTCTTTGCCATGAGGATTGTGACACACTGGAACAGGTTGCCCAGGGAGGTGGTTGGGGCCCCATCCCTATTGATACTCAAGATGAGGCTCAAAAGGGCTCTGGGCAACCTCACCTGGTTGAGGATGTCCCTGCTTACTGCAGAGGGTGTTGGTCTAGATGACCTTTGGAGATCCCTTCCAACCCAGGCCATTCTGTGATTTGGAACTGAGTTTGTTTCACTTCAGATGGGACTTGTATAGATCATACCCCAAAATGGACACAATTAAAACTGCAAACTGTGTGCTTCTGCACTAAACTGTATTCCAGTGGCAGCTTAAGTGCTGTGGGCCTGCAAATGTTTTTGCAGCTGCTCAAATCATTTTGCTACTCTTCAAAGTAGCATTCTCCTACCTAAAGATTGAGTGAGGTGTGGTCAGCATTTACATGTTATCACTGAGATCTGCACATCTGCAAAGTGCTGTTGAGATGAAAGCTGTGACACTTTTTTTTTGCAAGATTAATATGTGTACAGCAGGAAAAAAAAAACATTTTTGCTCCCTTTTCCACCCACTGTGGTGGTGGTTTTTTTTTTTTTCCTTGTCTCTCATCTTTCTCCATAGGAAATGAAGAGTCTGATGTGGAATGCCTGAAGAAAGCTGGCATGAGTGGTGTGCCTGCTGATGCCTGTGCAGTTGCTCAGAAGGCTGCTGGTTATATCTGCAAAAACAATGGTGGCTGTGGAGCTGTCCGGGAGTTTGCAGAACACATTTTCCTCTTGCTAGAGAAAGTGAACTCTGCGAGGAAGCAAAGGCAAGAAATTAGTTCAGCAGAGAAAGAAAGGGGGAAATGAGAACAGCAGGAGGGGAAATGAGGAACTAATGACAAAAGAGTAACACAGTTGGTCAGTCCTGCTTTTCTTTTCCTCTCTCTGTAAGTTTGCATCTCAAAGGATGGCTTCTCCTCCAAGTGGTGCATAACAGTGGAGTTCAAGTGGTGTTGCCTTTGATCTTTCCCTCTAATTTAAGGTCCCACTTGGAGTAAGTGCTGATACTCCTGATTGTATGCTGAGCTTATGATGCTTATTGATATCATCATACTCATGGTTATTTGAAAGCCATTTAAGTGCAGTGAAAGGGATGCTACAAAAGGTAGTGTCCTGTAAATCTACTCTCAAGCATTACAACTGTCCTACAGCAGTGATTTGTCTTTATTTCATAATCTGAATATTTTCAGGAGTCAGTGACTTTGCATGACTTGGGGATTTGCAATCCAGACTTCAAAAAAAAAATAAAAGAATTTGTCAGATTTGCTCATTTGCTTTGTATTTCCTGTGTCAAATGTCAACAGGACCTTGCAGTTGTGTGTTTGCTTTTCACAGGGTTCATCCCTAGTACAGAAGAGTTTTAGCATATGCTGGAGAAGGTCAGGTATAAAACAACTCTAATAGTCATAGAATCATAGAATGGTAAGGTTGGAAGGGAACTCAAGGATCATCCAGTTCCAACCCCCTGCCATAGGCAGGGACACCTCCCACTAGTACAGCTCACTCAAGGCCTCCTCCAACCTGGCCTTGAACACCTCCAGGGAGGGAGCAACCACAACCTCCCTGGGCAACCTGTGCCAGTGTCTCACCACCCTCACTGTAAAGAACTTCCTCCTAACATCCAGTCTAATTCCTTCCTGTATTTTTCAGACAGGTCAGTTAATGTACAACTAGTTAATACTAGTATTAGTTAGGAAAAGCATTTAGGCATAGATTGAGTTTTAAGTTCATAGATAATTAAGCTGCATTTGAATTATAGCTTTTATTTGTAGATTCATAAACTGATTTGGGTTGCAAAGGACCTCCAAAGATCATCCAGTCCTACCTCCCTGGAGTCAGCAGGGACATCCTTCACTAGATCAGCTTGCTCAGAGCCTTGGTGAGCCTGACCTTGAATATCTCCACAGGTGAAATCCCAACTCCCTCCCTTGGCAACCTGTCCCAGTGTTCCATCACCCTCATGGCACAGAGGGGTGACCTCATTCATGTTTATAAAGATGTGCAGGGCAGTGTCAGGAGCACAGAGCCAGATCTGCTCAGGACATAGGAGCAGTGTGTGCAGGCTGGAGCAGAGGAGGCTTCATGTGAACATAAGGAGAAAGTTATTCACTGTGGGGGTTCCAGAGCCCTGGAGCAGGCTGCCCAGAGGAGTTTGTGGAGTCTCCTTCCCTGCAACATTCCAAACCTGGTTTGCTGCCTTTCTCTGTGACCTGCCTCAGGTGATCCTGCTCTGGCATGGATGATCTTTGGAGGGCAACCCCTAACACTGTGATTCTGTGTGAATTGGGTTCAGTGTGACCAACAGCCAAGTAAGAATTCTTCACTTGGGCAGAAGAGTGAGCGAAGGGAGTTGTGTTAAATCGCTATAAAACACAGTGCTGGGGAGGGAAAGGGGAGCTAGGGGGAAAGACCACTGAAGAAACTGCCAGTGGCCAAAACCAGGTGCCTGCTGATTTTGGCAGTGCTTCCCACTTTTCCTGTGGCCTCATGAGTCTCTGAAGATGGACACTGCTTGCAGGCATTTAATAAAGCTCAACACACCTGAGGAGCCTTTGTCCCTGTGTTTGCCCGTTCCTGACCCTTGCTTTCGTCATCTCATTTCTGGTATGGGGAAAAGCCTCCTGCAGTTTTATCCTTGTTTCACAGCAAGTATCAGTGATTCATTCTAAAATGTCATTGGGTAGCCCTGACAGCAAGAAGCAGGACACAGCTTTACTGTTACTGATAGGAATTAATCATCTAATCTTCACACTCATTGAAAATAGGGCAAAAGAGCACACAGAACTGCTTAAGGCTACAATGACATCAGCTGAATCAGCATCCACTGGCCACAAATAGCAGGGGGAAGTTGCTCAGCAAGTTCTTGGGCAAAATATAATTGGAGGTTGGGATAACATTCTGGAAACATCACAGGCTTGGCCCAGTTGTTCACATACACTTGCAGACAAGTTCCTTGGCTAAAGTGGCGTTAGATCAACTTCTGTGGTCCTCAAGTTAAAAGTTCATTGTGGAGATCATAGAATGGTTTGGGTTGGAAGGGACCTCCAATGGTCACCCAGTCCCAATTTCCTGTAGTCAGCAGGGATCCTCCACTAGAGCAATTTGCTCACAGCCTTGACAAGGCCTGGCCTTGAATAGCTCCAGGAATGGGCCTTCAACCACCTCCCCGGGCAAACTGTTGCAGTGTTGCAGCACCCTCATGGTGCAGAACTTGTTCCCAACATCCAATCTGAATCTGCTCTTATTTCAAACCATTACCCCTTGTCCTGTCCCTGCAGGCCTTTGCAAACAGTCCCTCTGCAGCCTTCTGGTACCCTTCAGGTAATGGAAAGCTGCTCTAAGGTCTCCCTGGTACCTTCTCTTCTCCAGGCTGAACAGCCCCAACTGTCTCAGTCTGTCCCCATAGGGAGGTGCTGCAGTGCTTTCCTCATCCTTGTGGCCCTCTGGATCTGCTCCAGCAGTTCCAAGTCTCTCTTCTCCTGGGGACACCAGAACCAGACTGATGTCCTTGCAGAAGCTGTCAGTCAGAAATGGAGGACTTCATAGGCAGGCTGAGCATCAGGACTGTGCCTTGGTACCCAGAGACAGTCCTGCTCCCTTCCAAATGCATCCGATTCCTTTCAGAATGTGCTGCTTCAGAGCCCGGCAGCACCCTGTGAAAATGATTCTATAGTTCGTGTGCTGAGCTTTGCAGTTTCAGGGCCGCGGTCAGCAGATGTCAGTGAAGAACAACCCTTTGAAGGGCAGCGCAGCTGCAGCTTCCCTTTGTGCTGGTGGCAAGCCTGGATGCAGAGCCTACCCTAAAGTGGCCGTGCCTCTGGTGCCATGAGATTGTGACCGTTTCCAAAATCGCTATACCCCCATTTAGCAGTTTGGAAAGAGACCAGAAGGAATCCCAGCAATGCGGTTTGTGCCTCCATGCTTTTCTGTCATGGACTTTTTCAGCTGAGCGGCTGTCAGGTGTTCCCTGCTTGCTCCCTGTGCAGCGGAAGGTGCCACTGCTCTGCTCTGCTGGGCCATGGAGAAGCCTCCTCTGCGGGAGTCCAGAAAGACCAATGTTGCACCATTAACACCCCTGGTCTTTCACTCTGCTTTCCTGCAGTTTATGGTCTGTGCTATGCAGGACAGGTTAAAAAAATAGCCAACAGAGTGCTGGGCTGCGGCAAGAGCAGTGTGGGCAGCAGGGCAAGGCAGGGGATTCTGCCCCTTTGCTCTGCTCTCCTCAGACCACACCTGGAGTCCTGCGTGCAGTTGTGGAGCTCCCAGCACAGGAAGGACATGGAAGTGTTGGAGTGGGTCCAGAGGAGGCCACCAAGATGCTGAGAGGGCTGCAGCAACTCTGCTGTGAGGACAGGCTGAGAGAGTTGGGGCTCTGCAGCCTGGAGAAGAGAAGGCTTCCAGGAGACCTTAGAGTAGCCTTCCAGAATCTGAAGGGGGCTCCAGGAAGGCTGGGGAGGGGCTATTGACAAGGTCTTGTAATGCCAGGACAAGGGGCAATGGGTTTGAAGTGGCAGAGGGAAGATTGAAACTGGATGTTAGGAGGAAGTTGTTTGCAGTGAGGGTGGTGAGACACTGGCACAGGTAATTGAAGATCACATTGGGTGATTCTGTGCTCCATAACCTCCCTGGAGGTGTTCAGGACCAGGCTGCATGAGGCCTTGAGCAACCTGTTCTAGTGAGAAGTGTCCCTGCCTATGGCAAGGGGGTTGGAAATGCATGATCTTTGAGGTCACTTCTAACCTAAACCATTCTGTGATTCTATAAATGTGAAACGTGTGGCTGGAAAGAACATTTGTGTCTGTTGTAGGTTAGGCTATAGCTCAGCTTTTCAGTAACCACACACCCTGAGGATGAGCTTGCCTTACAGATGTGTAAGTTCAGCCCTCAAAGCAGAGTAATTGTGTTTGTCTGCTTGAGTTTCTTTTTTATCAGCTTTTGCTGTGGTTTTAATGCCTTGGAGTTGTATGGGTAGGGAGAAAGTCCCTAAAGGCAGCCTGCAAAGCTGAAGGTGAGGCCAAAAAACACATCTGGGGCTGCTCAGCCTGGAGTAGAGGAGGCTCAGGGCAGACCTCATTGCTCTCTACAACTATGTGAAGGGAGGTTGTAGCCAGATGAGATTGGGCTCTTCTGCCAGGCACCCAGCCACAGAAGGAGGGGACACAGCCTCAAGCTGTACCAGGGGAGGTCTAGGCTGGATGTTAGGAGGAAGCTGTTTACCAGAGAGAGTGATTGGCATTGGAATGGGCTGCCCAGGGAGGTGGTGGAGTCACTGTCCCTGGAGGTGTTGAAGCAAAGCCTGGATGGGGCACTTAGTGCCATGGTCTGGTTGGTTGGTTAGGGCTGGGTGCTAGGTTGGGCTGGGTGAGCTTGGAGGTCTCTTCCAACCTGCTTGATTCTATGATTCTACTTGATCTCTCTTCTACTACTGCATCAATAGACTTGAGTTTTGCATTTCAGTTGTGGAGCAGCACAAGGACCTGCTTGATTCTCTGATTCTATGCTCACAGAATAAATTTTTCACTTGGTTCACATATCAGCCCCTTGGGAGAGAGCACAGACAGCTGATTCTCCTAAAATCTGTCTTATCAGGGCAGGGTAAGCAAATAAGTTGTGTTCAGGTTAAACATTTCTGGGCAGTGGTTTGTTTGCCCCAGTAGAACATTGAGTTCTGTTGCACAAGGATTGTGCAGTAAGAAGGTTCTCATCCAAACTCTGGAGACAAGCAGGAAGAAAAGTCAAAAGGAAAAAGCCCATGTTTATGGTTCCTCAGCATATGGTGCAGCACTTTACATGGGTTTGTATCAGTTGCTTTTAAAACACATATCCTATACATGATCTTTACCCTTCCAGTATCTGAAGGGGGCCTACAGGAAGGCTGGGGAGGGACTATTGACAAGGTCTTGTAATGACAGGAGAAGGGGCAATGGGCTTAAACTGGCAGAGGGGAGATTGAAACTGGGTGTTAGGAGGAAGTTGTTTGCAGTGAGGGTGGTGAGACACTGGCACAGTTTGCTCAGGGAGGTTGTGGAGCACAGAATCACCCAATGTGTTCAAAGATCCCTGGAGGTGTTCAAAGCCAGGTTTAGATGAGGCCTTGAGTGAGCTGTACTAGTGGGAGGTGTCCCTGCCTATGGCAGGGAGTTGGAACTAGATGATCCTTGAGGTCCCTTCCAACCTTCCCATTCTGTGATTCTATGATCTAACCCAGCAGCAAGTTACACCAAAGAACTACACCTTATATATATTAAAAAAAGAATGTATTTTATAAACAAAGTCCTCCTCAGATCTTCACATATGCAGTTGGAATTTTCATCTTCCTTTTCAATAACAAAGTCTGATAAGATAAAACACTTTCCAAATCATGGTAGATCATGGAAGGAGAAAGTCTGGGGTCAAGTCTGTGGTCATCTCCTTATGATGTGGTTTTAGACTTTCTTCTATATGCAGAGTGTTAGTGGGGGTTCATTTGGTTGCTTTGTTGGGGGCTTTTTCCTTAACATCTTCCAGTGAAAGTCCTAAATCAGATCTAAGAAGTCCATTTGTATCCCTCTAGAGCAAACCATAACTAAATGATAAAGCAGATTTGGTTGTAGAAAACAGGTCTGACACCTGACTCTGTAAAACCATCTACCACTGCCTGCTGAAAGCTGCATTCAGTTCTGGCATTGTGTCCTCCAAATCTCATGTTTGCAATCCTTGCTCCTGGGGGGGGATGGCAAACAGACTGGGATCCCCCACTCATGGTTCCCACCTGTTGCTCTGCCTGTGTTCTGTTGAGAACTGGGTGCTGTTCTTCACCTGCAGTTAAAATTCATAGGTGAGGTTCTTTGCCATTTTGCTCAGTTTCATTTTCTCATTAAATATCTCCTCAAACCTTCGGTTCTGTTTTGGAGTGAAGTGGTTCTTCCAATCACCAACAGCACCTAGAAGAGCAGGGGCAGAAAAAAAAATGGTGAGGTTAGCAATATAATAGTGCAGAAAATGGTTTAAAGGCAGCTCAGTTCTGTTTGCAGTTGGCCTAGATGATTAATTATTGTCAGCCATAGCCTAAATTATTCTTAACCATAACTCTCTAAATTAGATCATGATCACAACTGCACTAGGTCATGGTTACGAGATGTATTGTTCTGGTGAGACTCTGATGGAAGCAGCTGGATCCATCAGACCTGGGTTGTGCCAAAAACACTAAGTGCTACATGAGGAAGAGCAGGTTTCCTAGATTGAATTAGAGCTCTTGGTCACCTCAGCAGGGAGGTATCTTGCATCCTTAGGTATACATCCTTAGGTATGCAGCTAATGGTTATGCAGTTATGTCCAGGGCACCTGGGCTCTTTCACAGTCAGTAGGGGAAAATGGTTTCTTCCTGGCTGGAAGTCATCTCATTAGGCTTCCAGGAGATCTTAGAGTAGCCTTCCAGTATCTGAAGGGGGCTCCAGAAAGGCTGGGGAGGGACTCTTGACAAGGTCTTGCAATGACAGGACAAGGGGCAATGGGTTTGAAGTGGCAGAGGGGAGATTGAAACTGGATGTTAGGAGGAAGTTGTTTGCAGTGAGGGTGGTGAGACACTGGCACAGGTTGCCCAGGGAGGTTGTGGAGCACAGAATCACCCAATGTGATCTTTGATCAGGTTGGGTGATTCTGTGCTCCACAACCTCCCTGGAGGTGTTCAAGGCCAGGTTGGAGGAGGCCTTGAGTGACCTGTACTAGTGGGAGGTGTCCCTGCCTATGGCAGGGGGTTGGAACTAGATGATCCTTGAGGTCCCTTCCAACCTTCCCATTCTATGATTCTATGATTCTAAGAAAACAACTCCTGCAGAGATTTTGAAGTCACATCTGAGCTAAGCACTGCTGAAGATTTCCCTATGGATTCCAGCTTGGCCAAAGTTTGAAGGCTACCTGTGAGGCCATCAGGTGACTGAGTCATCCATCCTGACACTGTTGTCATTGTCAGCATATTCCCTTTTCAGGAGTATTTCAGTCAGATAAGAGGTGGTAAGGAGGATAAAGGCTGTGAGCAGTCTCTTGTGGAAGGAATGTGTCTCCATCTCTCTCACTCCTAAGTGACCTTTGCAGGTGATGTCAGGGGGACATGTTGTAAAAGAATGAGCTGGTCAGCTTTTAGATAAAGTGTAATGTTCTGTGAACCTTTCCTCTTAGCTTAAAAGCTCCCATGGAGCAATATTAGTCAGGCTTGTTCAGCCTCTTCCATTCCTCTCTAGCAGAAGTGTGTGTTTTTAGCTGGAGAAAAAAAGTGATTTTTAAGAATACTCAGAGGGCTGCAGCAGCTCTGCTGTGAGGACAGGCTGAGAGAGTTGGGGCTGTGCAGCCTGGAGAAGAGAAGGCTTCCAGGAGACCTTAGAGTAGCCTTCCAGTATCTGAAGGGGGCTCCAGGAAGGCTGGGGAGGGACTATTGACAAGGTCTTGCAATGCTAGGACAAGGGGCAGTGGGTTTGAACTGGCAGAGGGGAGATTTAGACTGGATGTTAGGAGGAAGTTGTTTGCAGTGAGGGTGGTGAGACACTGGCACAGGTTGCCCAGGGAGGTTGTGGAGCACAGAATCACCCAATGTGATCTTTGATCACATTGGGTGATTCTGTGCTCCACAACCTCCCTGGAGGTGTTCAAGGCCAGGTTGGAGGAGGCCTTGAGTGAGCTGTACTAGTGGGAGGTGTCCCTGCCTATGGCAGGGTGTTGGAATTGGATGATCTTTGAGGTCCCTTCCAACCTTCCCATTCTATGATTCTATAAGAAGGCTCCAAATTGAAGGATCCTATCACTGAGTGTGGGACCCACCCAAACCATCACTCCAGCCCAGGAAAGACCTTGGCCTGCAGCCTCTGGCTGGATTCCCAAATCCTCATGCTTTGTTAAGCCTGGAGCAGGGAACTTACCTTTCCTGAAAACCAGCTTCCTGTTGGATGTCAGCGCACAGACGGTGTGGCTGGGATCGCTGTTTTCCTTTTCTGTGTCACTTTTCATCTCTGAGAAAGAGGTCTTCTTGCAGATGTCTTGGATATCATTTTCACTGACATTTAAACCCAGGAACAGACTGATTTCCTTTACAATTTTAGGGAGGTCCTGAGGTAGGGGAAAAATAAAGCTTGCAATGACAGGACAAGGGGCAATGGGTTTGAACTGGCAGAGGGGAGATTGAAACTGGATGTTAGGAGGAAGTTGTTTGCAGTGAGGGTGGTGAGACACTGGCACAGGTTGCCCAGGGAGGTTGTGGAGCACAGAATCACCCAATAGGATCAAAGATATTTCCATCCCTCTAATTCCCAAGCGATGCTTCCTGAAGTAAGAGCAGAGAACATATTTACCTTCTTCATGTCTTCATAGAACAAAAACAGGATATTTTTGTCATTTGCGTGTTCTTCCCAGCTGAGGAAATGATCAAACCAGGATCCACAGACAACTGGAAAAGAAAACCCACACAAAAGAATTTCATAGAATCACAGAATCATAGAATGGTAAGGTTGGAAGGGACCTCAAGGATCATCTAGTTCCAACCCCCTGCCATAGGCAGGGACACCTCCCACTAGTACAGGTTACTCAAGGCCTCATCCAATCTGGCCTTGAACACATCCAGGGAGGGAGCAGCCACAACCTCCCTGGGCAACCTGTTCCAGTGCCTCACCACCCTCACTGTAAAGAACTTCCTCCTAACATCCAGTCTAAATCTCCCCTCTGCCAGTTTAAGCCCATTGCCCCTTGTCCTGTCATTGCAGGACCTTGTAAATAATCCTTCCCCAGCCTTCCTGTAGGCCCCCTTCAGATACTGGAAGGCTACTATCAGGTCCCCTCGAAGCCTTCTCTTCTCCAGGCTGAAGAGCCCCAACTCCCTCAGCCTGTCCTCATAGGAGAGCTGCTCCAGCCCTCTGATCATCTTTGTGGCCCTCCTCTGGACCCGCTCCAACACTTCCATGTCCTTCCTGTGCTGAGGGTTCCAGAACTGCACACAGTACTCCNCCTCCCTTGCCCTGCTGGCCATGCTTCTCTTGATGCAGCCTAGGACTCGGTTGGCTGTCTGGGCTGCATGTGCACACTGCAGGCTCATGTTGAGCTTTTCATCAACCCAGACTCCAAGGTCCTTTTCCTCAGGGCTGCTCTCCAGCCATTCACCACCCAGCCTGTATTTGTGCTTGGGATTGTGCCTACCCAGGTGCAGGACCTTACACTTGGCCTTATTGAATTTCATCAGGTTGGCCTGGGCCCAACTCTCCAGCCTGTCCAGGTCCCTCTGGATGGCATCCCTGCCCTCTAGCAAGTCGACTGTGCCACACAGCTTGGTGTCATCTGCAAACTTGCTGAGGGTGCACTCCATTCCTCTGTCCATGTCACTGACAAAGATGTTAAACAGCACTGGTGCCAGCACTGACCCCTGAGGGACACCACTTGTCACTGGTCATGTAAGCTCTCTTCAGAAATACCTCTGACTGTATCTCATAGGTGCAGGAGAGTGATCCCCTATTAGTGTGTCCCCTGTGTTCCTCTAAACTGGGTTACACTCTTTTTTTTTTTTTGAACTGGCTCAACCTTACAATCTGAAGAGGTTCCTGCTCTCATTGGAATGATGCAGATCTTGTTCTGAGATAGGATTCTGTAGCAGAAACAGGCTCCAAACCCACAGAAGGGCCACTAATGAGGGAAAATGTACCTCCCTAACAGGATCTGAGTGTCTCACCAGATGTCTCCAGGTCTGTGCTGACAGAGATAAAATTACTCCCCCAGGAAATCAAATAAGCAGTCTGTTAAATGGAGCCCACTGTTGGTAGCTCCATTTTGGCTCTGTGTTATTTTTTTTTAACCCAAAGAAGAGTTATGTAAATAAGTTATGATGCAAATACATCCCTCAGCCAACAGCACAGGTAACTGAAGGGCTTATCACTGACACATAGCACTTATTTCCTTTGGCTGCTTGATTTGGTGAACCATGGGAGAAGAGATGAATTTCAGCTTCCCCTTAAAGGAAAAAAAGGAGGTGGAGGGGAAGCTCAACATGAGCCAGCAGTGTGCATTTGCAGCCCAGAAATCCAACCAGAGCCTGGGCTGCATCAGGAGCAGTGTGGGCAGCAGGGCGAGGGAGGTGATTCTGCTCCTCTGCTCTGCTCTGCTGAGACCCCTCCTGGGGTACCGCATCCAGTGCTGGAGCCCCTGGGACAAGAGGGATGTGGAGGTGCTGGAGTGTGTCCAGAGAAGGGCCACGAGGATGCTCAGAGGGCTGGAGCTGCTCTGCTGTGAGGACAGACTGAAAGAGTTGGGGCTGTGCAGTCTGGAGAAGAGGAGGCTCCCAGGTGACCTTCTTGTGGCCTTCCAGGATCTGAAGGGGGCTACAAAAAAGCTGGGGAGGGACTTTTTAGGCTGTCAGGGAGTGACAGGACTGGGGGGAATGGAGCAAAGCTGGAGGTGAGGAGATTGAGCCTGGAGGTGAGGAGGAAGTTCTTGAGCATGAGAGTGGTGAGAGCCTGGCATGGGTTGCCCAGGGAGGTGGTTGAGGCCTCATGCCTGGAGGTGTTTAAGGCCAGGCTGGATGAGGCTGTGGGCAGCCTGCTCTAGGGTAGGGTGTCCCTGGATATGGCAGGGGGGTTGGAACTGGATGATCCTTGTGGTCCCTTCCAACTCTGGCTGATTCTACGATTCTAAAGACCAAAATTCTGACTCTTCTGGTCGAAGACAATTTGGACTGCATGGAGAGCTGAGCCAAAAGGCTCCTGTAGGTGATGAGAGCAGACCTGGAGAGAGCAATCACAGCAAGCACTCTCCAGAAATGTGACTTTGCTTTGCCACTGCTACCAGAAAAGTATAATATTGTAATGAGCATCAAACCCTGACATGTAATGAAGTACTTTGCTGAATGCTGAAGCTTATAGCCACCTCCTGCACACAAAGCACTGCCCAGGGCATGTGCTCCACAGTTTTCCATTAAGCCCTGCTCTCCTGCTCAGCCACACTGGGGATGTGACCAACAACAGCACAGAATATCCCTGCTGCCTTCAGGTGTGCAGCATACAACCTTGGAAACAAGATGGACAGCATCACTGTGCATCCTCACCCTTGCTCTGAACTGAGGTTAACTCTGCAGGAGTACTGCAGGGTCTGAGCCAAGCATCACAACATTGCTGTGTTCCTGTTAGGAGCAAACCCAACAAACTCTCCATGGGTCACCTCTTACATACATTTCCCTTGTAACCAACATTTTTATGCCATGTATAAGCACACAGGAAATAGAACTGCAGAATCATAGAATGGTGTGGGTTGGAGGGGACCTCAAAGGCCATCTAGTCCAACCTCAGTGGCTGCTGATTTACAGGAAAATGGGAGCTGCTTTTAAGATTCAGTAGAATCCTCTTTTCTTTTTTTTTTCCACTACTATGCATTCAGAGTTGGTCCTAAACAAGCCAAGATCCTGCAAATCAGTGCCTTAGGGCTCCTCTGAACTAGGAACATAAGATCTGAGACAAAGCTCACACAAGCCAGCAGACAGATTGACTTGTGGAGCGCTGACTGCACTGGTGCTGTGCTTCCAGGCTTTTCCAGGTGAGATGTCATTGTGGCTGTTATCATCACTGTACAGCAGGAACATGTGTCCTGAAAGGAGTAATAAAGCACTAAAAATGGGAGTGGAAAACTGAAACATGGTCCTGTTGTTAGCTTCCATGCCAGCACTATGGCTCATAAAGCTCTCATTCTTGTCCTTGGTCTTTGGACCATGCTACTAAGGCAGCCCATGCCGCACATAGAATCACAGAAGCATAGAATGGGAAGGTTGGAAAGGACTTCAAGGATCATCTAGTTCCAACCCCCTGCCATAGGCAGGGACACCTCCCACTAGTACAGCTCACTCAAGGCCTCCTCCAACCTGGCCTTGAACAACCTGGGCAACCTGGGCCAGTGTCTCACCACCCTCACTGCAAACAACTTCCTCCTAACATCCAGTTTCAATCTCCCCTCTGCCACTTCAAACCCATTGCCCCTTGTCCTGTCATTACAAGACCTTGTCAATAGTCCCTCCTCAGCTTTCCTGTAGCCCCCTTCAGATCCTGGAAGGCTACTCTAAGGTCTCCTGGAAACCTTCTCATGGGGCAGTGTGTGCAGGAGGGCTTTATGGAAGCATCCAAACTCCCTTTGAAGGACCACCCAAGGTTGTCTTCAGGGCTGGAGGAAGAGGCTACATCTGCAAGCACAGCTCCCAGTGCAGCCTGGGGCTTGCCTCCCCACGTGCCCTGTTAGCACATGAGCCACACAGAGCTGGCTGAGCAGCTTCAAACAGAGTGCCTGCCCCACTAACCTGCTCACCAGGCTCACTAACCTGCTAACCCAGGGCAGGCTCAGCTGCTCTGCTCTCTGCTGAGGAGCAGCTGTGTACACAGAGCTCCTCTATCACAGTTTAACCATGGATTCTTGGTAGGAATCTGGCTGTTCCTGTGATACACAAGGCAAAGCTGGAAGTGTTTTAACACTGGCAAATCCACACCAGGATTTTGGCAAAGTGTCAGAGGCTTCAGGGTGCTTGTGGGAAGAAAAGAAATCATGAGGTTGTCTGTGAGAACATGGCTTGTAACAGATATGCTGGAACACTGCTCCAGTGAGGGCAGGCTGAGGGAGCTGGGGTTGGCTAGCCTAGGGAAGAGAAGGCTCCAGACAGACCTAATAGCAGCCTATCAGGACCTGAAGTGGGCTACAAGCAGGCTGCAGAGGGACTGTTTGCAAAGGCCTGCAGGGACAGGACGAGGGACAATGGTTTGGAATGAGAGCAGAGCAGATTTAGATTGGATGTTAGGAACAAGTTCTGCACCATGAGGGTGCTGCAACACTGCAACAGGTTGCCCAGGGAGGTGGTTGAGGTCCCACCCCTGCAGATATTCAAGGCCAGATCTTGTCAATGCTGTGAGCAAGCTGCTCTAGCAGAGGATGACTCTGCTGCCTACAGGGATTGGACTGGATGACCTTTGGAGGTCCTTTCCAACCCAAACCATTCTGTGATTCCATGTGAAAGAGCAGCAAGACCCTGCAAAGAGCAGCTGTACTGGAATGCTGCAGCCACTTGTTGCAATGTCTCCTTGCAAGGCTGAAGCCAGCATCCTGTTCTTGTTCCCTTTAGCATTAGAAGTTATCCTGAAGGAAAACCCCAACCAAAGCCACGAGAGTGTGGATTTCAGCTAGGAATTTTTCCTAGCTCTATCTGTGCATCAGAAGCTAATGTAAACTGCAAGGAGGAAACAGAACCTTTGTCCTTACCATCTCCTTTTAAGAACAAGTCAAAGAAAGCAGTCCAGGTGTCAACAGTGGGAAGGTTTGGGTTGTCCCTGTAGTAGTGGTACATGGAAACTGCAGTGTCTTTGGGATTTCTGCTGATGTAGATCATCTGTAAATGAAGATTGTGCAGTTCTTAATGACAACATCCTTTGTTTTAGAGGAGTTCTGTAGCATTTTCACAGGCAGCATCAAAACCCTTTCCTTTAGGGCCCCTCTGTCAGTGACCATGCCATTAAGATATTTGTCCCTGCTCAGGCAGGAGTCAGTGGTTAGTAAACAATTCCATGTAGGCTGAGCTGTGTCTCCTGCAGCTGGGTAGTGTTTCTGTTTTATGAAAGAGGCTGTGTTCACTTTACCTCCTGAGTCAGGACACACTGGCCCATCCATCTAACAGAGGAAGCTTACTGGCTAATTAACATTCACAAGACAGATGCAAAATGTAGTTTTTCACCTTTTGTGCAAACTATCCTTGCGTCCCAAAAGTCTGCATCTGAGTAATCCTAACATTTTTTTTTACTTCTAAGCTAAAATCTGAGGCCCAGGACTGATTTTTTTTTTTTTTTTTTAAAGGACATCATATATTAGCATGGATTCTGCTTCCCACCTTTTAGTTCTTATCCCTTTCTCCTCTATAAGCTCCTCATAATGTTTCAATAGGAGGGGCAGAGTACCTTCACCTCCAGAACAGTCAGGAAGTACCCAAGGTAAGTATTTGTTAAGTGCTACAGCCACTAGGAAACAAGGTCATGTAAACATCCTCTATCTCTAAGGTATTCCTGATGGAGTTTGTATGGTGCCAGGTAAACATCTCCTACCCCTAAGCCATTCCTGATGTAGTTTGTATGGTGCTAGATAAACATCTTCTACCTCTAAGCTGTTCCTGATGTAGTTTGTATGGTGCCAGGTAAACATCTTCTACCTCTAAGCCATTCCTGATGTAGTTTGTATGGTGCCAGGTAAACATCTTCTACCCCTAAGCCATTCCTGGTGTAGTTTGTATGGTTCCAGGTAAACATCTTCTACCCTTAAGCCATTCCTGGTGTAGTTTGTATGGTTCCAGGTAAACATCTTCTACCCCTAAGCCATTCCTGATGTAGTTTTTATGGTGCCAGGTAAACATCTTCTACCCCTAAGCCATTCCTGATGTAGTTTGTATGGTGCCAGGTAAACATCTTCTACCCCTAAGCCATTCCTGATGTAGTTTTTATGGTGCCAGGTAAACATCTTCTACCCCTAAGCCATTCCTGATGTAGTTTGTATGGTGCCAGGTAAACATCTTCTACCCCTAAGCCATTCCTGGTGCAGTTTTTATGGTGCCTTGGTATACAAATTGGGAGCAGCAGGGCGTAGAGGAGCAGAATTTAGTCCCTAGCTCAAGTCCCAGCTCACACTGGCTGCTGGTCCAGCTGTGTCTCCAAAATTCACAGCAAAACATTCCTGGAAACTCTAAATCATTTGAAAATTATTAGGGAATAACAAGAGATTCCCAATAGACACTTAACCCATCTGAACTGCTTTTACATATATATATATTTGGGGGTTTTTTGGCCTTACCTTGCAGTTTTTATTCTTAAAATTTGGAGGTAGCATGTTGTAGTCTAAGTGTGTAGGGATGACTCTCTTTGATGAGACTCGATTCAGTTCCTCCAGTTTGGATAGGTCTCCAAATTCAATGGGAGATGTTAGGGTAATCTGAGCACTGTAAAGGTTCTTTATAACTCCTGCCAGCCAGTGAGTGCCTGCAGGAAAGAAAGTTTGAGAGGCGGGGCAGGGGG
>VWZE01007038.1:123508-151057 GCA_013396675.1 Eubucco bourcierii | reverse complement strand
AGAGAGAGGGAGAGAGAGAGGGAGAGGGAGAGGGAGAGGGAGAGGGAGAGAGGTGTGCCTGGCCCAGGGATGTCCTTCTGTAGAGTGGTTCCTCGGGTCCTCGTTGTGGGGGCTTCCGCGGTGGTGGTGCTCTGGTCGTATGTGCGTGCTTTTTGCGGGCGTCGCTTGTGCCTTTTTATACGGTTTTCAGGCGGGTTGTCCAGGTGCAGCTCCCCAGGAAATCTTCCTGCGTATTCTCATGCATCTTCGGGGGCCCGGCGGTGGCACTGGGCAGGGCCTCCGCCCCCTCCCTGCACCATCCGTACCCCAAATATGCAGCAGTCTGTCTTCGGGGTAGCTGGGGTGAAGTATCGCGTCCGTAGCGTTCAAGCCAGGCTGACATCTCGGAACTTCATCAAGACATTCTATTTAGCATTCCTGAGCTCTTGGGCAGATGTCTGGGCCAAGTTCACAAAGGTGCTGTTTGCATCCCTTTGCCAGCAATCCGGGCCCATCTTTAACAAAGGCAATCTTTATCTTTGTTAATTACATTATGGGAGGGGCAATCAGCCTCTCACAACATCTAACAGCAGCGATGCTGCACTTGGTAGCTTTTCTGCAGTGCTGGAAGCCTTGCAGAAAGCCTCCTTGAGTTCAGCACTCATCGAGTCCTGTGATTTAACAACTCTGATCTCCAAAGTCTCTGGTTTGATAGGCGTTGCTGTCTGTGACAGCTACACACACACATTTGGGAATAACTAAGCTCCCGTGGAGGAAGCCAAGCATATGTTCAGAGTCATGGTGCATTTATGTCACGTCACATTGTGAAGCTCTTTGACCTTCTTTTAGCCCTTCCACAACAAATCGTTGCCTGAGGATGTTCTATGCCAGATCCACAACTGATAGAGCTAATCATAGGAGTGCAGAGCTGTGCCCTTTACCGACCTGGCAGGGAGATGGCACAGCTGTGAGGTTACCACTGCTGAGCCAGCCTCTGCTCTGCAGTGGCATGTGATGGTACCTCCGAGGCATGAACAAACACCTGATGAAGACATACTCAGGAGGAGGCAAAAACAGAAAAGCAAACCAGCATTTGGCCCTTCAGTGCAGTAAAAAAGATGGTGCTGTGCATACCCAGGAAGGCTCAGCCAGGTGAGCACTCTTCCTGGCAAATGCCTGTCCAGATGGGATGACCTGGAGATGTGTCCAGGTGCTCAGGGTGATAGGAGGGGCTGTGGCAGGTATGGCCTCCTCCCTCCACGTTCCAAAAAGGCAGACTCCAAGCAGGGGGCTGAGACTGGCTAGAAGCTGGTAAAGATGAGCTCCATGCTTCAAGATATTAGCTGGAGCCTTCAGGCCCAGAAGTCCTTTTGTTGCTTGGAGAACTCAGATCTCAAATTAATTAAGAAATTGACCACAGTCGAACTCCAAGGGTGAGAAGGGAGTTCTACTAGAATCATAGAATCATAGAATCATAGAATGGTAAGGTTGGAAGGGACCTCAAAGATCATCTAGTTCCAACCACCTGTCATAGGAGGGACACCTCCCACTAGTACAGCTCACTCAAGGCCTCCTCCAACCTGGTCTTGAACACCTCCAGGGAGGTTGTGGAGCACAGAATCTCTGATCACATTGGGTGATTCTGTGCTCCACAACCTCCCTGGGCAACCTGTGCCAGTGTCTCACCACCCTCACTGCAAACAACTTCCTCCTAACATCCAGTTTAAATCTCCCCTCTGGCAGTTCAAACCCATTGCCCCTTGTCCTGTCATTGCAAGACCTTGTCAAGAGTCCCTCCGCAGCCTTCCTGGAGCCCCCTTCAGATCCTGGAAGGCTACTCTAAGGTCTCCTGGAAGCCTTCTCTTCTCCAGGCTGCAGAGCCCCAACTCTCTCAGCTTGTCCTGATAGCAGAGCTGCTCCAGCCCTCTGAGCATCTTCATGGCCTCCTCTGGACCCATTCCAGCAGTTACATGTCCCTCATTGAACTGTTCTTCATTCTCCATTCATTCTCTTCCTCTAGGGAAGGAGCTGGCAGCTTTCTCCACACAGTGGCAGCTTGGCAGTCAGATCTTCTGCCCTTAGAAGGGTACATCCTCACCCCTGCTTGGTGAGCATCTCTGGGAGGTTTTCTTTGTTGAGCCAGTGTGGGCACATTTTGGTTCATCTCTCCAAAGAGTTTAATTAGCTGTGCAGCAGCATTTTCCTAGCTGGCTTTCCAACCTGTGCCTTTATTGTGTTGGGAGTTGAGCAGATTCATTGCAATAAACCCACAGCATTCAGGTGGCTGCAGCTGGCTGCTTTGTGGGTGCCTTCATGACATCAGCCTTGGAGGTTTGGTTAATTTTCTGCTTATCTTTGCTCTCCTATCTGATGTGGACATTTACTGGGATATGTTTAGATGACACAAAGTAGTGAGTCACTCTGTTATTGCTTGTGCACCACAGTTCCTTCAGTGTGGCAGTGACTTCACCGGGGACTTGAAACCATTGGACTTTATCTTGATTTGTTGCTGTAACTACTTACAGGTTGTTTGGCATTTTGAGTCTCACATGCATTAGTAGGCTATGGCATTCCCTGGGGAGCCAGAGAAATCCCATCAAAAAAAAACCCCAAACCCTTTTGAGATGTATGCCATTCAGAGCTCTGCAGCCTGTGGAGTGTCACTGCAGATGGGAAAACCAGAGTGAGCAAGTCTGATGGTGAGTGCTGCCCTGCCGGGCCACAGGCTGCCAGTCCAGACAGCAGCTGAGCAAACCAGCAGCTCAGCTAGCTGCAGCCACCCCAGGAAGCTCCTGTGTGCCCTGGGGAAGAGGAGCACTCACGTCCACACACACAGTATGACAGTGCCCAGCATGCAGGCTCCTGCACTCTCTGCTGGGTCTCTGCTGGGTCTCACCCAGCTTAAATGGCATGATCCTAATACAAGAGACAATGCAGTTTGCTCTTGAGGGAACTGTTTGTGTTCAGCTCTGGGGCCCAAACACAACAGTAACATGGACCTCTTGAAGCAGATCCAGAGGAGGACCACAAAGATGGTCACAGCGCTGGAGAATCTCTCCCATGAGGACAGACCAAGAGAAGAGAAAGTTCTGGTGGTACTTATAGAAAGCTTACAGTGGCACTTCAGTATCTGAAGCAGATGTACAGGAAGGCTGGGGAGGGACCTTTTAGAAGGGCTTGGAGTGATAGGATGAGTGGCAATGGTTTTGAAACTGGAGCAGGACATCAGGAAGAAGTTCTTAGCAGTGAGAATGGTGAAGTGCAGGAGCAGGCTGCCCAGGGATGTGGTTGGGAGACGAATATTCAAGATCAGGCTTGATGTCGCCCTGGACAGCCTGATCAAGTTGGTGACTACAGGGGGTTTGGAGAAGATGACCTTTGAGGGTCCCAGAACTGTGTCCAGTTCTGGGCCTCTCAATTTAAGAAGGACATTGAGGTGCTTGAGTGTGTCCAGAGAAGGGCCACGAGGCTGGTGAGAGACCTCGAGCAAAGCCCTGTGAAGAGAGGCTGAGGGAGCTGGGATTGTTTAGCCTGCAGAAGAGGAGGCTCAGGGGAGACCTTCTTGCTGTCTACAACTACCTGAAGGGTGGTTGTGGCCAGGAGGAGGTTGCTTTCTTCTCTCAGGCAACCAGCACCAGAACAAGAGGACACAGGCTCAAGCTGTGCCAGGGGAAGTTTAGGCTGGAGGTGAGGAGAAAGTTGTTGCCTGAGAGAGTCATTGCCTGCTGGAATGGGCTGCCCAGGGAGGTGGTGGAGTCACCGTCCCTGGAGGTGTTCAAGGTGGGTTTGGACATGGCACTTGGTGCCATGGTCTGGTCTTGAGGGCTGTGGTGATGGGTTGGAATTGATGATCTTTGAGGTCTCTTCCAACCTTGGTGATACTGTGATACTGTGTGGTCCCTCTCAATCCCTGTGGACCTGTGAAACCTTTGGCTCATGCCAGAGCAGAGCCAACCTTGGCCACCAGGGAATGGAGGCCACCAGGGAATGGAATCTGCCAGGCTCCCAGGCTGCACACAGAGCTTGCAGAGAGCCTCACACAGGATGCGTGATAGCACCATTTCTTGTTTGCCTGTGCCAAGGTTCAGGTAAGGTCTTGCATCATAGGCCTAGCAGCAGGAGCATGCAGCTCCTTTTTCCTTATCACTCAAACCAGCCCATTACAGCAACTCTACAAGCACCTCTCTTCACTCAGGAAGAAGCAGAGGAGCAATCAGCCAGTGCTCTCTGACTTATGGGCACTGGGTGTGCATCCCATCAGCTCTGGGCTACCATTCAGGACGTTGACATGGAGACCTAATAGCTCAGCTACAGGACCCATATCAGCAGTGTGGACCTCACCTTGCAGCGTGGGTCCTATCTGCAGTGGAAAGGTCACAGGAAATACTGTTCTTAGGAAGGGGTACCTGCCCAGCAGCCAAGGGGAGTCTGTGAAAAACACAAAGGTGGCATGCCACATTACCAAGGACCAGGAAAAAGAGCTGATTTATGGTTCTATGACATAGTGGAAGGGTGAGGTTGTCTCTCCTTGCCCATTAGAGATGTGCTTGGCAGCATCCACCACCTGGAGTTACAAAGATGCTCTTCAATCTCATCTACACCTGCAGCCTGCTTCCCATAGCACAGAGTGGAGTCCCATACCCTGCCTGTTGGCATGAGCCCTCCATCTCTGCCTTCCTGCTTAGCAGAGCTGCACTGCCTTGGCCTCAGCTTATTTCAAGGTCTCAGTTTGAGGTCCCTTATTTTGAGGTCTTTTAAGGTCACTCAGTCAGAAGTTGTTAGACATGAGCTGTAAAATGCTCCAGAAAATCAGAAGGTGGGAGAGAGGTAAGCACAGCACCATAAGGGAGTTAACTCCTTCCCAGCCAGAGTCAATACAGCCCAACCAGGACAGTTGGACACCCCTAGACAGACAAATGGATCCCAAAGCCTGAGCAGGAGTTACTTGGCTGCTATTTATATCAGGTTTCTGTCCTCACAGCAGAGCTGCTGCAGCCCTCTCTGCATCTTGGTGGTCTCCTCTGGACTGGCTCCAACACTTCCATGTCCTTCCTGTGCTGGGGGCTCCAGAACTGCACACAGGACTCCAGGTGGGGTCTGAGGAGAGCAGAGCAAAGGGGCAGAATCCCCTGCCTTGCCCTGCTGCCCACACTGCTCTTGCTGCAGCCCAGCACACAGTTGCTGTCTGGGCTGCACTCCCACTGCAGCCTCGTGTTGAGCTTTTCATCATCCCAAACCCCCAGGTCCTTTTCCTCATCACCCAGGCAGCGACTGCATCACTCTAACGTGATGAAGATACATTAACACCTTCAGTCTTCAATAACTACTTCAACAGTAACTTTTTTTTTTTCCCCCCTCTTTTGATGAGCTGTGGAAGAGAAATGCAACAGGAAAAAAAACAACAAAACCAAAAAACCAAAACAACAGCATCCCAGCAACAAGCATTCAGCCAGTCAGTATGATCCACCTTAATGCAGAATTCATGCTGATTAATTTTTGAGAGCTATGCCTCAGGGTGTTGTTTTGGTTGCTGTTTTATTTTATTTATTTTTTTTGTGCTGGGCATTGTGCCACTCTTTGGTTTGGAATGAGTAGATTGATTGATCTGAATTAATTTCTGAATAACCAGTAAATTAGATATATGGTATTTATTTATTCACTCAGTGTACAGAGGCCAGGTCTGCCATTAGGGGTTGTTCCCACTGACTAAACAACAAACAGTGCAATTCCTTCCTTTATAAATGCATACATTAAGGTAAAGTGAACATTAGGGCTTGAATGCAGTTCCTAATCACTGAGTTTTGAGCTCTGGAATGTGATGACTTCGAGTTTTGATGGTATTATAAATACTAAATAATACAAATACCAAATCTCATCAATCTAAAATTCATAAATGTGTTCATCTCCTCAAGCTGAGTAAAGATAGGAAATGGCTTCAAGTGCCACCAGGAGCGGTTTAGGCTGGCTGTTGGAAGAAAATTCTTCACTGAAAGAGTTATTAGACACTGGAATGGGCTGACCAGAAAGGTGGTTGTGGTTGAGAATCCCCATCCTGGAGGTGTTTAAAAGGTGTTGTAGTAAGGGATGTGGTTTAGCACCAGAGCTGGTAGTTAGGTAATGGTAGGACCCAGTGATCTTAGAGATCTTTTCCAATCAAAAGAACTCTATGAGTCTATGAACTAAGTTCTCTTTCTGGTCTGAAGATGCCCTTTCAGTGAGCTGACAGGATTTATTATGACTACCTAGGTCAAGTGCAGGGTTCTACACTTTGACTACAACAACCCCAAGCAGTGCTACAGGCTGGGGACAGAGTGGCTGGAGAGCAGCCAGGCAGAGATGGAGCTGGGGGTGCTGGTAGAGAGTCAGCAGTGTGCCCAGGTGGGCAGGAGAACCAATGGCATCCTGGCCTGGATCAGCAACAGTGTGGCCAGCAGGAGCAGGGAGGTTATTCTGCCCCTGTGCTCAGCACTGCTCAGGCCACACTTTGAGTGCTGTGTCCAGTTCAGGGCCCCTCCATTCAAGAGAGATGTTGAGGTGCTGGAAGGTGTCCAGAGAAGGGCAGCAAGGCTGGTGAGGGGCCTGGAGCACAGCCCTGTGAGGAGAGGCTGAGGGAGCTGGGGGTGTGCAGCCTGCACAAGAGGAGGCTCAGGGCAGACCTCATTGCTCTCTGCAGCTACCTGAAAGGGCCCACAACCACCCCAGGCAACCTGTGCCAGTGTCTCACCTCCTTCACTGTAACGAATTTCTTCGATCACATTCTGTGCTTCTGTGCTCCACAACCTCCCTGGAGATGTTCAAGGCCAGGTTGGATGAGGTCTTGAGTTACCTGTTCTAATGGGAGGTGTCCCTGGCTATGGCAGGGGGGGGTTGGAACTAGATGGCTTTCAAGATCCCTTCCAACCTAAACCATGAACTGTGCAGCATATAAGTAAACTATAAACATCTTGAATTTGGGGACCACTATAAAACCCCAGGAGAACAGTGACAAGCACTTTGGTCTCTTTTTTCCCCAAAGCAACAGGCTTCCATTGGAGAAACCTCTAATTTAAATGACCCAAATTTTGGCTTGTTAGCTTTACTCTACAAGCCTTTTATATGCCAGCAACTTTCACCAGAGAGAAGGGTTTAAAACACTTAGAGCTGGTCTTTGTCTTCTTGTCTTGTCACTGAGGATACAAACGATGCTCCACTGTGCTGCAGGGTCACAGGCAGAGCAGTTTTGTGCTTGAAAAGAATGAGATGTTTTTAGGATTATGTCTTATGCAGAACCTAAGTCCTGTGGTCTGTGCTGATTGTTTATAGCTCATCACCTGCATTCTGGCATGCACTGGAGGCACTTCAGACAAAACCACAGGAAAGTCTGAAATGCCTCTGCAGCCTGACAGGTTATTTGCTATATTGGAGATATTAATAACCCAAACCTGGGAGCAGGCATGTGGCAAGACAAATAATAAGCTATTTTTAATAGTCATCCCTTGAGGAGTCACTGAGTCCACAGCCTACTAATGACACAACTTCTGGCGGCATCTGTTATGTGTGATAAAAACAACCAAACCAGTCAGGAATATATCTGCAGCTGGGGTAGGGGAAGGACACAAAATCTTTCAAGTGGATAGGATCCTCTGAATGTCCAATTCATTCCAGCTCCTTCTGGATTTACACCTCTTGGAACAAATTCTCTTCTCAATCTTTATGATCCTCTCTTGGTCCATTGTATTTAGAATCGTAGAATGGTAAGGTTGGAAGGGACCTCAAGGATCATCCAGTTCCAACCCCCTGCCATAGGCAGGGACACCTCCCACTAGTACAGGTCACTCAAGGCCTCATCCAGCCTGGCCTTGAACACCTCCAGGCACGGAGCAGTCACAACCTCCCTGGGCAACCTGTTCCAGTGTTTTACCACCCTCACTATAAAGAACTTCCTCCTAACATCCAGTCTAAATCTCCCCTCTGACGCTTCAAACCCATTGCCCCTTGTCCTGTCATTGCAAGACCTTGTCAATAGTCCCTCCCCAGCCCTCCTGTAGCCCCCTTCAGATCCTGGAAGGCTACTCTAAGGTCTCCTGGAAGCCTTCTCTTCTCCAGGCTGCAGAGCCCCAACTCTCTCAGCCTGTCCTCATAGGAGAGCTGCTGCAGCCCTCTGATCATCCTCGTGGCCCTCCTCTGGACTGGCTCAAACACTTCCATGTCCTTCCTGTGCTAAGGGCTGGAGTCACAGGAAAGATTGCAAAGCAAAATGAGCATCTGAGTAACATTATTCCTATGGATTTGCTACAGGTCTGGCATTGAATTAGTTTCTGGAGGATGCTGCAGCTGCTGCCTTGAAGATCAATCACTTGACTTTCATTAGATTTGACAGCTATAAATGCTTCTAGATGCAGAGCCTGGCAGGCTTAGATTAGCCTTCTTACCAGCCAAACATCACATATCAGTGCAAGCCGAGGATAGTTGCCCCAGCTGGCATTTTCAAGGGGCTATCAGAAAAATGTTGCATGTTTGAGTAAGTGGGTATATTTGGAAAAGAAAAACAAGTAATGAAATAAAGAGATAAATCTCAAAACAAAATTACAAACATCTGAGCTGCTACGTCTGGCATAACACAAAGAAAGGTACCACAGTGAGAACAGACTCAGAAATCCAGATTCTTTGCTCTGGGAAGTTAATTTTGCTGTTAAGTTTTGTTTGTTTGTTTGTTTGTTTCCAAGGGGTCTTTGTTGTCTTGCTTCTTTGCAAAGCAATAAAACCCTTTTGAAAAGCTGACAGATCAACTGCAGCAGGCAGATTTCCAAAGCAGAGGCATCTTCCAAAGCCCATTGAAATGAAAAGAAAGGCTCCAACATAAAGAAAGATCTCTTCTTCCTTTATGTGGAGACCATTCCATTCAATTAGCTGACTCAAGCAGGCAGTCCCTTGGGTGCTCAGTCCAAGTGGACTTAGCTCTCTTCCCACAGAATAACATTTACTGTGTTGGAAACCATGAAAAAGTGTACAAAAAAAACCCCAAGCCCCAACCCCCTAGGACATGCAGCTGAGTTTGGAGCATCCTTACACATCCCTTTCTGCAAGCTGCTGCCTTGTAGAATTATTACTGCAATGGGTGAGAATGAAGAAGGATCACATCCAGCACTCACCAAGGGGAGGGTGTCAGTAGAAATCTTCAAAACCCTCTAACCTTTCATTCAGGACATGTTCTAGCAACTGAGGTCTGGGTAATAGTGAGGGCTGCAGAGAAGAACAACTCTTTCATTAGTGGGAAAACAAAACCAAAAAAAAGATAATTCTTGCTCTGATCTTTTTTTGTTTGTTTGTTTTCCAATATCCTTTCCAAAANAAGGGAGGAAAAAAAGGGAGGAAAAAAAGGGAGGAAAAAAAGGGAGGAAAAAAAGGGAGGAAAAAAAGGGAGGAAAAAAAGGGAGGAAAAAAAGGGAGGAAAAAAAGGGAGGAAAAAAAGGGAGGAAAAAAAGGGAGGAAAAAAAGGGAGGAAAAAAAGGGAGGAAAAAAAGGGAGGAAAAAAAGGGAGGAAAAAAAGGGAGGAAAAAAAGGGAGGAAAAAAAGGGAGGAAAAAAAGGGAGGAAAAAAAGGGAGGAAAAAAAGGGAGGAAAAAAAGGGAGGAAAAAAAGGGAGGAAAAAAAGGGAGGAAAAAAAGGGAGGAAAAAAAGGGAGGAAAAAAAGGGAGGAAAAAAAGGGAGGAAAAAAAGGGAGGAAAAAAAGGGAGGAAAAAAAGGGAGGAAAAAAAGGGAGGAAAAAAAGGGAGGAAAAAAAGGGAGGAAAAAAAGGGAGGAAAAAAAGGGAGGAAAAAAAGGGAGGAAAAAAAGGGAGGAAAAAAAGGGAGGAAAAAAAGGGAGGAAAAAAAGGGAGGAAAAAAAGGGAGGAAAAAAAGGGAGGAAAAAAAGGGAGGAAAAAAAGGGAGGAAAAAAAGGGAGGAAAAAAAGGGAGGAAAAAAAGGGAGGAAAAAAAGGGAGGAAAAAAAGGGAGGAAAAAAAGGGAGGAAAAAAAGGGAGGAAAAAAAGGGAGGAAAAAAAGGGAGGAAAAAAAGGGAGGAAAAAAAGGGAGGAAAAAAAGGGAGGAAAAAAAGGGAGGAAAAAAAGGGAGGAAAAAAAGGGAGGAAAAAAAGGGAGGAAAAAAAGGGAGGAAAAAAAGGGAGAAAAAAAGGGAGAAAAAAAGGAGAAAAAAAGGGAGAAAAAAAAGGAGGAAAAAAAGGAGGAAAAAAAGGAAAAAAAAGAGGAAAAAAAGGAGGGAAAAAAGGAGGAAAAAAAGGAGGAAAAAGAAGGAGGAAAAAGAAGGAGGAAAAAGAAGGAGGAAAAAGAAGGAGGAAAAAGAAGGAAAAAAAGAAAAAAAGAAAAAAGAAGACAAAAAAAGAAGAAGAAGAAGGAAGAAGAAGGAAGAAGAAGGAAGAAGGAAGAAGAAGGAAGAAGAAGGAAGAAAAAAAAAGGAAAAAAGGAAAAAAGAAAAAAAGAAGAAAAACCGAGAAAAAAAGAAGAAAAAACAAGAAAAACGAAGAAAAAAGAAGAAAAAAGAAGAAAAAAGAAGAAAAAAGAAGAAAAAAAAGAAGAAAAAAAAAGAAGAAAAAAAGAAGAAAAAAAAGAAGAAAAAAAAGAAGAAAAAAAAGAAGAAAAAAAAGAAGAAAAAAAGAAGGAAAAAAAGAAGAAAAAAAAAGAAAAAACTAAGGAAAAAAGAAGAAAAAAAGAAAAAAAAGGAAGAAGAAAAAAAGAAAAAGAAGAAAGAAGGAAAAAAAAAAGGGGGAGGGAAGATAAAAATAGAAAAAAAGTAAATAAAGTCTCCAGACTGCACAGCCCCAACTCTCCTCACAGCAGAGCAGCTCCAGCCCTCTGAGCATCCTCATACCCCTTCTCTGGACACACTCCAGCATCTCCACATCCGTCTTGTCCCAGAGGCTCCAGAACTGGATGCAGTACTCCAGGTGGGGTCTCAGCAGAGACACATCCTCTTAAACAATCCAGCCAGCTCCATTAACACCTCCCGCAGTTCAGTCTGATCACCAACAACATCCCCAGCTGTGACACGTTTGTGCTGGAGCACAGGTGGTACTCAGAGTAGTTTGTGAAGGCCGAACTGGGTGACAAACGAGGGTACTTGGAATGTAGGACATTGTCTCACCGCCCTCTGCAGGACGGCCTGGGAAGGTAGGTGAGCTTCTGCCTCTCTTGGCCGTGTTGTTCACTTTGTCCTTTTAGAAGGCAGTTGGGTCTCAGAGAATGCCGTGGTTGTCTGCAGTTCCCTCCCTGACTCTGTGATCCCAACTGGTGCTACCTGTACTAGTGGGAGGTGTCCCTGCCTATGGCAGGGGGTTGGAACTAGATGATCCTTGAGGTCCCTTCCAACCTTACCATTCTATGGTTCTATGATTCTATGCTACCTCAGGCAGCTCAGAGGGCAGGGGATGCAAGTACAGGGGAGCTGAGCTTGCTTAAATTAGATGAAGTGTGGGGAGGTAAGGGCAGGAGCAGCCACAGGAGTGATTTGCAGGCTGGGTTTGGTGAGGGAATGTTGACAAGGTGTGGGTTCTCAAAAGGGTTTGTATCCAAGTGTCTTCTCCAAGTGAAGCCTTGTAACAGCAGCCCTAGAGAAGAGCCTGCTTGTATTTGGGCACTGGCTGAAGGTTGGAGCATCCCTGGTCCTTAAGCAGTGCTGCATTTGTGTCCTTGATTGAGATCATCAAATCCATCACTAATCCATTAAGCTATTCAACCCTGGGTGTATTTTGGGCTTGTTTACTAGTAGGATTTGTTGGTTAAAAATTTAGTAGGAATTGTACTCCAAGAAAATGCCAAGAAAAACACAAAGCCTTTTTTTTTAAAAAAGAAAGAAAGAAACAAAACAAAACAAAACAAAACCAACAAACCCAAAACACCCAAAAAACCTCCGTGTGCAACTATCTTCACATTCCAGGTAGTAAAGATGTCAGGAGATGCATTTCCGGGTAGTAAAGATGCCAGGAGATGCATTTCCATGTAGTAAAGATTTCAGGAGATGCATTAATGAAGGTTTTGTTCACTTCATAAAAGAATTCAGTCCAGACCATGAATAAAGAACCAGTTGTAAGAAGCTTAACAAGGCCAAGTGCTGAGTCCTGCACTTACATCACAACAACCCCATGAACCCTTCAGGACTGGCGCTGAGTGGCTGGGAAACTGCCCAGCAGAAAAGGAGCTGAGGGTGCTGGTTGACAGCCAGCAGTGTACCCAGCTGGTCAAGAAGGTCAACAGCATCCTGGCCTGGATCAGAGTTGGCATGGCCAGCAGGAGTGGGGAAGTAACCCTGCCCCTGCACTTGGCATTGGTGAAGCTGCTCTTTGAATACTGGGTTCAGTTTTCAACTCTTTGCTACAAGAGGTCCAGAGAAGAGCACCGAAGTTGGTGAAGGGTCTGGAGGACAGGTCTGGTGAGGAACAGCTGAAGGAACTCTGGAGGAGGCTGAGGGGAGATCTCATTGCTCTCCACAACCACCTGAAAGGAGGCTGGAGTGAAGTGAGTCTCTTTCCTCTAGTACCATGGGATAGAATGAAATGGCCTCAAATTGTGCCAGGAGAGGTTTAGGTTGGATATTAGGAAAAATTTCCTCATGGAAGGAGTGGTTAGGCATTGGAATAGGCTGCATTAATGAGCAGCAAATCTGGTGCCACCCATCTCTGCCTCTCACGTGGGTGTTTTGTCTACTTACGTGGCACTTTCTGAATTTTGTGTCTTTACTATGTGTGTAGTGCAAAGTTCTACGCCTGGATCAGGGTAGTCCCAAGCACAAATCCAGGCTGGGTAAGGAGTGGCTCGAGAGCAGCCTTGAAGGAGAAGGATTTGGGGCTGTCAGTTGGTGACAAACTCATCATGAGCCAGCAATGGTCACTGACAGCCCAGCAGGCAGCTGTGTGCTGACTGCATCCAAAGCAGGGAGAGCAGCAACACAGGGAGGGGTTTCTGCCCCTCTGCTCTGCTGAGAGCTCACCTGCAGCACTGCCTCCAGCTCTGCTGCCCCCAGCATAAGAGGGACTTGGAGCTGCTAGAGGGGGCAGAGGAGGCCATGAAGATGATCAGAGGACAGACTGAGAGAGTTGGGGCTGCTCATCCTGGAGAAGAGAAGGCTTTAGGGAGACCTCAGAGCAGGCTCCCAGTACCTGAAGGAGGCTACGAGTAAGCTGAGTAGGGAATTTTTACAAGGGCTTGTAGTGACAGGATGAGAGGGAATGGATTGAAGCTTGAGGAGGGCAGATTGAGACTGGAGATTAGGAAGAAATTCTTTGCAGTGAGGGTGCTGAGATACTGGCATAGGTTGCCCAGGGATGTTGTGAATGCCTCCTGCCTGGAGGTGTTCAAGACCAGGTTGGATGAAGCCTTGGGTGACCTGGTCTAGTGGAAGAGGCCCACAGCAGGCGTGGTTGGAACTAGATGATCTTTAGGGTCAATCCAACCTAAACCATTCTATGAATGTATGAATTCCATATACAGTTGGAGCTGCTGTGTGCAGCCCTGATGTAGAAATGGTAAAGGGTATGAAACCTCCAGAAGGTTTAGGAAGTGTGTAAGAAGAAATGAAAGCAGACAGAGGAGGGCAAGAGGAATGCTTATGGCAGGGAACATGCTCAGAGGGCATGCAAAATTCCCTCTGAAAATACAAATATTGAGATCTGCACAGCTGTATCCATAGGGGAATGCAATGTCAATGGCATGAGGGAAGACAGATGTGTGATTCCCACCAACATTACCAAAACACAGGTAGCTACATCCCCCACTGAGACCTCCAACATCTGACTGTAGCAACACAGACACTTTCCTCTGTCTGCTTTCATCTGCTTCCGTTTGATTGACCTGCTAGAAATGTCTGACTGAAACAGTATCTCTGTAAGTAGATGGAGAACTTGTGGGCACAAAATGTCAGGTGTATTATTGTTATTCATGCCAAATCACTGCTGGAGACAAGTCATTGTAAGCTAAGGAGTTGCAGCTGGCAGGAATTAGCCCAGCAGAAGTTAAAATGTCTTGTTCAAAGTTGTTTCAGGTAGCTGCACATGATGCAAAGTGTTGTAAGTGGCAGCGGTGGTGACACTAGAGTGAGGAATGAAAGGAACAGTACAGACAATTCTTCTGTGGCCACAGTCATGCTAGTCTCAGTAACAGGTTTTGCAGGTTACTGCACAATAAAGCCTACCCAAGCCAGTTTTCTGCAGGACCCTCAGAGGCCTGACCATTACCTTCTTTCCAAAGCAGAGCAGAATTCAATAGTTTAGAGGCAGCATTAAAGTTTCCACAGCGGATGGTGGAGGGGAAAAGCATGTTTCAGCTCCTCAGGACAGCTCCCACTGCCCCTTTTGAAGACAGGAACTGAAATCACTGCTGACAACAACCTTTGTCTGATTCACATATCTGAGCAGTAGCACTAACATAACCTGGCTTTTTGCTCCACCTGCTATTTGAAGGAGGGAATTTTGGCAAACTGTTGCTCCTTCCCTGGAGGGCCAGGTTGGATGAGGCCTTGAGTGACCTGTACTAGTGGGAGGTGTCCCTGCCTATGGCAGGGGGTTGGAACTGGATGATCTTTGAGGTCTCTTCCAATCTCACCATTCCATGATTGTATGCTCACACTTAGGGACCTCAGCACAGAGCAGCATGCTGGATCTACAACTGCAAGAGCAACACTGCTCTGACACCACAACTCTGCACTCAAATCAGAGCATAGCCTCCCCCACCACATAGACAGACTTGCAGATTTGTCACCTGGCTCACATTGTGACAGCAGAGGGACCAAAGGATGACCAGCCATGCAACTGTGGCAGACAGGTGGATCAGTGACCACCATGAATTTTAGCAGACCTTGTAATCAGATGGGAACGTGTCTGTTACCTTGTGTTGTTCATACCTGGGTCAGGAACAGTGTGGCCAGCAGGACCAGGGAAGTTATTCTGTCTCTGTGCTCAGCACTGGTCAGGCCACACCTTGAGTGCTGTGCCCAGTTCTGGGCCCCTCAATTCAAGAGAGATGTTGAGGTGCTGGAAGGTGTCCAGAGAAGGGCAGCAAGGCTGGTGAGGGGCCTGGAGCACAGCCCTGTGAGGAGAGGCTGAGGGAGCTGGGGGTGTGCAGCCTGCACAAGAAGAGGCTCAGGGCAGACCTCATTGCTCTCTACAGCTACCTGAAGGGAGGTTGGAGCCAACTCAGGCTGGGCTCTGCTGCCAGGCACCCAGCAACAGAAGGAGGGGTCACAGCCTCAAGGTGTGCCAGGGAAGGTCTAGACTGGGAGTTAGGAGGAAGTTGTTGACAGAGAGAGTGATTGGCATCGGAATGGGCTGCCCAGGGAGGTGGAGTCACCGTCCTTGGAGGTGTTGAAGCAAAGCCTGGATGGGGCACTTAATGCCATGGTCTGGTTGATTGGCTAGGGCTGGGTGCTAGGTTGGGCTGGGTGAACTTGGAGCTCTCTCCAACCTACTTGATTCTGTGATTCTGTGATTCTATGAAAGCAGGAGCTGGGCTAATGAGATCAGCTATGAATGACAATGGATTTTCACCCACTCTAGCAGCAATTGTGGGGGCTGGGCTTCTGTGAGCACATTGCCATGCCACAGCTCCTTCCTACGCTGCAGCTTATTGATTTCCCAAGATATCTGTTTCACCCCTCAGAAATATTCCCTGTCTGCCCACACGGCAATTTCTGCATCCACAGCGAACGTCATTGTTTGTGCTATGAGGCACCCAGTGAGCATCAGAGAAGCTGAGATGATTTCTGCTTCTCATGTCTCCTGCAAAGAAAGAGGTGCTGCTTGGAGAGGGAAAGATGTTAGCAGAATTTAAAGAATTAACTGTGTGGTCCCTAAGAAATAAAACAGTTCATTTCACCTAGACAGTGTTTTGAAGGCTGTGGGTTATGTACTGCAGTAATGTTCAGTCTCCTGAGTTCAGTTCTTTCCTCAGCAGCTGAGAGATGGCCACAGACCTCCCTCTGTTTGCACAGCAAGTTGAAGCAGGGATATTGGTGCAGACCTCATGTGCCATCTGGAATCCAAAGCTGATGCAGGAGAATCAGGTATTGATCTCTTCAAAGCAGTAGTTAATAGCAACACGTTCTGTCCTTTCAGGCACAGGTAGCGTTGGGTTTGGGAGGTTAATTTGGGAGGTGGAAGTTTGATTTGGTATGAAAGTGAGAGCTCTGTAGTCTTAGCTTTCTTCCTTTTTTTCCAGCTGCTTGTTACAGAGCTCTATCTGTAGTTTAACAGCACAAAACACAATAAAACCCTGAGAAAAGAATCAAGCTCAGAGAAGACGGGGCGGGGGGGGGGAAGGAGTCTGAAACTGCTTGCAAGGGCTTGTTAAATTTCTAATACTTTGCAGAGCTCAGTCCTCATTAACCCAAAGGATCCTGTCTGTCATCCTCCTGCAAGTTTTTTTCAGTGTCCAGGAGAAGGATACATTTATTTGACATAAATCAGTTACCTTAATTGCAGGTTTAGCTAAAGCCATGCCAAGGTAAGAAGAGATCAAGGTATATATGTAAAAGCAGATAACACAATCTACAAATGCTTCTGAAAGCTAGGAACAAGCAGCCAGGTACACTGAGGTTCATCTTACTCAACTTTAGTGCCCAACCAAGGGGACCTTGCTGACTGAGCTCCCTCTGTGACAACAAAGAACAAGTCCACAAGGTGTGTACAGAGGAGGTCTGATGGAGTTGCTCTCAGCTGACTTTGTCCATGGAATGATACAGTCATTTAAGGATCACTTACTTTAGAGTTCAATAGCAAACTGAGATAAATTATGCCCTAGAATTACTAATATCTCTTTGCCAGTCAGAATGGGAAACTGGGGGACAGGCCACAGAAAACTACGTTGGGTTACATAATTAGAGTGAGGCTTTGCCATTGTGCTGGGAAGCATATGAAGAATGTAGTGAAGCCTCTTTATACTTCACCCTTTGTATAGAATCATAGAACCAAGCTGGAAGAGACCTCCAAGCTCACCCAGCCCAACCTAGCACCCAGCCCTAGCCAATCAACCAGATCATGGTACTCAGTGCCCCATCCAGGCTTTGCTTCAACACCTCCAGGGACGGTGACTCCACCACCTCCCTGGGCAGCCCATTCCAATGCCAATCACTCTCTCTGGCAACAACTTCCTCCTAACATCCAGCCTAGACCTCCCCTGGTACAGCTTGAGACTGTGTCCCCTCCTTCTGTTGCTGGGTGCCTGGCAGCAGAGCCCAACCCCAGCTGGCTACAAGCTCCCTTCAGGTAGCTGTAGAGAGCAATGAGGTCTGCCCTGAGCCTCCTCTTGTGCAGGCTGCAGACCCCCAGCTCCCTCAGCCTCTCCTCACAGTTCATTCACCCTCGAGAAAAAAAAAAAGGCTGCCTCATACAGGCAGTCCCTTAGAAATGGCACACTGCTGTAGGAAGGCACAGAAGAAACCGATCACTAAGGCCAGAGAGGAGTCCTCAGCCATGCCTCTGACAGTGTCACGGGACCTTGTTCAACATCTGTGTCAGTGCTATGGACAGAGGCACCAAGTGCAGCCTCACCAAGCTTTGTGGTGCAGCAGACAGCTGGAGGGCAGGGATGGTATCCACAGGGACCTGGACAGGCTGCAGAGCTGGGCACAAGCCAACCTCATGAGGTTCAACAAGACCAAGGGCAAGGTCCTGCAGCTGGGTCAAGGCAATGCCAAGCACCAATCCAGGCTGGGCAGTGCCTGGCTGGAGAGCAGCCCTGAGGAGAGGGACTTGGGGGTGCTGGTGGAGGAGAAGCTCAACATGAGCCAGCAGTGTACACTTGCAGCCCAGAGAGCAACCAGAGCCTGGGCTGCATCAGGAGCAGTGTGGGCAGCAGGGTGAGGGAGGTGATTCTACCCCTCTGCTCCTCTCTGCTGAGACTCCACCTGGAGTACTGCATCCAGTTCTGGGACAAGAGGGTTGTGGAGATGCTGGAGTGTGTCCAGAGAAGGGCCACGAGGATGCTCAGAGGGCTGGAGCTGCTCTGCTGTGAGGACAGACTGAAAGAGTTGGGGCTGTGCAGTCTGGAGAAGAGGAGGCTCCCAGGTGACCTTCTTCCTGATCTAGGGTAGGGTGTCCCTGCCCATGGCATCTGCACTCATTTCCTCTTGCTGAGAACAGACAGCAGTTAAACACTTCCTGGAAGACTTTTTTCTTAGACACATTATTTTATATCTATATATATCCAGAGGAGGGCCACAAAGATGATCAGAGGGCTGGAGCAGCTCTCCTATGAGGACAGGCTGAGGGAGTTGGGGCTCTTCAGCCTGGAGAAGAGAAGGCTTCGAGGGGACCTGATAGTAGCCTTCCAGTATCTGAAGGGGGCCTACAGGAAGGCTGGGGAAGGATTATTTACAAGGTCCTGCAATGACAGGACAAGGGGCAATGGGCTTAAACTGGCAGAGGGGAGATTTAGACTAGATGTTAGGAGGAAGTTCTTTACAGTAAGGGTGGTGAGGCACTGGCACAGGTTGCCCAGGGAGGTTGTGGATGCTCCCTCCCTGGATGTGTTCAAGGCCAGATTGGATGAGGCCTTGAGTAACCTGTACTAGTGGGAGGTGTCCCTGCCTATGGCAGGGGGTTGGAACTAGATGATCCTTGAGGTCCCTTCCAACCTTACCATTCTATGATTCTATGATTCTATGATTCTATATTAACATATATAAATTACATATAAAATAATCTATACATTTATATTTATATTTATATAAATAAAAGTATACATATTTAACCTGCAGGCCATCAGCTGAAGAAGTGGCATTGCAAGGGCCAAAGAGAATTAAATTCATTATGTAGCAGCCCTGGCAATGCTGTTGCATCTGCACTCATTTCCTCTTGCTGTAAACAAATTCTCTACAGACAGCAGTAAAACACTTCCTGGAAGACTTTTGTCTTAGACACATTACTATAAACAAACAATCAAACACACAAATAAATATTTAGCCTGCAGACCATCAGCTGAAGGAATGGCATTGCTAGGGCTAAATGCCCTTGCTAGAAGTGGCTTTGCTAGGGCCAAAGAGAATTAAATGCATTATGTAGCAGCCCTGGCAATGCTGTTGCATCTCCACTCATTTCCTTTTGCTGAGAAGAAATTCTCTACAGACAGCAGTAAAACATTTCCTGGAAGACTTTTGTCTTAGACACATGATTATAAAATAATCCTTTAGATCCAGAAATGTTTCTTACATCATCTTCTTAACTAGCCTAAAATCCCTGAAGGATTTTTCTTCATCTCCTGCGGGTGGGAATAAGTAGTTAATGACATGATTTCTTACCATCCACGAGAAAAAGGATAGTCTTGTGCTTAAGGCATAACAAGAACTTTATGTTTGAGATCCTAAATTGCTTCAGAGTTTGCAGTATGTGAGGAAAGAGTGAAGAGTGAAGTAGGGCTATGCCAGCTAATTCTGTGCCCTTACTTTAGGGCAGTACCTACGCGTTCCTTTTTAGATGGAAGGGGTGACACTCCCAGAGACTGAGTTCCAGACAGAAACAGATCTGGTTGTCTATGAAATTAAATTTATTTGTAAAAGCAGAAATTCAGGATGCACTGCAGTATTGTGAGTAGTGGCAGAGTCACATCACATTATTTGCTCCATGGTAAATGAGAATTAACTTTAGCTTTCAGGGGCTTTCTTCCATGGTTAGTTATTGCAACTTTGAATGTGCTTCCTGCAAATACATTCCAGATAGGCTGCCTGGTCACACACTATACTGGTTACAGGCAGCTCTTCTTGAGCTGTTCCCAGGCTGAGAGAGTTGGGGCTCTGCAGCCTGGAGAAGAGAAGGCTTCCAGGAGACCTTAGAGTAGCCTTCCAGGATCTGAAGGGGGCTCCAGGAAGGCTGTGGAGGGACTATTGACAAGGTCTTGTAATGCCAGGACAAGGGGCAATGGGTTTGAAGCGTCAGAGGGGAGATTTAGACTGGATGTCAGGAGGAAGTTGTTTGCATTGAGGGTGGTGAGACACTGGCACAGGTTGCCCAGGGAGGTTGTGGCTGATCCTTTCCTGGAGATGTTCAAGGCCAGGTTGGAGGAGGCCTTGAGTGACCTGTACTAGTGGGAGGTGTCCCTGCCTATGGCAGGGGTTTGGAACTAGATAATCCTTGAGGTCCCTTCCAACCTTATCATTCTATGATTCTATGTTGTAGTTGGTTTCTGAAGCAAATAGTTGCACTTGCTGTTCATGTTAATTACTACCCATCCTTAAAAGAAAGGGGAAAAAAAAGCTTTCTAGAAGTGAAGTAATCGCTGGGATATGAGGAAACCCTGCATGAAATCTGAAATTAAACGTCAGTTGTGGATTAAATTAATTTATAGAGACACAAGTCGATGGCTTTAATCCTGAAGTGAAAGCATGAAACAAAGACTCCCTGACATTGTGTGAACAAAAACAAACTAAAAGGGGAGTGGAGGCAAAGGATGGAGGTAAAAAATATGAGCAAATTATCTGGCCTGAATCCCAGAAAATTCAAATTGTGTTCCAGTATTTACTATTGCTACAGAATCCAGGATAAGACTCTAGGGTGGAATGCCTACATAGATTTAGGTGAAAAACTCCCATTTTAGGCACTAATGTGCCTCCAGTTCTTGCCACAGACCTTTCTGTCATCAGCATTTCTCAGGCATGTAAATGTCTTCCTCTGGATGTGCCTGACCCTCTCTCTGGTTGGCTTTTGTATTCCCCACCTCATCTTCTGCACTTGTTTAGCAGAGCAGAGAATATGTCTCAGCCTAAAGACAGATGGGGCCTGCACAGTTTCTGATAGTGATATCTGCAGATTTGTAATCCTGGGGACATGAGATGTGTGCATGCTCTGTACATGCTGCCAGGAGGGACGATACTATCTGTTGAGTCAGTCGTGCAGCTTCTGAGCAACTGGATAAGGAAGTGTGGGTTGGAAGAGAAGGAGAGCAGTGCCAGCTTACGAAAGGAGCAATCAGAAGAGACACAAGAGAAGCAGAGAAATTCTAAACTCCACAGTTGTTAAGGTGGATATGTATGCAGCATGTTTGTTGAGGTGCTGGAAGGTGTCCAGAGAAGGGTAGCAAGGCTGGTGAGGGGCCTGGAGCACAGCCCTGTGAGGAGAGGCTGAGGGAGCTGGGGGTGTGCAGCCTGCAGAAGAGGAGGCTCAGGGCAGACCTCAGTGCTCTCTGCAGCTACCTGAAGGGAGGTTGGAGCCAGCTGGGGTTGGGCTCTGTTGCCAGGCACCCAGCAACAGAAGGAGGGGACACAGTTTCAAGCTGTGCCAGAGGAGGCCTAGGCTGGATGTTAGGAGGAAGTTGTTGCCAGAGAGAGTGATTGGCATTGGAATGGGCTGCCCAGGGAGGTGGTGGAGTCACCGTCCCTGGAGGTGTTGAAGCAAAGCCTGGATGGGGCACTTAGTGCCATGGTCTGGTTGGTTGGCTAGGGCTGGGTGCTAGGTTGGGCTGGATGAGCTTGGAGGTTTCTTCCAACCTGCTTGATTCTATGATTCTATAAAAAGCAGTAACAAGTGCCTTGGAAATCCCACTGCTTGTTTTCACCACGGAAGTGGAACAAATGAAGTCCTAGGACATGCGGGGGACACCACACTGATGGGAAAAAATCAGACCGCTTCCTGTCTTCTCCACACTGCTGTCCCTGGGAGAATCTTCTCAGCCACATCAACGACTTTAGATCTAGTTTACACTTCTGTTCTTTAAATAGTCCCCTGCTGTGGCAGCCATCTGCCTTGCTAGGAAGAGAGAAACGTGGAGCTCATTCTGTGGAGAGGGAGACACTGAGTTTATCCACGTGGATGAATTATGTTTCGCACGGTCAGAGGGAAGCACAAAACAAGGCTGTGAGCTACTCGTTTTGCTAAGGCTGCAGCCTGGAGAAGAGAAGGCTTCCAGGAGACTTATAGTAGCCTTTCAGGACCTGAAGGGTGCTACAGGAGGGCTGGGGAGGGGCTATTGACAAGATCTTGCAATGACAGGACAAGGGGCAATGGGTTTGAACGGGCAGAGGGGAGATTGAAACTGGATGTTAGGAGGAAGTTGTTTGCAGTGAGAGTGGTGAGACACTGGCACAGGTTGCCCAGGGAGGTTGTGCAGCACAGAATCAAAGATCACATTGAGTGATTCTGTGCTCCACAACCTCCCTGGAGGTGTTTAAGGCCAGGCTGGAGGAGGCCTTGAGTGACCTGTCCTAGTGGGAGGTGTCCCTGCCTATGGCAGGGGGTTGGAACTAGATGATCTTTGAGGTCCCTTCCAACCTTACCATTCTATGATTCTATGACTTGTCTCCTACAGCCAGGCCAATTATCTTCAGAGGAGCCAGAGATGTCCTCTTTTCATACAATCCATCTTCTTGGCTGGCACCAGGCTGCTACAGTCCACTGCCTGATTTAACAGTGCAGGGGTTTTCTGCAGTGAAAAGACATTATAATTTTAGATATGCAACACAGGCAGGACTAAAATGGATGAACATATGTTTCTTTGAAGGCTGTTTGCTAACAGGAATTGCTTTTACTTCCAAGAAATTTGTCAGGAACTCCTCTAGTAGCTATCTTGCAGAGCTATATGGGAAGTGAAAAACAGCTTTGGGAGATAAGTCTATCAAAAGCAGTACAGAATTTATATAGAAGATTTTTCAGTGACTCAACTAATCTGCAGTATGAGCTCCAGAGCTGGTGGCAAGGAAGTCTTGATGTAATTTATCACACTTAGAAGACAAGAAAGATGGCCCAGCATTTAAACAGAGAAACCTCAGTCAGATCAAAGCTCAACACTGTACTTTATTTCTGGATCCAAGTTCTCTAAGGTTCAGGCTTATCTTTGATACTACATCAGTGGAAGTTTACCTGAATGAAGCCACAGGCTCAATCTGAAGTACCTGGTGGGGCTGTCCTTTTATTTCTTCACAGAATACACTGGCTGGAAGAGACCTTCAAGATCATCCTCCAAGATCATCCTCCAAGTGCAAGGTCCTGCACCTGGGTAGACACAGTCCCAAGCACAATACCAAGCTGGCAGGTGAATGGCTGAGAGCAGCCCTGAGGAAAAGGACCTGGGGGTCTAGGGTGATGAAAAGCTCAACATGAGGCTGCAGAGTGAGTGCAACCCAGACAGCAACTGTGTGCTGGGCTGCAGCAAGAGCAGTGTGGGCAGCAGGGCAAGGGAGGGGATTGTGCCCCGTGGCTCTGCTCTTGTCAGACCCCACCTGGAGTCCTGTGTGCAGTTCTGGAGCCTCCAGCACAGAAAGGACATGGAACTGTTGGAGCCAGTCCAGTGGAGGCCACAAAGATGCTTAGAGGGCTGCAGCAGCTCTGCTATGAAGACAGGCTGAGAGAGTTGGGGCTCTGCAGCCTGGAGAAGAGAAGACTTCCAGGAGACCTTAGAGTAGCCTTCCAGGATCTGAAGGGGGCTCCAGGAAGGCTCTGGAGGGACTATTGACAAGGTCTTGCAATGACAGGACAAGGGGCAATGGGTTTGAAGTGGCAGAGGGGAGATTTAGACTGGATGTTAGGAGGAAGTTGTTTGCAGTGAGGGTGGTGAGACACTGGCACAGGTTGCCCAGGGAGGTTGTGCAGCACAGAAGCACAGAATGTGATCTTTGATCACGTTGGGTGATTCTGTGCTCCACAACCTCCCTGGAGGTGTTCAAGGCCACGTTGGAGGAGGCCTTGAGTGACCTGTACTAGTGGGAGGTGTCCCTGCCTATGTCAGGAGGTTTGAACTAGATGATCCCTGAGGTCTCTTCCAGTCTTACCATTCTATGATTCTATGATCTATGAGGCGGAGGTACAGAAGGGAAGTCTCCAGTCCATGCAATGCAAGAAGGCCAACTGGCTTGGGGGAACTTCTTATTGACCCAAAAGAACCCTAAACCTCCCTGTATCAGGTTATGTAATCAAAGAAATTTGTGGTGCCTGATTGTATGACCCTATGTAGGATATCAGCCTTCTGCCTCCCACTTTTCCCTGGGGATGAAAGGAGTGAGTGCCTGGAGGAGAAGTCTGCATCCTTGTGAAATTATAGGAAACTCTGACATCCAGGTTTAGGTGCTGCAACAGCACCAGGCAAGCTGCAGTTACTTTACACTAGAAAGCTGCTCATTTCCCTTTGTGTTTGGAAACCTCTGGGAGCAGTTTTGCTGACAAAGCAAGGTCAGCTTACTGCTATCAGCAAAGGAGACCTTGACCATTCTGCAGGAAGCAGCCACATCACAACTTCAATGGGAAAGATAGCACACTTCTGATCGACTGCTGCCCTTCAGAGGGACCTTTACATTTCACATTGGATAAAGAGAGCAAAGGCAGAGAGCGCCACACACAAAGGTGGGCCCCAGAGGCAGCTGATTTAATGAGGAGCAGAAGTGAACACAGACTGAGAAGGGCTGTGCTGAGCCGTGGGTGCCGCACAGATACCAAAGCAATGTCCTGGCAAACTGTGAATACCTTGCAGCAGCAGAAAAATAAGTTTTGCTTTCACCTGCTGCCACCTCACACACCTAACTCCATGATAAAAGAACTGGGTGATGCACCCACTGAACTGCTTTTTTCAGCTTGAAGGTTCTATCTCTGCTCCTAGGAAAAACAACATCAGCACAATTTTCCAGGCTAATGGCAAAAAATAATCTAACCCATCCCTGTTGGTCCTCTGTATCTTTATTTCCTCATTTCACTAAGTGTGTTGCCCTCCTTCAGAGAACAGGAGTGAGGGCACTGAAGCCTTGTAAGTGAACTTGGGCACACATCATTTGTTTTCCCCCCTTGTGATGGCCAAGCCATGGCTGATTTCCCCTGTGTTTTGCAGCAAAGGGAGGTGAGTATGAGGGCATAGAATCACAGAATGATAAGGTTGGAAAGGACCTCAAAGATCATCTAGTTTCAACCCCTTGCCAATGGCAGGGACAACTTCCACTAGTACAGGTCACTCAAGGCCTCCTCCAACGTGGCCTTGAACACCTCCAGGGAGGTTGTGGAGCACAGAATCACCCAACTTGATATTTGATCACATTGGGTGATTCTGTGTTCCACAACCTCCCTGGGCAACCTGTGCCAGTGTCTCACCACCCTCACTGCAAACAACTTCCTCCTAACATCCAGTTTCAATCTCCCCTCTGCCACTTCAAACCCATTGCCCCTTGTCCTGTCATTGCAAGACCTTGTCAATAGTCCCTCCAGAGCCTTCCTGGAGCCCCCTTCAGATCCTGGAAGGCTACTCTAAGGTCTCCTGGAAGCCTTCTCTTCTCCAGGCTGCAGAGCCCCAACTCTCTCAGCTTGTCCTGATAGCAGAGCTGCTGCAGCCCTCTGAGCATCTTTGTGGCCTCCTCTGGACCCGCTCCAACACTTCAATGTCCTGGAAGGAGGATGAGAAATAGTCATAGCATGACAGATGACAGGAAATTAATTAATTGCTTTTTCTTTCTTCTGGGAAAAAAAATGAGAAAAGCATCCCTGTGAAGAAATTCTGTGCTTCAGAATAGCCTAGAAACCCAACAACAAATAGCAGATATGGATTAGAATTTGAAAATCTTCTCATCTTCTGGAAAACAACCCCAAGAGTTAAGGTTAGAAGAAAGGCTCATTTTCCACTTTGCTAATAACATACAGGAAATCATTGAATCACAGAATCAAGCAGGTTGGAAGAGACCTCCAAGCTCATCCAGCCCAACCTAGCACCCAGTCCAAGCCAATCAACCAGACCATGGCACTAAGTGCCCCATCCAGGCTTTGCTTCAACACCTCCAGGGACAGTGACTCCAGCACCTCTCTGGGCAGCCCATTCCAGTGCCAATCACTCTCTCTGCCAAGAACTTCCTCCCAACGTGGTTGATTCCATGATTCTATGATGACCCCATATCACTAACAGAAAGATGACCCAATACATTTAAATATCTGTATGCAACTAGTGTGTAAAGATGCAGCTCCTATAAACAACAAACTCTCTACTACTCCCTGACAGAAGGTTATGATGAGATGGGTGGTGGTCTCTTCTCCCTGCTATCAGGTGACAGAACAAGAGGAAGTGGCCTGAGGTTGTGCCAGGGGAGGTTTAAGATTGGGTATCAAGAAAAATGTCTTTGCTGCAAGAGTTATCAGGCGTTGGAACAGGCTGCCCAGGGAGGTGGTGGAGTCACAGCCCTGGACAGAGAAAACTTAACACAGATTGAAACTGAATCTCACTGAGATGCACACTTGTGATCTAGTCATTTACTTGCATTGAGGATGCTTATATTGCTCTCTGAAGGGTGGAGCCTTTAGATCAGGTTCCCATACTTCAGCAATCTGAAAGAAGGCTATGGGTAAGGGTAAAAAAGGCCACAAGGAAACTGCCTCAGAGCAGCTCCATTTCCCTAAGACCGCTGCTGATGTGAAGTCAATAGCTCTGCCATTTACTGTAAGAAGTAAAAAAATGAGTAATAGCTTAATAGCTTCTGTCAATGTGGGCTGCTACAAGCAATTTTAGCTCCTTGATGGGCTGCAGAAAGAGTCATTTTCTGTGAGGAAACCACAGAGCTTTTGGAAAAAAAAAACCCTGTTCAACCACTGTAAACTAAGCAGAATTTCATAGAATCATAGAATGGTAAGGTTGGAAGAAACCTCAAGGATCATCTAGCTGCAATCCCCTGCCATAGGCAGGGACACCTCCCACTAGTACAGGCCACTCAAGGCCTCCTCCAACCTGGCCTTGAACATCTCCAGGGAGGGAGCAGCCACAACCTCCCTGGGCAACCTGTGCCAGTGTCTCATCACCCTCTCTGTGAAGAACTTCCTCCTGACATCCAGTCTAAATCTCCCCTCTGCCACTTCAAACCCATTGCCCCTTGTCCTGTCATTGCAAAACCTTGTAAATAATCCCTCCCCAGCCTTCCTGCAGGTCCCCTTCAGATACTGGAAGGCTACTGTAAGGTCTACTGGAAGGCTACTATAAGGTCTGCTCGAATTTCACCACAGCATCTCACCTGCACAGTACTCATTGCACAACGAATCCTTCTGCAGGTGTGCTCTGCTGGGGCCAGGGACTGTGAGTCATTGAGCAGTTTGCTTTTCTTAGTGGCTTTTAATAGTAGCAGTAAATTCTTCCAACATTTGACTTCTGCCACCCAACGTCCCTCGGGCACTGTAGCTGCCTGCCTGAGTTTTATTTGCTTCTCCAGGCTGCTGGGTTTGGTTGCTTATGTTTACAAGAGGTTTGGTGTGTTTGTTCCTAGAAGGGAGTCCATTTGAGGTTGGGAATAGAACAGCGTGAGTGAGGGCACCTGAGCTTCTGAAGGACCTGTGCTGACTGCTTTGACTGAGGGCACCTGAGCTTCTGAAGGACCTGTGCTGACTGCTTTGGCTGAGGGCACCTGAGCTTCTGAAGGACCTGGGCTGACTGCTTTGACTGAGGGCACCTGAGCTTCTGAAGGACCTGTGCTGACTGCTTTGACTGAGGGCACCTGAGCTTCTGAAGGACCTGTGCTGACTGCTTTGGCTGAGGGCACCTGAGCTTCTGAAGGACCTGTGCTGACTGCTTTGGCTGAGGGCACCTGAGCTTCTGAAGGACCTGGGATGACTGCTTTGGTTGAGGGCACCTTAGCTTCTGAAGGACATGTGCTGACTGCTTTGACTGAGGG
>VWZE01007038.1:82256-103877 GCA_013396675.1 Eubucco bourcierii | reverse complement strand
AAAAAACAACAGTAAAAAGTCTTTACAGACTTTGAAGAATCTTGAATCTTAAGAAGTGATTTCCCAAAGCTACCTCTGTCTTAGGGAGGCAAACTTTCCTGGCTTCCCCCCCCCATCATAACAAGATCCTCTCTGGGGCCAATTCAAAGAATTAAAGCCCAACTCAGCTCTGCTATTGACTGTAACACCAATTTAAGAGGTGAGCTTTGGAAAATATCCTCCTCAGACTTCATCTGGCTGAAGTATGGAGTTGAATAGACTGGGAAAGGGAAAGGATGAACTGAAAATGTTACCTTGTAAAGGGCCCTAAACAGGTTCTCTTAATCTTAGGGGAAGGAAGGGTGGAGAGGAGAAGAAAGTCATTAAAACAATACAAAAGTAAAACCAGCCAAACAACCAACAACAGAAAAAAAAACCAAACTGAAAAAAAACCCAAACAAACAAAAAAAAAAAACCCAAACTAAACCAAACCAAACAAAAAAACAAACAAACAAACAAACAAACAAAACCCCAAAACCCAAACAAAACCCCCAAACAAGCAAACCAACCCAACCCCAAACAAACACAACCAAAGCAAGACAGCTGAAAACCCACATAGAATTGGAGGCATGATTGAGTTGGGGCAATTAAGGAGGCAGGAATTATAAAATATGTTATTTTATTTCTGAAAGCCCAGCCCACAAACTCTATATGAAGTGGTTCTAATTCAGTCAGGAAAATCTTTGCAAGGATGCTTATGGGCAATGTAGTGATTTAAGGGAGTCAGAAAATTGGAAAGGTTTAGCCACAAAATGGCTTTGGCCCACTGGTAAAAGGCAGCCTGGAGCCCAAGGGAATTTCTGTTTTACTCACAGCAGAGAAGTAGAATTCAGAGATAGTCTCTGGCTCCTTTGCAGCAGTGTTGGAGCTGCTCAGCATCTTGATAGCTATTGAGAGGCTTCTAGATCTTCCTAGGCTCTAGAAGGGTGCTGGGAAAGAGGCAGACGACCTCTGGCCTCATCCTGGTTCCTCTTGGCATGGAGGGTTGTAGAGGTGCAGGCAGGATCTCTTGCAGATGTGCAGAGAGAACAATGTCCGTGGCACTTCTCACCATGTCATGAGGCACTTAATGCCTTCTCCTGGGCAACTTGAGGCACTTCAGTTTCCAGGTAGTTCAAGGCCAAAACATCAGGGCTTGGCTGGTCTGAAGGATGAGGCAGAGCAGAACAGGTTGTCCTAGCCAAGAGCAGTGAGGCAGAGCAGAACATTTAGAGCAGAGCAGCACACTGTGAGGCAGAGGCAGCTCCGTGAGGCAGAGGCAGCAGCACAGCTGCTTGCAACTTATCTCCACGTATATGATTTGCCCAAGTGCAAAGGCTCCTTTGGGCACAGAGATTCACCAATCAGAAGGGCATTTGCCAAACTGACCATGTTAGGTGAAACCAGGGCTTGCTGACACTTATTTGAGTACCTAAACCTCTGCAGGTACCTGTTCATCACTTTGGAAGTGGACATAATTGGAACAGGTTGCCCAGGGAGGTTGTGGCTGCTCCCTCCCTGGAGGTGTTCAAGGCCAGGTTGGAGGAGGCCTTGAGTGAGCTGTACTAGTGGGAGGTGTCCCTGCCTATGGCAGGGGGTTGGAACTAGATGATCTTTGAGGCCCCTTCCAACCTTACCATTCTGTGATTCTGTGATGCTACAATGGCCCCAGCCTTTGTTTTCCTCCTGCCCTTTCTTCCCCCATCAGCAGAACGGTGGGGCAAGCCAGGACATCTAATAGGCCTCTTAGCCTTCCAGGACAGGGCATTATATGCAACTCTTGCCTACTTGTTTCTGAGGGTTATCCTGTTTTTCAGAAGCAATAGACACTCAAAGTAGCTGCAATCAGATCAGTCTTCTTAGAGATTTGTATTACAACTACACCTGGTGGCTCCATCTGTGATTATAATTGATGTAGGCACTGTAAAACTAAAGCATCAAAACTCTCAGATACATCTCAAAAAAGTTTATTGCCTCAACAGACAAACTAGACAAAGGGAGAGAGGTGTAACAAAGGTGAAGGGGGCAAAGTTGCACCACAGGCCAGTTCTACTTTGTAGAATGCAGCTAGGAGTTGGGGGTTTGAAAAAGGAAGGCTACTTCTCAAGAGCTTCCCACATTAGTGGGAGGTGTCCCTGCCTATGGCAGGGGGTTGGAACTAGATGATCTTCCAGGTCCCTTCCAACCTTACCATTCTATGATTCCCCACTCCCCACCCCAAAGGCTCCTGGCACAGCCTGCAACATCTACCCAAAGAGAGTAGATAAGAAGAGAAGCAGCAGGCTGCTGAGTCATTTGGGTCAGCAGAGAAAAAGAGATGTCAGCAAAGCCAAAGCTTTCAAGGCACACTGGTTTAAAATTAGATATCAATCTTAAAGCCAGAAACCTTCTTCCCCTGAACAAGCTATAGGTGTCACTGCATAAATAGTCAAAGCCTTTTGCAACGGCAAGCATGTGAATAGAGTAGATAAGAGCAATTAATTTGCATCGAATCTGTAATGGCATTCAGATGATTATTAGCTTCCACTTCACTCAAACTTCCCCCCATAAGTCAATTAATGGTTGAGCTAGGGAAATAAAAATTAGAAGATGAGCCTGAGAGCAATCATTCAGCAGACAGCTCCTCAGAAACAAGACACAAAAGAGCAGAAGAATGAAGGGAACACATTGATCTGCGGGCAGGGAAATCAAAGGAGAATCCTTGGTCAGCCAAGGAACATCAGGCAAGAAGATTCAGAATAAAATGTCTAGGAAAAATAAATGACACAAAGGCACAGAGAGAGCAGCTGAGATATCCATGCAAAGGGGCACAGTAATTGCCTATCATTACGTACAGTAATTTCTTCCCCGAAGAAAAATTAAGTCAACATAGAGATAAGAGTTCAGCAGCTGGCTTAGACAATACCTAACAAAGAAGTGATTATGAAGTGCATTTAAAATACATCACTAGCAAATTATATAGCCAAGTCAAAAACACAGAGGGACAGCAACTGCTAAATGAGAGGCATCACAAGGTGCATTTGTCACTAGCAAATTATATAGCCAAGTCAAAGACACAGAGGGACAGCAACTGCTAAGTGAGAGGCATCACAAGGTGCATTTGTCAAGTGGATGTCCAATTTGGCATCAGTTTATTTATGAAAAGGCAGAGTTTGAGCAAACTAAAGAAGCCTGCTGTGCTACAACAAGGGAATTCACCAGGACAAGCTGTCATGCTAGCAGTGGGCAGGGATGCACAATGCAAGTTCTGTTATCTAGTAATCCCCAATGGCCTGTGGCTCTGCAGCTTCTGGTGACCCCTGGCATTCTGGTGATCCCCAATATTCTGGTGACCCCTGGCATTCTGGTGACCTCTGGCATTCTGGTGACCCCAGGCATTCTGGTGACCCCTGGCATTCTGGTGACCCCCAATATTCTGGTGCCCCCTGGCATTCTGGTGCCCCCTGACATTCTGGTGATCCCAGACATTCAGGTGACCCCCAACATTCTAGTGACCCCCAACATTCTGGTGATCCCCAACATTCTGGGCACCCTGACGTTTTGGTGATCCCTGACATTTTGATGACCCCTGGCATTCTGGTGATCCCCAACATTCTGATCACCCCTGACATTCTGGTGATCCCAGACATTCAGGTGACCCCCAACATTCTAGTGACCCCCAACATTCTGGTGATCCCCAACATTCTGGGCACCCTGACGTTTTGGTGATCCCTGACATTTTGATGACCCCTGGCATTCTGGTGATCCCCAACATTCTGATCACCCCTGACATTCTGGTGATCCCAGACATTCAGGTGACCCCCAACATTCTAGTGACCCCCAACATTCTGGTGATCCCCAACATTCTGGGCACCCTGACGTTTTGGTGATCCCTGACATTTTGATGACCCCTGGCATTCTGGTGATCCCCAACATTCTGGTCACCCTGACATTCTGGTGATCCCAGACATTCTGGCGACCCCAGGCATTCTGGTGATCCCAAACATTCTGTTGACCTCCAAGGTGATATTTCCCACCAATTCCACTACAGGTGGGAAGAATTATGGAATCATAGAAAGGTCTGGGTTGGAAGGGACCTCCAAAGGTCATCCAGTCCAACCCCCTTGCAGTCAGCAGGGACATCCTCCACTGGAGTTGGTTGCCCAGAACCCTTTCAAGCCTCGTCTTGAATGTCCCCAGGGATGGGGCCTTAAACACCTCCCTGGGCAACCTGTTGCAGTGTTGCAGCACCCTCATGGTGCAGAACTTGTTCCTAACATCCAATCTAAATCTGCTCTTCTCTCATTTCAAACCAATGTCCCTCATCCCTGCAGGCCTTTGCAAACAGTCCCTCTGCAGCCTTCTTGCAGCCCACTTCAGGTCCTGGCAGGCTGCTGTTAGGTCTACCTGGAGCCTTCTCTCCTCCAGGCTGAACCACTCCAGCTCCCTCAGCCTATCCTCATAGCAGAGATCCTCCAACTCCCCACTCATCTTCCTGAATTTTTCATCACCACATGGGAGAGTGCAGCCATTCTGAGTTAGGAAAAACTGTGACTTAAATGCAAAAAAATTATCTTGGACATCACATAATTGAGGCCCTTCAGTTTCTATTACAGCTGGTTTACTCATGGTTTTTATTATTTTCCTGTTTTTTTTTTTATTACTACTCATATTTTCACTCAGTTGTTATGAAGGCTCCTTTACTCCCCATGCCCAAAACTGGCCATACACACAAAGAGCTGCTATGTGGCTAAGAGAATTTCATCTCAAGGAAGGCATCACCAGGAAAAGAGCTCTGGCAACCATCCACCTACACTGATGTGATCACCAAGACATTTGGTATTGCTCAGGCAGGGGGGATCTGCTATTCTGAACAAGCAGCAGCTGCAGCAGCAATCTAGACAATTAGTCAGAAGCACTGATTTGTCTCAGAGCAAATAGCTAATCAGAAAAAGAACTGCAAAGCACAAATTACTGAATATAAATAAATAGCAAACAATGGCACAGATTTATCTTAAGCAGAGGTAGCTGAGTGGTGAATCAAACCACACCAATCACAGCAGTCTAAGTACAGGAACTATGAGTTTGGTGTCATACAATCATAGAATCACAGAATGGTAAGGTTGGAAGGGACCTCAAAGATCATCTAGTTCCAACCTCTGTGTCACCTCTCAAGCTTACACTCACACATGGCCATTAAGTACTATGTCTGTCCTCTCAAAAGCTGTTCTTTGGCTTCCTGGTACACCCCAGCTGGCTCTGTATGAAATCAGTGCTCCAATAGCTCACCTCAAGCACCAATCCAATCTATGGAGACCACTGCAAATACAGATGCTGGGCAGCATCTCTGGGCAGCTTTGTACATGTGGCAATTCCCTGAAGGTGTCTGCCAAGCACACAAACTGTGCTACCTCAGTGTGTTACACAAGGTAGGAATTGGGAACTATGCTGAAGTGGCCTTTTGCCAGGCCACCATGGGCACAATCCCAAGCACAACTCCAGGCTGGGTGGGGAACAGCTCAGAGTAGCCCTGAGGAAAAGGACCTCGGGGTCTGGAGTGATGAAAAGCTCAACATGAGGCTGCAGTGTGAGTGCAGCCCAGACAGCAACTGTGTGCTGGGCTGCAGCAAGAGCAGTGTGGGCAGCAGGGCAAGGGAGGGGATTCTGCCCCTTTGCTCTGCTCTTCTCAGACACCACCTGGAGTCCTGTGTGCAGTTCTGGAGCCTCCAGCACAGGAAGGACATGGAACTGTTGGAGTGGGCCCAGAGGAGGTTACCAAGATGCTCAAAGGGTTGAAGCAGCTCTGCTGTGAGGACAGGCTGAGAGAGTTGGGGCTCTGCAGCCTGGAGAAGAGAAGGTTTCCAGGAGACCTTAGAGTGGCCTTCCAGGATCTGAAGGGGGCTCCAGGAAGGCTGGGGAGGGACTACTGACAAGGTCTTGTAATGCCAGGACAAGGGGCAATGGGTTTAAACTGGCAGAGGGGAGATTGAAACTGGATGTTAGGAGGAAGTTGTTTACAGTGAGGGTGGTGAGACACTGGCACAGGTTGCCCAAGGAGGTTGTGGCTGTTCTCTCCCTGGAGGTGTTCAAGGCCAGGTTGGAGGAGGCCTTGAGTGAGATGTACTAGTGGGAGGTGTCCCTGCCTATGGCAGAGGGTTGGAACTAGATGATCCTTGAGGTCCCTTCCAACCTTACCATTCTATGATTCTATGATTATTTAGTAAAGTTACTGAAGCCTCTGATGGTGACTATAAAACAGGCTACTTTTATTTCAGTATCTCAGAAATGTTATGTAAAACATCTACTAATATTATATAATCATTTTAGTGGTGCAATGGGATGGGGGAAAAAATAAAAGGAGATAGCTGGGAGCCAGATAATGAGCATTGCATATCTGAACCAATTAAGAAGGCTTGGTGGCAAGCACACAAATGGCTTTTTGTTTCCAGTGCAAGCCACCAATGCCTGTGCATTTTCTCACATGAATAAATGTCCTGGGAATAGCACACAGGTGTGTTTTACTCAAACAATATTTGTAGCATCACTCAACAGACCCAGTTTGAGGCTTTTTGAAAGCAAATCTGGCAAGACAAGGCTAGTAGTTGCTACATTCTGCTCAGCCAGGGCTAAGGCAGAGTTCCAGCTTCTGGCTGCCCTCTCTTGCAGCCATCTCCTTGAGGCTAAACTGTGGCTCTGCGTCTGGGTGCAGGACCCTGCCTGGGTGCCCTGGGTGCCAAACCTCCTGTGAGCTGCATAAGTGCCACCTCAGTGCCATGGTGGGACCCAAGGCTCCATGCCAGCACATGTCCCCAGTTCCTCAGGGCTCTGCATGGAAAAGCATGCTCTGGTGCAACACAGCACAGGATGAGAAGGACTTGAGTTGAGCCTGCCTCAGGGGCAGCAGAGCCCAGGGCCAACTGCCATGAGTGCCAAAATGGGAGTCACCACTTCTCTCTTCCCTGTTAGGAATCTGACAGAGACTTTCACAACTCTTCTCCCAGTGCTGCAACTCATCAGAAAACATCTGCTACACTTTTGTTTCCTGTCTGAATGTTCTCACCCTTAATCTCCAAGGGAAGCTGTAGGTGCCAAAGATGACCCACAACTGGCTACTGGAAGCTTTGGTGGCTTACAAATCTTGCTCCCTTATTCAGCTTGTTTTCTTGCATAATCAGCTAGAGATGCACCTTTAGGTTTCTGACCAATTCTTCCAACTTCTTTTTTTTTGCTGGCACATAAACATCTATGTTTTTAATCCTAATTTTTCTCTTCTAGGCTGTATCTCAACAAGGATCTCTTTAAATCAAGGCCCCCTTTTTTTATTCCTAAAGCATTTTGTTGCCACCATTCTCAAGGACACTTAAGTCAGAGGAAAAAGGAAACTGGAAGTGTCATATATTTAAAATTTAAAATACTCAAGCAATTCAGGGAAAGGAAGTATGTTAAAATATGTGGGAGGGAGAGGCACTGGCCACTTCTCCAAAATATAATGAGATCCTGCTGGAAATAATTTGTTTACTGATGCACTGATTTGCAGGTATCCTAATGCAGTGTAGACATCTGTCACTGGGCAGCTCATACTTATTTGTGTTGCCAACTGCTCTGCCATCCTAAAATTGCCTGGAATGACCCTCAGCTGCTCCACAGTTTCAAACTTTAAAGCTGAACAACAACTCACAACTGAAAACCACAGCTCTGTTATGCTCAGCAGGATGCTCTTCCACTCAGACATCAGAATATTTCACCATAGAATCATTTTGGTTAGGAAAGATCTTTAAGAGAATAAAGTCCAACCATTATCTAACTCCACCAAGACCAGTGCTAAACCATGCCCATGTTTATGCCTCTTTTAAACACCTCAAGGATGGGGATTCAACCCCATCAACCTCCCTGGGCATTCAACCACCTGCCTGGGAGCCTATTCCAATGCTTAATGACTCTTGTATCACTGTTCCTCTAAAAACACTTCTCTACACACTCACTGCTGACATGACCAATATTTGCCCAGTAATTTAGTCAGTCTGATAATTAATATCCATTTCCATTGATGAGTTTTCCCATTTTCAGGCATTTTCCAGATTACCACTGGATGCTCTGCATTGTCTTATTCAGATATGAGTGCTGAAGAAGAGCAGTGCAGAGCCAGTGATTAAAAACCACCTCGCTGGGCTGTTGATATGAGAACACAATGGAGTTGAGATGCTGTCTGCCAGTCAGACACTCTTGTGATGTGCTTTGGAGAGCTGTGACATGATCACTTTTTTTTAATGTGCTGCAATAATCTTGGCATGCAGAAGATGTTGTGCTGATAGACATAGACAGGTTTTTCCCTGTGTAGAAGTTGTAGCCAGCTGGGGTTGGGCTCTGCTGCCAGGCACCCAGCAACAGAAGGAGGGGACATAGTCTCAAGCTGTGCCAGGGGAGGTCTAGGCTGGATGTTAGGAGGAATTTCTTGCTAGAGAGAGTGATTGGCATTGGAATGGGTTGCCCAGGGAGGTGGTGGAGTCACTGTCCCTGGGGTGTTGAAGCAAAGCCTGGATGGGGCACTTAGTGCCACGGTCTGGTTGATTGGCTAGGGCTGGGTGCTAGGTTGGGCTGGGTGCTAGGTTGGGCTGGGTGAGCTTGGAGTTCTCTCCAGCCTGGCTGATTTTATGATTCTGTGATTCTATGATTCTATAATTCTGTGATTCTATGATTTTGTGATTCTATGATTTTGTGATTCTATGGTTCTGTGATTCTATGGTTCTGTGATTCTATGATGCTGTGATCCTATGGCTCTATGACTGGAGCTCACCTTCTGATACCCATTAAGTGCAGACAAACCTGCCCTTAAGCAAAATTTCCCCCAATACATCATCCTTGAGTGGATGCATTCAGTTTTCCCCACAACTTTTTGAGTGCCAGCTCCCACATTTATTCCTGCCAAAAGCAGCACCACAGGGGAACAGAACAAAAGGGTTTTTTTGCAGAGCTAGAGTGCTTTCTAAATGTACTTCCCAGGCATGCTTCATGAAAAGCACTCTAGAAGCAGCCAATTAAGTAAACAAAAATAGCATCAGGTCTAAGTTCATCATAGCTTTCTCAGTGACTTAAAGGAAGACAGACCAGGCTTCCACTTGCAATTATCACACTAGATACAAGTGGTGTTTCACACCATTTTCCTTTTAACTGCTGTTTATAGAGGTTGCTAAATGTCAGTGGATAAAGTTTCAGCAGTGTTTTCTCTCATCAGGTAGTACCAAATGATCCAACAGCAAATGCACCCTGGCTGATTCTGTGATTCTATGATTCTGTGAGTCTGTGATTCTGAGTCTGTGATTCTATGACTCTGTGATTCTATGATTCTGTCATTCTATGATTCTGTCATTCTATGAGAGGTCTTAGAAAATGCTCACTTGGAACAGGAGGACAGAGGGGCAGGGATGAATGTTTGTGGCTTGGTCATGCCAGAGTTTGCCTTTCTTTTTTCTGTCTCACACTTCTGTCTAAATGAACCCTTCTTTGGAAAGCTGCAATTCCAGGTTTTGCCCTTGCTGGTTTTTGGCATGTCAGAGTCTCACACCACAAACAGTAACACCAATGAGGCCACTCTCATGTGTCCCAGCCAAAACCCAGGAGAAGAGTGACAACTTCAGAAGGGGAGAAGAACAGATAGAGGCAAGGTACCCTTTGGTGCTATGACATACTATGAATCAGCAGGAGGCTGAACATAGCTGGAAAGTGCTCTCCAAAGCTCAAAATGTTTTGATGCTCAAGCTAAAAGTTTATTCAAGTGAAAACTAGAAACTTAACTTTCAAAGGAGAGGAAAAATTCAGAGCAAGCATGGAAGGCAGAGCAGTCCCACTCCCAGGGCAGGACCTTCTGACAGGCTTTAACACAAAGTGCACCCAAATGCAGCTGGTGCCAATAGTCAAATGGAGGTTTCAAAGCATGATAGAAGGTTTTGCTAAAGATGTTTCCTGACTTCAGATCTCCATTCCATCTGTTTTCAATCTGCAAGGGGCTCTCCTGTGACCTGTATCCAAGTTATTGACACATTTGTATCTCTTAACCACTTCAGGTGGTCTCACAGATTCAAAGTTTCACAGATTACATTGAGTTGGAAGGGACCCTCAAAGGCCACCTTGTTGAGCCCTTCTGCACTCAGCAGGGACACTTCCAACTAGATCAGGCTGCCCAGGGCCACATCCAGTCTGATCTTGAATGTTTCCAGGGATGGGAACTCAAGCACACCCCTGGGCAGCCTGCTCCAGTATTTCATCTCTCTCACTGTGCAGAACTTCCTCCTGATGTCCAACCTAAATCTGCCCTCCTCCACTTTCAAACCATTGCCTCTCATCCTATCACTCCAAGCCCTTTTAAACAGTCCCTCCCCAGCCTACCTGTAGGTGCCCTTCAGGTATTGAAATGCAGCTCTAAGGTCTCCCTGGAGCCTTCTCTTCTCCAGACTGAACAGCCCCAATTCTCTCAGCCTGGTTTCATAGGAGAGGTGCTCCAGCCCTCTGGCTCCTTGGTGGCTCTCCTCTGGACCCATTCCATCAGCTCCATGTCTCCTTGTGTTGTGCCTCATGTCTCCTTTGCTGTTGTTCCTGCCTATCTAACAGTGATAAGGAAAAAACATGGGGAAAAAAAAGAAACCTCATCACATTTTATTACCTCAGTTCAGACACCCCATTAGTTTCCACAGGCAACTTTGCTTAGGTACTTCAAGCTAGCTTGACAGGACTGTTTCTAGGAGAAGATGCCCTATCTAAGCATGTTATTTCTCAGCCAGGCTTCCAGAGCAGTTTCTTCTTTACACTTCTCCACTAATAGCTGCTCCTGAGAAGACCCTCACAGCCAGGGGAGCAGTAGCACAACACCACTCAGTCATGTCAGGCAACTTGGACTGCAAGAAGCAGACTGCTTCTTGTTCAGGCTGTCACTCTGGTGGCAGCATTTGCTTCCTAGATTCAGACAGCACACAGAGACCACAAGAGGAAACCCCTTTACCTAAGAGCCTCCACTTCTTTACCTCTGAATGCCACAGCTACAACCCAAGCTATTCCCAAACTAACCATATACTCTGAGCAGAACAGTAATACAAAAAGGGCTAACACTCATTAAATGCAAAATCTTTCTACCTGTGTTGAGCTGTTGCCAAAGACAGACACAGAAGTCTGGTTTTCAGGAGGCCTGAACAGACACAGTGAGATTCATTGAAGCAAAAAGTTGATAATATAACTGCAAATGCAGCCCAATTCCACTGTGCTGAAGCACACAAATAATCATACTGTTAAATTTGAAATTGCACTTGTTGTCTATAGAGCTTGGGGAGGGCAATAGCAGAATATTGATATCAGCTGTTGCTTTGTCAGGAGCCCATTACCAGATGGCAACAGAAAAGGAACGTGGCTCATTCAGTGCCCTGTAGTAGGTTATTAGCAGAGCTGTGAATAGAAGCAGATCTGAAGTGTCCTAGTCAAAAAATGCACACAGTTGGCTGCCTAGCAGCTCAGAGATGTAGGATTCATAATTCTGCTTTATCCTCTAATAAACAGAAGCTTTATCCTAGGATTACCAAGCACTATGGCAGTAATTAAGAGAGGGTTTCTTTAAATGACAAATGTGCATTAGGCACCTGTTGGTTTGCAATAGATGCTAAATGCTTGATTGCTCTCTTTGCTTCTGCAAATCTCTCCCAGTCCCACAAGCAACAGGATTCCTGGTGCTATTTTTCAGCTGGGGAAAGTGCATCTCAGTCATGACAAGCTGCTGGGGTTTGGTCCCTGCCCAAATGCACCTTATGATGAAGCATTGTTTCGGGAGTTCTGATCAGAGAGGAAGAAAACAGAGGGAGCTTTAATGTAGTGTTTCAATACACAAAAAGCAGCTGCAGCAGAGGAGAGGACAGTTGCTTCTCCAAGTCCAGAGTTCATAGGGGTTAAGAAGCAAGGAGATTACATTACAAAATGGGAGATTTAGGGTAGCAATTACAAAAAATTCCTTCCTAATAACAGAAATAGCAAAGCATCAGAATAGCTTTGGCAGCGGAGGTTGTGCAGACTGCCTCCTCCAGCAGACTGCCTCCTTCAGCAGACTGCCTAAAGAAAAACTAAATAAACATTGTTTATGTACTTCAAGTCAGACTCAATCACTCCTTGGGACAGGAGAAAGGGTTTGATGGTCTCTTCAGATTCCTTTCCCTAATACTAACCCTGCATGGAGTGCACTTACTGCTGTCAAGCACCAAGAAAATGATTCATGACCCCTGTGTAACAATCATCACTGCCACAAAGAAATCAGCAAACCAGCAACCAACCCGTGAACAAAACAAGGCACTGCATAAGCAGCACATGCACACATGGCAGCCTAGACTGGCTAGCAGCATGCTTGGAAGAAACCTACTGCTTACATTGCCCATCTCTTACACTGACCTCTGCTTTTACATTGCCCATCTCTTACACTGACCTCTGCTTTTACATTGCCCATCCCTTACACTGACCTCTGCTTTTACATAGATCATCCCTTACACTGACCTCTGCTTTTACATAGATCATCCCTTACACTGACCTCTGCTTTTACACTGATCTCTGCTTTTACATTGCCCATCTCTTACACTGACCTCTGCTTTTACATTGCCCATCTCTTACATTGACCTCTGCTTTTACACTGACCATCCTTTACACTGACCTCTGCTTTTACACTGCTCATCTCCTACAATGACTTCTGCTTTTACAACGACCTCTGCTTTAACACTGCTCATCTCCTACAATGACTTCTGCTTTTACACTGACCTCTGCTTTTAAACTGCTCATCTCCTACACTGGCTTCTGCTTTTACACTGACCATCTGTTACACTGACCTCTGCTTTTACATTGCCCATCCCTTACACTGATCTCTGCTTTTACATAGCCCATCTCTTACACTGACCTCTGCTTTTATGTTGACCATCACTTACACTGATCTCTGCTTTTACACTGACCTCTGCTTTTACATGTACCTCTGCTTTTACATTGAACAATGCCCCTTGAGTTATTTTGTGCGTGAAGGTGTACCTCTAGCAGATGTTCTGTCTGTGCTGGGTTTCAGGGTGCACAGAATTAGCAGTGCAACTAACAATAACAGGTGAGCTTAAACCACTGTTGTTCTTTGCCACATTAGTGCATCTGTGATGATTTGTTTCCTGTCTTGCACTCTTTCCTTGCTCATCTTCATTACCTTGATGTACACTGCAAGGAGATGCCAAACACATTTGGCCCTCCAGCAAAATGAGTATCCTGTTAGTTGTATCTACTTTCCCTGGAGAACACTACTCCAGTATGTTTGGAAGACCTTCTTTAAGGTGATAACAGAATTACTACAACTGTCTCAGAGGAGGGGAAGGTGATGCCATTCACAGCTTTGTTCTTCCCTACTCATCACAACCCTCAGCTCACATTCTTCCATCTCCCTGTTGCTGCTGTTAATGCCACCCTCTCTCATCCAGCTAGGGCTGGTTGTGACTCTCAGCAGTCTCCATACTCATCCTTATCAACAGCATTAGTGAAGCAGACTAAAAAGCCAGCAGAATAAAAGCCCAGCATTAGGACTTAGCGATTAAATGTGATAACTGAAGAGGAAGATTTCCTAGATGGAGTGTAGGAAGTCAGTAAGAAGACACTGCAGGCAGTCTGAGGAAGGTGGTTTGGAGTCTTGCTTCTTAATTGATGCTCCATCTGCAGTTCCTACTGCCTACTGGGAAAATAATGGGAATGGGAGCAGATAAGGCTTGAAAGCAAAACCAAGCAGAGCATAATTGCTGGTATGGCCCTTGGGGATAGCTATTGTCCCTTGTTCTTAGCAAAGCCAGGATCTCTGCTGGAAGTGTCTGTGATAGTGCTCTCCCTGGGGCTGCTCCTGCTTTTGGCAAGTGCAGTGCTTCATCTAGGAGTACACAGCAGCTGCCTGGAGGTTTGAAAAGAAGCAGAACACTATCAGGGATGTGTTTAATGACAGTAAAAACTGAGAGATGCTTTTACTGCTTCGCAATGTGAGCTAAGGCACCCAAGAGCTTCAGAGTAGATCAATATGCACAATATCATGTGCAGTTCTGGAGCCTCCAGCACAGGAAGGACATGGAACTGTTGGAGTCGGTCCAGAGGAGGCCACCAAGATGCTCAGAGGGCTGCAGCAGCTCTGCTATGAGGACAGGCTGAGAGAGTTGAGGCTCTGCAGGCTGGAGAAAAGAAGGTTTCCAGGAGACCTTAGAGTAGCCTTCCAGGATCTGAAGGGGGCTACAGGAAGGCTGGGGAGGGACTCTTGACAAGGTCTTGCAACAACAGGACAAGGGGCAATGGGTTTGAACTGGCAGAGGGGAGATTTAGACTGGATGTTAGGAGGAAGTTGTTTGCAGTGAGGGTGGTGAGACACTGGCACAGGTTGCCCAGGGAGGTTGTGGCTGCTCCCTCCCTGGAGGTGTTCAAGGCCAGGTTGGAGAAGGCCTTGAGTGAGCTGTACTAGTGGGAGGTGTCCCTGCCTATGGCAGGGGGTTGGAACTAGATGATCTTTAAGGTCCCATCCAATCTTACTCTCTATGATTCTATGCACATGTGAGTAGTACCAGGTATATTATCTGGGGCTAAATGGTGCCAGCACAAGTTCAGCCCAGTGATTAAATTTCTTTTTGGAACTAGCCCAAAATATGTATAGGACAAATCAGTTTTCTCCATCTTGAAGCATACATTTGCCATCCAGCTGTTAGAAGAATTTTTATCAGGAGAATGATATAGATGGAAGAAATCTGGTTTTCCCCAACACACCATTCATCTTCTTTTCAATTGTGGTTCTCCATCAATTTTATACACAGAAACCCCATCTTATCTAGTGGGAAATAGGAACCATATTTCTCTGGCTCTCCACTAGTCTGCAGCATCACTGTTCTTTCAGAGGTAATGTAATTTGTAGAACTCATCACTCCCCAGCACTTCTGTCAATTGATTTTTTCCCTTTTAATTAAAAGAACTCGAGGTGCACCTTCACATTTGCCTACAGGCTTTTATACATCATATCCCTGGTAAGTGAGAGGCTGTTTGGTAATATGAAATCAACTGGCTTTTCACTTTTGGCATTGCCTCCACACATCCATTACATTACATCCACATATAATGGTATCAAACCTTGATGTGAGCAGGAAATCTGTTTAGAACTGCATATTGAAAAAGGAGGGACACTGGTTTCATCTTTTGCATTAATCTTGGTTTTAGTCCCATTAATTCTCAGTTTAAAAGTTTGAATAAGAACAGATAGGTAGAAATAAAAGTCAGAAAACTTCACATTGGGAAGAGGGTTAAAACTTTGCTAGCATTTTCAATAAAGGTGCCTCCCAATTAGAAAGAAAGTGGCAAAATCATTAAAACATGTAACTCCCACCTAGTCCTGAATACTCTTCTGGAGAGTGAAAGCTAAACATATCATAGAATCATAGAATGGTAAGGTTGGAAGGGACCTCAAGGATCATCTAGTTCCAACCCCCTGCCATAAGCAGGGACACCTCCCACTAGTTTGTTATTTAGCTTGACTCAGACCTCTACTAGGCAAAACTTTGCACTACATTACTCAGAAGATCACATTATCAAGCAGGCTGGAAAAGACCTGTGAGATCATCAAGTCCAACCTAGCACCCAACAACCTTCTAAGCAACTAACCCATGGCACCAAGTGCCACATCCAGTCTCTTTTCAAACAATCCAGGGGTGGTGACTTCATCGTCTCTCTGTGCAGCCCATTCCAAAGGCCAATCACTCTTTCTGTGATTTCAGACGAGGTGGAAAAGAATACCTTATTACTACCATTTGCAGATCCCAGGTGAGCTTTCACTGGAGAGAGAGGAAATCTCAGCCACCAGAAGCTAGATCTAGGGGTTGCGTTGGAGTTTGCTGCTAGGTGTACGTGTAAGTAATGCATTTGTAATTCCTGGTTGTATTCATAGAATCGCAGAACAGTCTGGGTTGGAAGGGACCTCCAAAGGGCATCCAGTCCAAGCCCCTTGCAGCCAGCAGGGACATCCTCCACTAGAGTATCTTGCTCACAGCCACGTCCAGCCTCACCTTGAATAGCTCCAGGGATGGAGCCTCAGCTCCCTCCCTGGGCAACCTGTTGTAGCGTTCCAGCCCTCGCACAGTGCAGAACTTCTTCCAAACATCCAATCTAAACCTGTTCTTCTCTGATTTGAAGCCATTGCCTCTCATCCTGTCACCACAGCCCTTTGCAAACAGTGCCTCTCCATCCTTCTTGTATGCTCCCCTCAGGTACTACAAGGCTGTTATTAGGTCTGCCTGGAGCCTTCCCTTCTCCAGGCTGAACAACCCCAGCTCCCTCAGCCTGTGGGGGAGCCTCCCTCCTAGCAGAGGTGTTCCAGCCCCCTGATCATTTTCATGGACCTCTCCTGGACCTGCTCTGTCCAGTCCATATCCTTCCTGCATTGAGGGCTCCAGTTTATTTTTACCACCTGCCCTTTTGTTTGAAAAGACATTTGCTCCTTAGACAGCTCCACCTGCGTTTGCAGCTCCTGCTGATTCCTGTGATTTTATTCTTTCTGCAGCTTCGTATTGCTCTAGTTCTGGTAACAGCTGTCACCTCCAAATGAAATACATCTTCTGCTTGTTGTCACAGTTGTTATTTGCTGAGACAGCTCCAGCAGCAGTGCATCCGAAAACATGCCCCTTGGGTAGTTAATTATCTTTTATTTCCTGAAGTCTTCAAACCCTGTGTAAAGGGTTAACCCTTCTGGGGTGGGGGGGAAGTGGTCTGAACTTGACCCCAGGTCCTCCTGACTCCTCCCAGAGGATGGGTCTGAGGCAGACCCCAGGTGCAGTGGTTAGCCCACTCCCATTTCCTGTCTGGACCCCCTGTATAAACAGAGGAAACTCCTGTTTCTCCCTCTCCTGGCCTGCCTGCACTCACCACCTTGTTCCTGCTGCTCCTGTCTTACCACATGGCCATTTCCTACCACATGGTGGACATCCCTTCCTGAATCTACCTCCGTCCATTGTCATCAACCTGCTTGTCTATATATAATATTTTTGTATCTTGTTATCTCTCTTTCCTATATCTCTTTGTAACTCCCCTACCTTAAATACCTTTTATTTATTGTTAAAGCTTTTTCTTTTAACTTCCAAATCAAAGCAGGTGTTTTACCTCTTCTCTCTGTACATCTAATTCCTTTCTTTCTTAAAAAAAAAAAAAAAAGAAAAAAAAAGGCTGGGGAGGGGGGAGGAAGGGATCCTATTATTATTGTATTGGCTCCTGTTAGTTGTATTTTGAGTGCCCTGGAAATCTTAAACTCAAACCAATGCATGCTGCATAACAAGCAGTCCAGAAAACTCCTGTGCTCATAGAAGTGCACTTGGTTTTTGATAGGATTCATCACAGGTTCTGGATGAACAAGAAGTAATAGGATCAGTGCAAGGCTTCTTGTAATTCAACCACTAAGAATTATAGGTCACCTCGTTAAATGCTACAAGATTACCTTCTCCCTGCGTTTACTACTTGTCTCTGGGCATTAAAATCACCAGCCTGCCACATTTTGACATGAAGAGGAACATCCTTGTTGAGGTGCTCTGCTAGAATTCTACTCACCGCTCTCAGGGGGTGCAATTTGAGTGTTGAATTCACCTCTCATTTAAATGGGACCAGAATTCATGCTACAGGGCTAATCCTCTGAGCTGGTAAGCTGTAAGAGACAAGGCAACATTAAATGCTTTCCCTTTCTGAACATAGTTCTAACCAGGGAAAATTTGGTTTAAGATATGGAGGGAGTTCCTCTGGGATTTAAAAAAAAAAAAAAAGTGATTTTTTTTTTTTTTTTGGCAAAATCATTAAGTCTGGGGAGAAAGGGGGAAAAATAAATCATTGTGTGAGGGCTAGCAGGGAGATTTAGCCTGGATGTTAGGAGGAAGTTCTTTCCAGTGAGGGTAGTGAGACACTGGCACAGGTTGCCCAGGGAGGTTGTGGCTGCTCCCTCCCTGGAGGTGTTCAAGGCCAGGTTGGAGGAGGCCTTGAGTGAGCTGTACTAGTGGGAGGTGTCCCTGCCTATGGTGGGGGGTTGGAACTAGATGATCCTTGAGGTCCCTTCCAGCTTTACCATTCTATGATTCTATGTCTACTGCAAGGGAAAATTGAAATGGCACTTTATGAATTTAATTCTGAATTTCCTTATTTTGCTTCTGTTCTCATTGCCATAACTATCGAAACTGAGCTGCACACTCAAAGTGGCCAGGGGATATGTTTTAACTAATACTTTGGGCCTGTGTTGGCACAAAAAAAGATCACCCATCTGCCCATATTTCCCTTATTCATAATGGAAAACTTTGAGTGTCCTTCTTTAAAAACCCACCCAGACATGTTCCTGTGCAACCTGCCTTAGGTGAACCTGCTTTAGCAGGTCAAGATCATCTCCAGAGGTCCCTTCCAACCCCTACCATTCTGTGATTCTGTAAACACCATGGAAATTTTATACAGTTAATAACACAGGAACTAGAAATTACTAGTAATAATACACAACATTAATTGAACTCGATTGAACTGGCAGAGCAGGTTGCTGTGGTCAGTGTACCGCTTGCTGTCACTACACAGCTTGCCCACTAGGTGGCCTCAGGGAGCTCCTCTCTGCTCACGGCAGAAGGCAATGGTGAGTTACAAGAGGCTTGAAGCAGTCACTCACAAATGATCTCCAACTGGCAGGGCTGGCTACAGCTTCAGACAGTGCCCAAATGCTTTCAGGGGATTCTGTTACTGTCTTGTCACCTGCTGAGACTTCTGATTCTTCCCAGGCTGCTGGGGAAAGGAGGTAGACAAGCTCTGACCTGGTCCTGACCTGTCTGGATGCTCTCTCTGGATGCTCTGTGTGTCTCCATGACTTCCTGTTGTGGCAGGAGGCTTTCAGGTGCAGGCAGGATGCAATGCCATGTGCAGGTGCAGCATGGTGTCATGTTGGCTGTGCAGGCTGATCGTGTGAAGGCATTGAGAGCCTGCACCTGGTAAACTCTTGGCAGGAATTTTCCAGGCAGTTCAGGACACAATAAGGCAGTAGCAGCAGTAAGCAAGCATGGATACAGCAGCAGAGAGAGCACGGATACAAGGGCAGAGCAGGTTTTGTCACCTGCTTATCCCTTTTAACAATACAGCCTGACACTAATGAGCCTTTGAACACAGAATAGCCTATCAGGATGGCATTTTGCCAAGCTTGACCATATTAGGTGAAACCATAGGCTTGCTTTACCCAAAATTGGGTAGAACAAGCAGAAGAGGGGAGAGCAGAAAACACATCTGGGCAAGCCAGGATACATATAAGCCTATTTTGGCCTATTTAGGCCTACTGCGACAAGATTACTGTTGGGTTGCTTTTTTCTTTCTTCTCACAGCTAAGGATTTAATTTCTTTCAGTAAAATATTCCAATTAGCCTCAAACCCGCACAATTTCTTAGCTCAGAGTTTAAGGGCTAATGTTTGCCATGAGTCAGCTCAGTCATTTCATTATCATATCTTTAAAATTCTGGAGGCTGATGGTTTGCACTGACTGAATTTTCTCTTCCTACATCAAAGCCTCCTGTTTGTATCATAAGTGAACCATTCTGCTCCTGTACCACACAACGGTTTCAAACCATGCATCAGCTGCTTTTGACAACAAAATGAAGACACCAGTTCAGTTCTCCAGAGATATGAAAGAGTTCATGCCCTGCCACATCGATAAAAAGCTCTCTCCTGTAACAGGTTCTCTATGTACCACGCACATCTCTGGTGGCTCAGATGTTTAACTACAGAAACAATCCTTGAGCTCTGAAATCACAACAGGATCTGATTTCCAAGTGACCTGGCATAGTCATAATGTTACAGCTGTTGTAAGTCTTAGGAGAGTTTAAAAACCAAGCATGTTGCAGAACAATTCTGGTTGGGAAAGACTTTTGTCCAGTTAACAAAGCACGGCCAAGTCCACCGCTAAAGCATGCCCTTAAGCACCACGGCCAAGTCCACCACTAAACCATGCCCTTAAGCACCACATCTACACACCGGTTAAATGCATCCAGGGGTGATGAATCAACCTCTTCTCTGGGCAGCCTCTTCCAGTTCTTAAGAAACAAGTTATAGAACAATTCTGGTTGGAAAAGACTTTTGTCCAGTTAACCTAGCATGGCCAAGTCCACCACTGAACCGTGTCCTTAAGCACCACATCTACACATCTGTTAAATACATCCAGGGATGGTAAATCAGCCAGTTCTCTGGGCAGCCTCTTCCAGTTCTTAACAACTCTTTCAGTGAATAATGTTTTTTCCTGATATCCGATCTAAACCTCTCCCAGCACAATCTGAAGTCATTTCCTCTTGTTCTGTCACTTCTTACTTTGGAGAAGAGACCAACTCTCACCTCACTACAGCCTCCTTTCAGGGACTTATAGAGAGCAGCAAGGTCTCCTTTTAGCCTCCTTTTCTCCAGACTTAGTAACTCAAATTCCTTCATAGAATCATAGAATCATAGAATGGTAAGGTTGGAAGGGACCTCAAGGATCATCTAGTTCCAACCCCCTGCCATAGGCAGGGACACCTCCCACTAGTACAGGTTACTCAAGGCCTCATCCAATCTGGCCTTGAACACATCCAGGGAGGGAGCAGCCACAACCTCCCTGGGCAACCTGTGCCAGTGCCTCACCACCCTTACTGTAAAGAACTTCCTCCTAACATCTAGTCTAAATCTCCCCTCTGCCAGTTTAAACCCATTGCCCCTTGTCCTGTCATTGCAGGACCTTGTAAATAATCCTTCCCCAGCCTTCCTGTAGGCCCCCTTCAGATACTGGAAGGCTACTATCAGGTCCCCTCGAAGCCTTCTCTTCTCCAGGCCTTCAGCTGCTGCTCATAATACTGATGCTCCACATCCTTCATCAGCTTTTCTTTCCTCACAATCCTGTGCTTTCCAATCACTGTTGCTTAACAACTTACATAAAATAGCATGGAAGACTTAATTTTTTTTTTCACTTAAAGCAAAATAATTCAAAGTTATGATAAAGCAATACTTTCACTGTACCATGAAATGTTCTTTCACACACTGAGGAGAGTGATTCATCTGCTCTGTATTTTTTCATTTAAGTAGTTTGTACTACCAATAAATTAGGCTTACAGCCATTTGCATGTACAATTGATGTTCCAAATCTGGGCAGTTGAAAGCAATCCTCATCTGTGTAGCAAGCAGACATCTCTCTCTTCTGCTGCTGCTTTAATTTGGCATAGTAGACAACTTATATCTTGGTGTTAGTGAGAACGAATCATTACTTTGATTTTAGAAAAAGCTGCTTTGTGCAAAGGTGAGCACTGGCCACAAAGCTGAGCACTGAGCACAAAGGTGAGCTCTGGCCACAAAGCTGAGCACTGAGCACAAAGGTGAGCACTGAGCACAAAGGTGAGCACTGGCCACAAAGCTGAGCACTGAGCACAAAGGTGAGCTCTGGCCACAAAGCTGAGCAGTGAGCACAAAGGTGAGCACTGAGCACAAAGGTGAGTGCTGAGCACAAAGGTGAGCACTGGCCACAAGTGTGAGCACTGAGCACAAAGGTGAGCTCTGGGCACAAGTGTGAGCACTGAGCACAAAGGCGAGGCATGGCCGCGAGTGTGAGCA
>VWZE01007038.1:41706-64214 GCA_013396675.1 Eubucco bourcierii | reverse complement strand
TGGAGGTGTTCAAGGTCAGGTTGGAGGAGGCCTTGAGTGAGCTGTACTAGTGGGAGGTGTCCCTGCCTATGGCAGGGGGTTGGAACTGGATGATCCTTGAGGTCCCTTCCAACCTTACCATTCTATTCTACTTCCCCTGTGTGTCTGCACTGAACAGGAGCCTCCTTTCTGCACACACATTGAGTAGCTGCTTGTTTATGCTTCCTTCTGTTCAGTGCCATGGCCCTGAGCTGTCTAGAGTTCAGTCCACCACTGATGGAAAAGAATCTCCTTCCTTCGGGCTACTTCTGTGATATTTTTCCCCCTACAGCATCTGCTTCAGTCTGTCAAATACCTTTAATGCAGAGTGGCAGTTTTAGCAGTGGCTGTATGGATCTGAGTGGAAAGAAGTGGGAGTTCAAAGCCTCTGACCAGAGTGGGCAGGCAGTAACACCACAAATGGTAGAGCCCACAAGGAAGGTAGAGGTTGCAGAATAGAAAGAAGTGGGAGGGAGCAAAAGGTAGGAGGTGAAACGGAAGAAAAGAAGATAAAATGTGGCATACCCCATCCCCACCAAAAAACAAACAAAAAAACCCCACCCACTCCCAAAAAACAAAAAAAAAAAAAACAAACCCAAACAAAACAAAAAAAAAAAAAAAAANAAAAAAAAAAAAAAAAAAAAAAAAAAAGGAAAGGGAAAGTTAAAGGGTCTGAGAGGATTTAGCCAGAGCAGATTGGAGCAGGAAGGGATCTGGAAGGCAAAGGGAAAACCAGCTCTCACCCATCAGGGCCCCAAACTCAAACCTGAAGGGAGAGGCTCCTTCCACCCAGACACAGCCACCCTAGCAGTGCCCTGATTCCCACAGAGGAGGTGCATCACCTGCTTGTCCTTCTTCATGCCAGGCTTGCACAAAAGAAAGTATGGCCTTGAAAAAGGAAACAGTGAAGTCTCATAGGCAGCTGAACAGACCCACTGAAAAACAGCAGCAGTCTCATCTGGCAATTTGTTTCCAAGCAGGTGGCACAACTGTATCAGAAGTGCTCCTCCAGGCATCTGGGTTGGAGAAGAGGTTTAGGAGGACATTCTGCCCTCTCTTTTAATGCCTCTGGTACAATGTAATTGCTCTCCTTTTCTGCAGTTCCTGGAAAAGGAAAAGCAAGCTCATGTCACAAGGGTAAAGGAACAGAGCTTCATGTCCTGTGGTAGCATCCTACACGCAGACAAGTGTTTTGGGTTGACCCTTTGGGTCCCACTACGTGCCAGCAGTATCCCTGGCCTCCCTACTTCTCACAGCACAGCTCGGGTTGTGAGGGACATCTGCAGGTCAGAGTTAACATCAGCCTGCAAGGCAGGCTGCTCAGAGCAGTGTCACTCTGGAGATCTCCAATGACTGAGCTCCCACAGACTTCTTGGGTTTCCACTCTAGGGTCCTATGACACTCACTTGATATTTTTTTTCCTTTATATCTAACAGGAGTTTCCCTTTCTCAGCCTGATGCTGCTGCCTCTCATCCATTCGCTGTTTACCTTTGAGAGCAGCACAGTTCTGCAATGTCTTCAGCTTCATATTGGGAAAGTAAGAGCACCACAAGCTGCCCCTGAAGGCTTCTTTTGTTCAACTGAACGAGGGGGCAGCTGCCCCTACTCTCCTGGGGTGCCTGGCAGAGGGGAGATTGAAACTGGATATTAGGAAGAAGTTGTTTGCAGTGAGGATGGTGAGACACTGACACGGGTTGCCCAGGGAGGTGGTGGAGCACAGAATCATTCAATGTGATTGAAGACTGAAGATCACATTGGGTGGTTCTGTGCTCCACCACCTCCCTGGAGGTGTTCAAGGCCAGGTTGGAGGAGCCCTTGAGTGACCTGTACTAGTGGGAGGTGTCCCTGCCTATGGCAGGGGGTTGGAATTAGATGATCTTTGAGGTCCCTTCCAACCTTACCATTCTATGATTTTATGACTGTGCTGTTGCCTTAACTTGCTGTCCCCCAGAGCCCAACTACAAAGGCAGTTGTGCCCCAGCCTGCTGAAATGTGTCCCATGTGAAGAACTTGCCTATCAGTCATGGACTTTGCTGACAGCTGATACCTCAAACAATTATTCATCCAGGCAGTTAATAATTCTAAGAGCTAAACCACACTTGGCAGGTCACATGCAACCTAAACCAAAGGTGCCACGTCACTCCATGGACCTAGGGCAATAGCACTGTCACTCATGTTTTCCTTTGGTTGTCATGCTTTTGTCACCCTTTCTCTGTCCCCAGATAGGGCTGGTGTGTCACCAAAGGTAGCTTCTCTCACTCAACGTTTGTCATTAGCCTGCAAGTACTCACAATGGCAATGAATGGCAGATTTGGAGATGTGGGAGGCAGACAAGTAGCTGACATGGAGAGGCAAAGTGCCTGATCTGCCACTGGTGGGTTAGCAAATTCCTTTACATTGATTTTTGCTGACAACACATGTTTGCACTGTTTAAACCTCCAAATGAAATAATTTTTAATAGCTTGGCATCCTGGGCTGGATTACAAGGGTTGTGGTGAGTAGGTCCAGAGGCATTCTCCTCCCTCTCCTCCCTGGTGAGGCTGCATCTGGAACATTGTGTCCAGTTCTGGGCCACTCACTTCAAGAAGGACCTCAGGGAACTGCTTGAGAGAGTCCAGCACAGAGGCACAAAGATGCTGAAGGCAGTGGAACATCTCCCTGCTGAGGCCAGGCTGAGGGAGCTGGGGCTCTGTAGCTGGGAGCAGAGCAGCCTGAGGGGTGACCTCAGTCACGGCTATCAAGATGTGTAGGACAGTGCCAGGAGGACAGAGCCAGGCTCTGCTCTGGACTGGTCCCTTCCAACCTCCTAACATGCTGTGATTCTGTGAAAACTGAGGTGAGCACTGGAATGGCTGGAGAGAACTCCTTTGTCATTCTGTCACACTGTCTGCTTTGGCCTGTTACAAGATAGCTCTGTGCATCTCAGCCATGTCTATCAAGACGTGCAGGGCAGTGGCAGGGCAGAGCCAGGTGTTATAAATGCCCTTTGTGTAAATACCAATGGGTGCAAGCTGGAGCAGAGGAGATTCCACATGAACATAAGGAGAAATTTTTCCACTGTGAGAGTGGCAGAGCCCTGGAGCAGGCTGCCCAGAGAGGTTGTGAAGCCTCCTTCTCTAGAGACATTCCAAACCCACCTGGATGTGTTCCTGTGTGACCTGCCCTAGGTGATGCTGCTCTGGCAGGAGAGTTGGACTGGATGATCTTTGGAGATGCTTCCCAACCTCTAACATCCTGCGACTGTCTGAACTTGAATGAAACAATTTTTGAGACTTGTAAAAGGCTCTGAAAAATGCATCAGCCCAAGATAAAACCTCTCAGTCATGGCACAGGATTGTACAAGAGATGTGGGAGGACTCTTTCAAACTCGGTGTGGTCTCTCCTACGCACATTTACAGCTTCACCTCCTTACTGGAACATGTTACACTCGTTTGGTTTTCAAGTATTTTGTTTTCTTTTAACATACTCCCTGTTTAAATTCCAACACCACACAGAGAGTCAGGTGATGATTTGGCATCAAAATATGGTTGTATTTTATTTTTAGGACCATGACAAATTCTGAAACAGGGATTCTGGAAAGCTACTCCTTGTCGTCTGTAATGTTTCTCCTGCAGCAATTCCATACAACACATTAAAAACTGTTCCCTTTCTTGGGAGATTTCTTATGAAGTGTTTTGGGATATAGATTTGTAGAATGGTTTAGGTTGGATGTGACCTTAAAGATCATCTTGCAGTGAGGGTGGTGAGACACTGGCACAGGTTGCCCAGGGAGGTGTTCAAGGCCAGGCTAGATGAGGCCTTGAATGACCTGTACTACTGGGAGGTGTCCCTACCTATGGCAGGGGTTGGAACTAGATGATCTTTGAGGTCCCTTCCAACCTTCCCATTCTATGATCTTGGGAGTGTCAGCTGGTGAGAAACTCAGAGGGGTTAAACTACATGACTTTTGGAGATCACTTCCAACCCAAACTCTTCTCTGAGAGCCAGCAATGGTCAGTGGCAGCCCAGCAGGCAGCTGTGTGCTGGCTGCATCCAAAGCAGGGAGAGCAGCAGCACAGGGAGGGGCTTCTGCCCCTCTGCTCTGCTGAGAGCTCACCTGCAGCACTGCCTCCAGTTCTGGTGCCCCCAGCATAAGAGGGACATGGAGCTGCTGGAATCCTAAACCAACTGTCTTTGGAATGGTCAGGACATATCAGTATCTTCCAAGGACGTATCTGTATCTTCCATTTGCCTGAGAGAGCAGTGGAGTGGGGAGATTTAAAGCAAGAGAGGATATTTTCACAATCAAAAGGAGCTCAGTGTCGAACTCCAGGTACCTTGAAGAGGTTTGTGCACATAAAAACTGAATTTGGGAAAACCTGGATGGAAAATCTAAGGATATCTAAGCTAGGACAATCAGGTGTTCAGACACTAGAACCACAAGATGTTAGGGGTTGGAGGTGACCTCAAAAGATTATTGAGTAGGACCTTCCAGGATCACCTAGAGTAGAATCATAGAATCAGCCAGGTTGGAAGAGACCTCCAAGCTCATCCAGTCCAACCTAGCACCCAGCCCTAGCCAAAAAAACAGACCATGGCACTAAGTGCCCCATCCAGGCTTTGTTTCAACATCTCCAGGGATGGCGGTGGATGCCCACCTCCCTGAATAGCCTATTACAATGCCAATCACTGTCTCTGGCAACAACTTCTCCTAACATCCAGTCTAGACCTGCCCTGGCACAGCTTGAAGCTGTGTCCCCTCCTTCTGTTGATGGGTGCCTGGCAGAAGAGCCCAACCCCAGCTGGCTACAAGCTCCCTTCAGATAGCTGCAGAGAGCAATGAGGTTTGCCCTGAGCCTCCTCTTCTGCAGGCTGCACACCTCCAGCTCCCTCAGCCTCTCCTCACAGGGCTGTGCTCCAGGCCCCTCATCAGCCTTGCTGCCCTTCTCTGGACACCTTTCAGCACCTCAACATCTCTCTTGAATTGGGGGGGCCAGAACTGGACACAGCACTCAAGGTGTGGCCTGAGCAGTGCTGAGCACAAGGGCACAATAACCTCCCTGCTCCTGCTGGCCACACTGTTGCTGATCCAGGCCAGGATGCCATTGGTTCTCCTGCCCACCTGGGCACACTGCTGCCTCATCTTCAGCTCCTCTCTACCATCACCCCCAGGCCCCTCTGTGCCTGGCTTCTCCCAACCACTCTGTTCCCAGCCTGTAGCACTGTTTGGGGTTGTTGCGGCCAAAGTGTAGAACCCTGCACTTAGCCTTGTTCAATCTCATCCCATTGACCTCTGCCCACCCATCCAGCCTGCCCAGGTCCCTCTGCAGGGTTCTCCTACCCTCCAATATATCCACACCTGCTCCTAACTTGGTCACATCCAGGTGGGTTTTGAATGTCCCCAGTGAAGGAGACTCCACAACCTCTCATTTACTTCAGCAAATGCACTCCAGGCCCCTTTGGAGGGCACCAGACTGAGCAGAGAGATCCGGTCCAAGCAAGCGGGATTCAGTTACACCGATTCGAGCACCAAATGGAAACCTCTCTCATAAAGCATCTCTATCACCTTAGGAATCCTACAGGCATTTGAAGTTGTCTTTCTGCATTGCTCTGCAAAGCAGAAAACACAGAGGTTGAGCCCCAGGGTAATTATCAGACTAATATTGCAGATAAATTTATCTCACTAATTCAGCTACAAAGGATTGAGTAGGCAGAACAGCAGATGGGGTCAGTGGATGTAAACCTTGACACGGTACCTGACCTTGACTGTTCACACATACTGAGCCAGGGAATGGGGGAAAAAGAGGGAAAAGAAACCCCACAAATACTTGTTTTCATTTCTCAAAATGGACATATTTATTTGTTAAGATAATGAAATCCAAATCATAAATAACATAACAGTTACCTTGGAAGAGCTCCATCGAAACCAAACAAAACCTATGAGCCTGCCCCTTCTGACCATGCTTACTAAGACTCTGCAGCTACAAAAGAAAAAAAAGACATGGGCTACTACGAAATTGGCTTGTTGGTTTTGTTCTCTCAGTCCACTCACATGAATATTACAAATCAGACTTCCCTTATAAAAAATCAGATGAGATGCACAGGGCACATTCTGTAAAACGCAGCTAGAAAATGACGAGGAGACACCGTTAATCGATAATACATTCAATAACAAAGCAATTCTTGCCACTGAGAGACACCAAGACACTTGGGAGCACAACCACCATGAAACCACCTGGAGAACAGACATTCTGCAACACAGCACACTGCACACTACCTGCAAATGAGCAAAACTTCTACTGACGTAATAGCAAATCCATTGTGGATGGGCAAAGGAAGACAAACCCTCAGTCCCCGGAACAGCGCCAGCTGGCAGCAAACCTTCGCTACGCTGCAGAAAAAAGCCCTAAGCACAAGACTCTAAAAACAACAACACACTTGGTGATGTTTAACATACTCCACACAAGCGCCTTTAGCCCCTGAGTGTGCCAAATGATGGTGATTCAAGGAGGTGTTTACCCGAGTGCTCACGTCATTTGGACACAACATCCAGCCGGTAAAACTTACACACACCATAAAGGACACAATAAATATTACATGCCAGCCACTGGGGGCAAATCCATGGAATTATGCACCCTCAGAGGCATAATGGTTTAGCTTATCTACTTCAAAACCACCTCAAGACATTGAACTACCACATTACCACCACATTGTTCAATACACTGGGCAAGATAAGAAGGAATGCAAATCGCAGGGACTAGGATTACTCCAGGGCAGAATCCAGCAGTTGACACATGTCCCACGTCACACTGCTCCTTTGAAAGTGCTGTCTGACTACAAACATGGCAGCTACACCCAATCCTTAAAGAGGCAGGAGGTACTCTGCCTGGGCTGTTGTATACCAGCATGACTAGAAACCACAAACTGACCCCAACTTGGATTGTTTTAATTAAGCACCGAGCTCCTGCCAAGCACAAGTTTAGGGTATGGCATGGCATGGCATGGCACACTTCACCACTGATTGAAGCTTCACTTGCTTTAATAATCCAGCAGGAGGAAGGCTTGCCCTCTCTTATGGCCAGCCTTGCAGACAGGGTCAGCTGCCAAGCAGGTCTGAGATGTGCAGATGGTATAAGAAGGAAGGTGAGAGCAGTGACCTTGCAGCTGCAGGTGGAGGCAAGCAGAAGTCAAGTATCACCCAGCCAGCAATGTTTCCTAGGCTTCTTGCCTTCAAATCACCTCTTTTGTTCCAAGAGTAGAACAAAGTTAGGAGCAAGGTCTTTACAGAGAGGGTTGTGAGGCACTGGAACAGGTTGCCCAGGGAGATTGTGGCTGCTCCCTCCCTGGAGATGTTCAAGGCCAGATTGGATGAGGCCTTGAGTGAGCTGTCCTAGTGGGAGGTGTCCCTGCCTATGGCAGGGGTTGGAACTAGATGATCCTTGAGGTCCTTTCCAACCTTACCATTTTATGATTCTATCAGGGAATGTGCCACTGAGTAGAATGCCAATGAAGCGCCAGCTGTTTATTCCCTGAGTCCCTGTGGCTGGGCAGGTATTGTAAGACTACTGCAACCCAAGGAGAGGGCGTTAAATGTCAGTCCCCCCTGATATCACTCTTATTAACATCTCAGGTAAATACAAAATGAGTAAATTTGGGGAAAAAAAAAAAACTTGCCTGGCACATTTCTGTCCCAGGCAAGCTCAAAAGTCCTTCCTTGAGTTGCATGTATGCCTGTACCTACAAGAACTGGCAGGGAGCTTGAGGCAGTTGAGCTTGCACTTAGAAGGAAGCAGCAAACCATATTAAACCAGGGTCACTTATTTCCTGGCACAGGAACAGACTGTTAAAGTCCAGCAGCAGGAACCATGTGGTGTGACATCACCAGTGAGCCTGGCTGAACTCCCAGCCTGGGATGAAGTCTTCTCTGCTGGAAACATAGATAGTTTTTTCCCTTACACTGCTGGGAGGAAGCACTCTTAACTTTGAGAACGGTTTGGTTATGACCATCCTAAACGAAAAGCTTTAGTCACTGAAACCTGCCTCTGGTTGTGAAAGGGGAAATACAGAAAAGAGAATGTGGGCCACTGCAAAAACTGCTAGGAGTAGTTTCTTTCCATCTCACTTCTCTTCAGTATTTCTGAGCTACAGAGCTCCTACTAATAACCCAGTTCATGGACACGACATTGAAAAAGAAACACATGCAGCCTGGCACACTCATTGTCACCCACACCCTACACTTCACACTCCATGATACCACCCTACAAAATTACCACAGTGAGGCACCTTTCATTTCCTTCATATTTGTTTTGCTTTCCCCTTGGGCATTCAGAAACAGCCATGATGGAAACAGTGCTGACACAGGTTAAAGAGGGACATCTGCTACACCTAAGAAATAGAGAGGTTTAGAGTCCTTAAAGGACTGCCACCATGAAGGCAGGAGTCTTCTCCCACCTGGAGCTACCTGAGATAGAGAAGATGGAAACAACTCTACAAGATTTCAGATGCTGACTTAGATATCATTCTCCTTAAATACATCTTAAGCCAAAGTAATAGAGGTTTCTAAACAAAACCAAAGTAATATGGGTTGCTAAACAAAAACCAAAGTAATATGGGTTGCTAAACAAAAACCAAAGTAATATAGGTTGCTAAACAAAAAACAAAGTAATATGAGTTGCTAAACAAAAAAAATAGGAGACAACTCCATCCTGAGCTTGGAGTGAGAACTTAGAATTCACAGCAATCTCTTTGCACTTTGCACTTGACCTGCAAAGTGGCTAAACTGTGGCATGAAATCGGTGTTGCCTTTCTTCCGCAGCAGATTAAAACCAGCCTGGTTGCTATTTAATTGTTACAGCTGCTGCGCCTTCAAGTTGCTGCTGCCTTCAAGAGGGTCCAGACACTTCCTCAGACGCTTGGGTGCCCCCACACTTCCTCCCAGAGAGGGAGCATGCAGCAGGAAGCAGATGGCAGCAGCTCCTGCTCATGCCCAGCTGAGCGAGGCATGGTACTGTGCTGTGCCCTTCACCCTGAGGCTGCTATTGCTTCTGCTGCCCTGCCGGCTCTCCTCTTGCCTGGCTGGACTGTGAGCACCCAGCAGCCCCAGGATTACCACAAGCCCTTGTGCCAAGCTCCCTAGGCAGCTCATTTCAGTCCCTGACCACTCTCTCCCTGAAAAGCTGAGAGAGTGGTCAGGGACTGGAATGAGCTGCCCAGGGAGGTGATGGAGTCACCCAGCTTGGATGTGTTTAAGGGTGGTTTGGATGTGGTGCCTGGGGCTACGGTTTAAGGTGAATCTTGTTGGGTAGGGTTCTAAGGTTGGGTTTGGTGATGCTGAGGGGCTGTGGCAGCCTGGGTGTCTGTGCTTCTGTGATCTTCAAGGTCCTTTCCAACCTTATCCATTCTATGAAAATCTAGGAACCTTGGCTTAGATGAGCTAAATGGGAAAGAAATCCCTAGATTACTCCAAGCTGCATCTGTGATTAGCAGGCATCAGATCCACCAAGGACAATGAATAACTTGAAGATATCAAATCCCCAGATACAGCCAGTTAATGGGTAGGCTTCACACTACAACAGCCCCCCCCTCCCCCCGCAGTAATCCTGTTTTCATCTTCACTTGGTTCACACAATACACTTGACAGATTGAGTAGTGCATGGACCACTTCTATGCAACTTGCTGAAACAGGGACATGACACAGGGCATGATTTGATTCCAGACAGTGACATCCTGGCACAGCAGATGTTTGAAATGCAAGAAGATATCTGGCTTACAAAATCTACCAACGAGTAGCATCAACTGCTCATTATCTACACTCCTGGGAGAAATCAGTAGCTTACAGCACAGGAGCCTTTATCTAGGTGGCATAAACTGGCACTGCTCTGAAATATCTTAATTTAAAAATCTTCACAGGATGAATCCCCTCAGGTTTGAGAGCAGACAGCTAGTTAAACCCTGGGCAATTCTATCGATTAGACAGGAGGGAGAAGAGTAAAAGAGTGCAGAGAGCAGAGACTTTGGCTATAACCTGAAGGGCAGGGCAGAGAGATGAAGATCTTTGCTCATTAAAATGCATGGCTTTTCACTTCCCTACAATCAAGGCATTGTCTGAAGGCACTGTCCTTACAGCATTCACTAAGAGCAGGGTGGATTTCAACACAGAAGCATAAAGTCAGTCAAATAAAAAGAATCACATCAAACATAGAACTTACCAGGTTGGAAGGAATCTCAGGGACCAGCTGGTCCAACCTGGCTAGGGAAAAGCAGAGTCTAGACAAGACAGCTCAGGCCAGATCAGTCTTCTCCACCCCTTCCCAAAGAGATTTGTTCATTTGCTTGTTTCACAGAATCCCTGAGTGTTAGTGGAGGTTGTAAGGGACCTCCAAAGACCATCCAGTCCAACACTCCTGCTAGAGCAAGACCACCTAGAGAAGGTCACACAGGAACACAGCAAGCAGGGTTTAGAATGTCTCCAGAGAAGGAGACTCCACAACCTCCCTGGGCAACCTGTTGCAGTGCTGCAGCACCCTCATGGTGCAGAACTTGTTCCTAACATCCAATCTAAATCTGTTCTTCTCTCATTCCAAACCATTGTCCCTTGTCCTGTCCCTGCAGGCCTTTGCAAACAGTCCATCTGCAGCCTTCTTGCAGCCCCCTTCAGGTACTGGCAGGGTGCCATTAGGTCTCCCTGGAGCTTTCACTTCCCCAGGTTGAGCAACCCCAGCTCCCTCAGCCTATTCTCACAGCGGAGCTGCTCCAGCCCTTGCATCATCTTCATGGCCCTCCTGTGGACCCTCTCCATCAGGTCCATGTCCTTCCTATGCTGAGGGCTCCAGAGCTGGATACAGCACTGCAGGTGAGGTCTCCCCAGAGCAGAGTACAGAGGCAGAATCTCCTCTCTCCATCTCTGGCCATGCTGCTTTGGATGCAGCCCAGGCTGCCATTTGACTTCTGGGCTGCCAGTGCACCCTTTGGCTCATGTGCGGCTTCTCATCCAGCAGAAGTCCCAAGTCCTTTCCTTCAGGGCTGCTCTCAGTTCCATCACCCTCATGCTGGATTGGTGCCATGAACTGCCCCAGTCTAGGTGCAAGACTTTGCGCTTGGGCTTACAGAACCACAAAAGATTCTCCTCAGCCCTACCTCTGCAGCCTGTCCAGGTCCTCCAGAATCACACCCATCCCTCTGGCATATCAACAGCACCACTCAGCTTGGTGCCAGCTGCAGACTTGCTGGCAGTGCACTGGATGCAACTGCCTGCAGCACTGATGAAAGTATGGAGCAGCACTGATGAAAGTATGGAGCAGCACTGATGAAAGTATGGAGCAGCACTGATGAAAGTATGGAGCAGCACTGGTCCCAATGTGGATGCCTGCGGACACCACTTGTCACCAGTCCCCATCTGGACATCAAGCTGCTGACCACTGCCCTCTGGATGGCACCATGCCACCAATTCCTTGTCCTCTGAACAGTCACCTGTCAAACCTGTGCTCTCCACTTGCACCTGTACATGCTGACATTGCAGTTTTCCATTCACAGAGGAATAACTACTCTTCTCTCATTCCAAGCCATGTCCCTCATTCTGTCCCTGCAGGCCTTTGCAAACAGTCCCTCTGCAGTTTTCTTGCAGGTCCTGGCAGGCTGCTATTAGGTCTGCCTGGAGCCTTCTCCAGACTGGACACTCCCAGCTCCCTCAGCCTGTCCCTGCAGCAGAGGTGTTCCGGTCCGCTGATTATTTTCACGGCCCTGCTCTCGACCTGCTCCGTCAGGTCCATCTCCTTCCTGTGTTCTCCTTTCTAATCTTAGTCTAGTCTGTTCAAATGGCAGTGCATAAACAGTAACAGCTTTAAGATTTGAATCTCTGTCTTGAATTTTTCTGTCTTTTTTTTTTTTTTCTCCTACATTTGGAGTGCAACATCTCATTTTTTACCTAAGGACACCTCACAGAGTAGTCTAAGATTGGAGGCTTTGCAGAAGTATGGACTTGAAGAGCAGAGTAACTTCAAAAACAGGGGAAATACCTCATATCCAGCATAGTTTGTTCAGTTCCTAATGTATCTTAGGAGGGAAAAAAAAAATCCAATTATTTTTTTCCCCCTCACATGCTAAATTTCTGCAATTTTTTCACTAAATGATTTTAAAGAAATTCCTCAAGTCACTTACCAGTGAGTGACCTCTAAACTTCAGGCTATCAGCTGGTTTCTCTATATTTACATGCCTGTATCTTATTTAGATACTCTACAGAGACCTCTAAACAAGAGAAATAAGAGTACTGATGGACACTTCAGTGCCAGTTGTAGAGCATGAACAAAAGAAAAACTTCCTGCCTGTGGCTGGAATAACTTTTGGAAGTGCTTATGGGGTAGGATTTTCAAGAGCACTGAATGTTGACCTAATCTAATCTTGGCTCAATGGGGATTGCATTACTGATATAAATAGAAACACAGTGGGTTTGGGAAATCCTTGCTCTATGCAGAGTCAGGCATTCACCTTCCAGTGACCTTCTCATACTCAGATAAATGGCTTTGAGAGATGCACAGAGCTATCTTGTAACAGGTCAAACCAGGCAGTGTGACAGAATGACAAAGGACTTCTCTCCAGCCATTCCAGTGCTCACCTCAGTTTTCACAGAATCACAGAATGTTAGGAGGTTGGAAGGGACCTTGAAAAGTCATCCAGTCCAGAGCCTGGCTCTGTCCTCCTGGCACTGTCCCGCACATCTTGATAGCCATGACTGAGGTCACCCCTCAGGTTGCTCTGCTCCCAGCTACAGAGCCCCAACTCCCTCAGCCTGGCCTCAGGAGGGAGATGTTCCACTGCCTTCAGCATCTTTGTGGCTCGCAGTCAACTTTCTGTGCATGCAAAGCCCAGTCTTTGAAAACTGCTCACTGTGTGCTCCTCAGGAGCAAAGCCCACGCTTGAAGAGCCCTTACAGATCTAAGCAACACCACTCAGGGTACAGAAGGCATCAAGCAGGCAGAGCTGTGGCTGAAATAACTTCATTTTACTGTCAGCACAGGCCACTCTCTATCATCTACCAAAACTCTTCTGTTGAAAAGGCAGCTACAGAACCATAGAGTCATAGAATCATAGCACTGCACAGCTACAGGAGAAACACATTAAAATTGTTCAGTTATAGTCACAGAGGGCCAGGGACTGTCTCTGAACATTCATTTGCTCTCATTCATAGAATCATATAATCAAGCAGGTTGGAAGAGACCTCCAAGCTCACCCAGCCCAACCTAGCACCCAGCGCCAGCCAATCAACCAGACCGTGGCACTCAGTGCCCCATCCAGGCTTTGCTTCAACACCTCCAGGGACAGTGACTCCACCACNCTCTCCTGCCCACCTGGGCACACTGCTGGCTCCTCTTCTGCAGGCTGCATGCCCTCAGCTCCCTCAGCCTCTCCTCGCTAGTGAGTGTGAGTTGACAGCCTCAACTATCAACTCAAACATCTGCAGGAGCTCTGCCAGGCTGCTCCAAAACTGCATTCTCCTGAAAACCAGACATCTTTTGACAGCTTTGCTCCACACACTAAAAGTTGTGGGTATCTGAAAAGAAAACTTGTGCTCTGGGAAAAAAAAAAAAAAAGGGTTTTGCTTTTCAGTGCACAAAGGGATTTTATATNAGGAGTTGTGATTATCACACTTATGCAGCACACTGAGATCCTGAAGACAACTGAGTAGGGACTCAAATCTCAGGGACTCAGGTGTCTCACTGCTCCATATTATACTGTTCTAATCAAAATCTCTTTCCCTTTGTGCACCTCTTTTCAGTGCAAGTATTTCCTATACTACCAAGACAATCACATAATAGCAAAGCCTCTCACAGAGTATGTGGATTCCTTAACTTCTTGGAAAGAACCTAGCTTCAAATCTGTTATGCCTCTCTAATTGCTCCCTTCTAATAAACACAAAATTATGCGGCTCATCTTTTCTAAGAGCCCCATTTGAGTAAAACAATTCATTGAAAATGCAATTAGAGATCAACAGGAACTATTCCAAAGGTACTTCATTGTTTTATTGAATACCACTTACTCATATACTCAGAGGACAGTCACTTGTGGCCTCATTTCCTTACACTCACAGTAGTTCAATTTAGTCTAAGAGAAAAGAAAGTTGAACGCGGAAGGTGGAGGAGGTTGAATGCGGAAGGTGAAGGAGGTTGAACGCGGAAGGTGAAGAGGGTTTAAAGTGGAAGGTGAAGACATCAAATAAAACAGTAATTCCAAGCGGTCTGAGTGCTAAATGTTCACTTGCTTCGTGGGACTCAAACAGCATAAACCATCCAGCTCAATGGGAAGCTGAACAGCTCCCAGCAGCAGGGAGTATTATTTAAAGATGCAGTTTTAACAGGCCCTTGTGAGCCTTGCCAGGGATGGAGAGGCAAGAAGCAAGCTGCTCTCCAAAGGAATGAGTTCTCAGCGTTTCCAGTAAGCCCAGCACTGCTAACTGTGAAGCACAGAGCTAGCCAGACAAAGGGACTGGGCTGCAACAGCAATCGTTGGATTGTGCCCACAGCAGATCCAAATGGAGCCACATCAGTGACTGCCACTTCCCAGCAGCAGCCAACAGCCTTACCTGTTACATGCCACTGTCTTTGACCTGCCTGAGGGCTACACAGGGGTGAGGACTACTTCAGTCCCTGAGCACAAGTGCCACAACAAGGATGGTTGAACTCAACGCGCAGCCGAACTCCTCAGGGCTGCTCTGGCATCACCCACATGGACAACTGGAAGCAGGTGACTGAGCTGGTCCTGTGCCCTGTGCAATGGCTGAGTGTTGGTTAGGCACCTGACAAAACCACAGCCTTCACAAGCAAACTATGCACCCCGAGAGAAAATGCTCAACACCATGCTCTGCCCTTCACTGCTCAGCCTTACAGACAGGGCCAGAGTGTTCCAGAGCCATGCAAAGACCTCTGAATGCAGGCTGTGCTCACAAAACAGAGGAATCACCATCTGCAGGTGCTTGGCTCTCCTGTTGTAAGACAGAACCCATGCAACCAGTTCTTTACAGTGAGGGTGGTGAGACACTGGCACAGGTTGCCCAGCAAGGTCATGGATGCCTCCTCCCTGGAGGTGCTCAAGGCCAGGCTGCATGAGGCCTTGAGCAACCTGGGCTAATGGGAGGTGTCCCTGCCCCTGGCAGGGGGGATGGAACTGGATGATCTTTAAGGTCCTTTTCAACCTAAACCATTCTATGAATCAACAAATAAACCATTCTCAATTAACAACTTACAGCTGACAGAAAATGCTCAACCTGCTGCAATAAAAACAAAAGAAAATGAACAGCCAGGGAGAAATAAGTGACTGTTCAAAATTCTCATTGTTGCCAAGTAAAGAGCAGCTAGAGAGAATAGGCTAAGCCTATTGTGGGGCATTGTGGAATCACAGAAAACATACAGTTGGAAGAGACCTCAAAGATCATCCAACCCTCGACTCAGCACTGATGGATCAATACTAAACCATCTCCCTAAGCACCAGGTCCACAGGCTGCTGAAACACCTCCAGGGATGGTGACTCCACCACTGCCCTGGGCAGACCATTCCAGTGTTTGAGAACCCTCTGTAAAGAAATACTTCCTAACATCCAGCCTGAACCTCTCCTGGTGCAGCTGGAAACCTTTTCCTCAGGTCCTGTTGGTTGACACCAAGGAGCAGAGGCTGCCCCCTCCTCACTCCAACCTCCCTTCAGGGAGCTGTAGAGAGCAGTGAGGTCTCCTCTCAGCCTTCTCTTCTCCAGACTGTACACCTGCAGCTCCCTCAGATGTTCCTCACAGGCCTTGTCCTCTAGGCTCTTTGCCAGCCTCATTGCCCTTCTCTGGGCACATTCCAACCCCTGAACACAACACTTGAGGTGTGGCCTCAGCAGTGCTGTGCACAAGGGGGTGATTACCTCCCTGTCCCTGCCGTTCACTGTGTTTCTGATCCAAGCTAGGATGCCATTGGCTTGTTTGGCCACCTGGGCACACTGCTGCCATGTATTCAGTTGAGTACCAACCAGTACCCCCAGGTACCTGAGTCACAGTTTTCCAACCACACCCCCCCAGGTAGCTTACCATGGGGTTGTTGCATCACACTTAGGAAAATGAGTTTGCTAATATTTAACCCACAGGACAGTAAGTTTTGGACTAACTGTTCTGTTCCAAAATCAGTCAACGGTCAAACATCTCCAAGTGACAAACTCTGGGAATGCAAGGAAAGAGAAGCTATTATACAAAAGTCACTCTGAGAAACTGAGTCTTCTTCCACCCTCTTTCTGCCCACCACTGAAGAAATTCCTAACACCCAACAGAAGTCCTGGTTTTGATTTGGAGATAACTCTTGTTGGATTTATCAAGGATGCTTCAAAACAACAATCTCTATTAGGTACCTTAAGGATGATGTTTTCTTCATCATGCTCCTAACTCCAAGGAGGATGTCCAGCAGGAAAAGCAGAGATATCCTTTAGAAATGCTTCAAATACAAGTCCAGATGATCCCAGAGGGAACCAAGTGACATTAGAAGCAGGTCCCACTAGGGAGGTCTGAACACAACATAACAGTCACAGCTCCTAGACAGCCACAGAGCTAGGGAAGAGGAATTTCTGGGCAAGGTCTGATGAATTTTGTATACTAGGAAGCAGCAGCTAATGGAAATCCCACCTGTCATTTAATGGAGAAGATAGTTAAGTCAGATCATTTTATGGGCTTTGGGAATGTGGCAGGCATCATCCTTCTTCACTCCATTGTACTTCCTTTTCTCTTTAACCAGAGCTTCCCCCTCTAACAGCATTTTGCTTTGCTGCCACCCAGCAGAGAACCACCAGCAGGTCACAGGTAGTCCATTTATCATCGTCACTACCAGATCAAAATGTACCACAGCTGCTGGGCACTGGGGACCTTTACCAAGAACTGCTATACTTCCACTTGTTACACCACTGATTTGTTCTTCCTGCTCTCCAGCACCAGTTCTTCAAGAGCTGCCTATCCTTGGTGTAACATGGACTCATTTCAGTATTCCCTCATCCATTGAGCTGAAGGAAAAAAGCAAAGCAGGCAGCAAATGGTGAGACAGCATTCACCTCCTTCATCATCCTCACTTCTAGACCAAAAGTTTCCTCACTCATGTTCTTATTAACTAAAGGGTCATGAAGATATTAAACCAGTTTCCATGCAGTTGTATAGAGGAAGGGTTTTACATGGCATTTAGTTTAAATGAGGTCACCCCTCAGGCTGCTCTGCTCCCAGCTAAAGAGTCCCAGCTCCCTCAACCTGTGCTCAACAGGGAAATGTTCCACTGCCTTCAGTATCTCTGTGCCTCTGTGCTGGACTCTCTCAAGCAGTCCCCTGAGGTCCTACTTGAGCTGAGGGGCCCAGAACTTGACACAATACTCCAGATGTGGCCAGCTTCAGATGTGAGGTGCAAATTCAGCAAGGAGTGCTATGACACCCTTTTGAGGAAGCTGACAAAAAGGTGAAGGCAGTCAAATTGACAAAATGTCCAACATTTCTATAGTCTACAATAGTTAAGCTGTAACAGAGGTTTGGACCTTTGACACTTGTAGCTGTTTCACTCCAAATTTGACATCTTAATTTCAGCAGAAATACCAAAAAGTGCAAGATTCATGAATAAGAGTCCTTAATATTACAGCAAGGTCTGTAACAAAATTGTAATGTTTTTTATTTTCATCAGCATATTCCGTCCCCCTTCTTCTCTATGATTTTAGGTTTTTGGCTTTTGTTTGTTTTACAAGGAGCTCCAAAGGTTTCATAATCCACAGGAAGGAGAGGTTTTACATAGTTCAGGTGCAAATTACTTCCCTGGGCAACCTGTTGCAGTGTTGCAGCACCCTCGTGGTGCAGAACTTAGTCTTAACATCCAATCTCAGTCTGCTCTTCTCTCATTCCAAACCATTGTCCCTCGACCTGTCCCTGCAGGCCTTTGCAAACAGTCCCTATGCAGCCTTCTTGTAGCCCCTTTGGGTCCTGGCAGGCTGCTCTAAGGCCTCTCTGGAGCTTTCTCGTCTTCAGGTTGAACACCCCCATCTCCTGTCCTCAGAGCAGAGCTGCTTCAGCCCCTGATCATCTTTGTGGTCCTCCTGTGGACCCTCTCCATCAGGTCCATGTACTTACTGTGCTGAGGGTTTGTGCCTGTCTTTAAAGAGAATCATGGTCATATCCCATGGTATGACCTCCTTCCTGAAGTAGATACAACCTCAGTCCCTGTCCTGCAATGCCATATTTCACACCAGTCACCCCACATAGGGACCATCCTTCCTCCTAAAGATTGAGACAAGGCACACCAAGCCACAGCAGCATGGGTGGAACCAATCTGCTCCAACCTTTCTGTCAGACCACAGCTGCTTCCACCTTCCCAGCTGCTTCTTTTCTTTAGGTGGCTGCTCTTGCCACGGAACAGCTGTGGTGTTTGTGAGCACAGCAGTGCAGTGTTGCACTCCCTGGCGTCCCTTGGTTCAGCAACATGGACCGACCAGTCAGGCAGCTCAACCACATTTTGCTCCCTCTGAAGGGGCATTCAGTTTTGTTCCTCCTCTTTCCCCAAAGGAGCTTTCTGGAATCACAGAAAATTATTTATCTTTGAATCTTTAACTTCCACATCAGACATAGCCCTCTTTGTAAGATGCAGTTACCTTCACTGTACACAGACACGAACAGAACCAGGATAGTTTCTCCAACAGCAGTCACAAATCACACACAGCCTGGGGCTCTCCTACTGCCAGGGTTTTTTGGAAGCTATTTGGCTTGCAAACATCAGGGCTGAAGGCATGAGAAGAGACTCGCGAAGACCACAGGCTACAGGTTCAGTCTGCCTCAATCTTACAGAACTGGGGTACCCAACATCTCCAGGCACCCAGGGCACCGCTGAACACGCACAAGTCAGACACACAGAACACCTTGCAGTTTCCCTACAGAGACCTGTGTTTTTCTCTTGTTCTTTTCATCTCATTATTTTCCCAAGACATGGGGAAAAACATCACCAAACTGGCTGAGAGGTTTGAAACCAAATTCCTATCTATTGGTAAAAACACATACAAAAAAAAAAAGATGCAATAAGAAGCAGTCCCCACCGCTACTCTGCTTGTTTCCTCACCCTATCCCCAAGGAAATCCTGGCACCTCTCTGAAATGCCGTCATAGCACAGCATACTTTGACTCCTGTTCTCACAGATAAAGCAGCCTTCAAAACACTGAAGAGTGGAAAACTCAATGTGTGCAATTAAAACCACACAGGCACTGCACTTACTCCAAGGAAGGCAGCTCAGGAAAGCTTCGCTGTAGCAGGCAGCAAAGAAAATATTTAACTTTCAAATCCTCCTCTCGCTCCGTACTCACATGGCAGACAGACACAAGGAAAGGGAATGGATTATAAAGCAATGCTGGCTGTACTTTCAACAAAAAAAAAAACCAAAAAAACCCAACCCTGGCCAGAGATAACCTGCTTAAGCCACAGCTTAAGCACTGTACTGCACTCCCCTGGAACGGTGCTCATTTTTATGCCTGTATTATCCATATTTAGAAAGATTTTATTATGAAGCATGTGTTTCAAAAGCAAAACATGGTAGTTGGTGGCTTTTTAACCAGTATCCTACACAGCTAGGTGGTTTATTTCAAGAAGAGCCACGAGTTTTGCTTTTTCTTCTTTTTTTTTTTTTTTTTTTTTTTTTTTTTTTTTTTTTTTTTTTGTCTGTTTGTTTGATTATATCTACATAACTTGCAGCTGGTAATCTACAAAGAGAGACATTGTCAACATTAGGGTAGGACACTTCCCCCCCCCCAAAAAAACACTAACACTTTGGAGCTAAAGTGGGTAACACAGGAAGTTGTTGTGGAAACCTGAAGACAGTTTTCTCATTTGAACACTCGGACTAGAATTTCAGCTACTCATGATGGAAGGTTTAAGGAAGAGAAAGAACACTGCTCAGGATTTCTGAAAGTTAACTGTGATAAACATCTTGCAGCTGAAATGGCACTGTGGACTGAGCTGGTATTTTCTCTTCTTGTCCTGCAGTGCTGAACCAAAGCAAACACACACAAAGATTTCTCATTTACATAGCGATAGGACCATCTGCTCCCCAAGTAATAACCCAAAATAAAACAGCCCTGCGGGCGCTGCGCCGGCCAGCACCACACGCGTGCAATGCGCACGCTGACAATTCACCCACTGCCAGGCTGCCTTATGTAAGGGGCCCTGCTGCCTTCGCCTTTGTTTTTTTTCTTGCTGGCTATGCAGCTTTTCAGCACTCCCAAAGGCTGTTTTATTTTCCAGACTGTCTTTAACCAGACAATCTCACAAGAAAAGCACAAGTCTTTAAGGCTAACGTCACAATCCGAGCAGAAGAGCTCGTCACGCAAAGGTGTTTCAACGCTTCCACTCCTTTCGAGCGATGCTTACATTCATTTCTGCACTTTTTCTGCTATCAGCAAATGAAGAACTTCCTTCTGCATTCCAATGAATGCCTCAAATCCCCTGGACAGTCAATGAACATCTGGAGTCCAAATGAATACAAAACTAATCCCTATGGCTGGACTGCAAAACACGTCAGGAACCCTCTCTGCTACAAGAGTCACTCTGGAAATCTTGCAGCAGGTCAACTGAATCCAGGCTGCTCTTCACTGTTGGTTTTTCTAATGCACATTTTATTTCCCCTTTAATTTCCCTTACCCAGCTCTTGCCCACAGTACAGCATTAACACAGTTAGAAGTGTAATTAATTAACCTATCTTGATAAAACCTACAAGAGGTAGGTCCATCCACGCTTAGGAGCATGGCATTCCTAGGACATTCTTCTAATTGAGGTTCTTAGCACCCTTCACTCTCCCAAGAGTCTTCAGAGGAGTTGATGGTACTCAGCTCCTGGGGTTTTTACACCTTTCCTTCCATTGGAGAAAAAAAAGTGGGGGGAAAAAAGGAAAAAAAAGAAAAAAGAAAAAAAAGAAAAAGGAAAGAAACAAAGAATGTCAACAACACACAAAGTCAACAACACACAAAAGCTCTCCACACACACACACCCCAAACAGAGGGAAGAAAAAGGAAAGGTACGAGGTGCCAGTCTGGAATGAAATGGATTCTCGAACAGACAGTCGTATTTGGCACTGATAGCAAAAGCTTGTGGGTGGCCCCATGTCCCTCTGAGCCTTAATGCCCTTTGTACATTGGCCATTTAGAAATGTCCCCTGGAAAGTTCAGCTGTGCTGCTTCCAATGTTACGTTCCCAACGCTGCCAAATGGACTCGACGGAAAGATTCGCTTCCCCCCCACCCCTGTTCCACAAAGCACTATACAGTAAGGACGTATTCCATTTGGCCTTCAGGTAGCATTTCTATGGTCCATGCAGATCCACAATTATTTTCCCTTTAAAAAGAATCAACACAAAACAGAACTCTCCTTCGGAGAGCCTGGAAATTAAAAATATTGGATCTCCCAAACCGACTCCTACGGTCCTCGGGCAGACGACCGGACCGAAGGGTCCTCACATGGTTCTAGTTGCATTCTCAGCACACCACTTTTATGAAGAAACCAGAGCTGTAGAAACTCCTCTGGCATAGCATGGAATCCAGAATCAGGCAGGACATTGTCATAGTAATGATGGCTAATAAACTTTCCATGCAGGTCCACCGAGAACGGCCAGAAGCCGTAAATTGTTACTTCTTCACACAGACCCAGGGCAGCGCTGACCAGGAAAAGTCCCGTGGAAAGCCGCTTGGCGTGGATGCCTTTGCTCTTCCAGAACTTGCCAATGTCACGTAGGAAATTGGGGTTGGCAAAAAGGACAGCCTGCTTGGCACCAAAGTCCTCCAGGGTGTAATAGACACGCAGGGAGGGTCCCGTCCCTGTCTTCATGGAGAAGGCTGGCATGTAGATGTAGCTGTGGTTATACACCTTCACGCTCTCCACAAAGGCTTTTCGAGACCACAGCAGGTTCTGGAACCTGTAAAACAATCACGAACAACACTGGTCACACAGGGGTTTTCCTGAGCATTTCAAAACCCAGCCAGAGGTTTCTCTTCATGCATGTATTTACCATCACCTGCACACCTTTCTCGAAGCCAGAGAAGTCCAGACACTGTGGTGCCCTGTATCACAGTATCACCAAGGTTGGAAGAGACCTCAAAGATCATCAAGTCCAACCCATTACCACAGACCTCGAGACTAGACCATGGCACCAAGTGCCATGTCCAAACCCGCCTTGAACACCTCCAGCGACACTGACTCCACCACCTCCCTGGGCAGCCCATTCCAGCAGTCAATGACTCTCTCAGTCAACAACTTTCTCCTCACCTCCAGCCTAAACTTCCCCTGGTGCAGCTTGAGACTGTGTCCTCTTGTTCTGGTGCTGCTTGCCTGAGAGAAGAAAGTAACCTCCTCCTGGCTACAAGCACCCTTCAGGTAGTTGTAGACAGCAAGAAGGTCTCCCCTGAGCCTCCTCTTCTGCAGGCTAAACAATCCCAGCTCCCTGAGCCTCTCTTCATAGGGCTGTGCTCGATGCCTCTCCCCAGCCTCGTTGCCCTTCTCT
>VWZE01007038.1:21765-35089 GCA_013396675.1 Eubucco bourcierii | reverse complement strand
AAAAAAAAGTGATTGAAGACTGAAGATCACATTGGGTGGTTCTGTCCTCCACCACCTCCCTGGAGGTGTTCAAGGCCAGGTTGGAGGAGGCCTTGAGTGACCTGTACTAGTGGGAGGTGTCCCTGCCCATGGCACAGGGATTTGGAACTAGATGATCCTTGAGGTCCCTTCCAACCTTACCATTCTATGATTCTGTGATTTCACTGAACTGCATGCCAGAGTGAGCCTCTGAGAAGCAACATCAGCAGACCTCACTTCTTTTCTTTTTTTCCCCCCAGATTTCAGGGGAAAAACAACTGCAATGAAGCTCAGATGTAGGCTTGAGGAGACTTTCTTTTGATGAACATGGATTGCCTGTGTCTTTGGAACAGCAGTCAGATGGGAAGAGATCAGTGCAGCATCTCCTGCACATGTAGGTCTTCCACCCAACCACTGTGCAGATTCAGGTCTCTGCAGCTCACTGCAGCAAGCTCACAGCTACTAATGCTATGTTTTCCTGTCTGCTCATGCTGGCCTTGCATGCTCTGTAACCCAGATATAAACCATACCAAATTATTACAGCCTTGAATCCATGGCTGAGAACACTTTTGCTAAGCCTTTTGGGTTTTCTCTTTAACATCCTTCACATGGTAACAATTTGCAAATGTCAGTGAAGATGGAGTTCAACCAGATTCTCTCCTTCAGTCTCTTACAGCACAGAGTTCTTTTTCCAAAGACAACTGGATAGAGAGGGAACAGTAATGTTTGAATGAATGATGCTCCATGCTACAAAAAGAGAAACTACTTTTTAAAAGGAGATGCTTTGCCAGGCACTTTGGCAACAACTGTGACTGGAACTGGCTCTTTTTTAAGTATATGAGCACCTTTTTAAGATTATAGCCCATGTACCATTGCTGATCTCTGAGATCACCATGCACGGACTGCAGCTGAAGTGCAGATCCTTACAGAACAGCACTGTCAGCTGAAAGCTTGATAACAAAATCAGTTTTTCAGAGCCCACAGGAATATGTGCTGAATCTACAATACTTTAAATGAGGCAAAATTCCTCTTCATAACTAAAATACGCAAAAGAAGATCTCCATCCTTCTTTTTTCAGTTGCTCTCTCTGGGCAGCCTCACCTGTTTTGCATCCCTAGGGCAACGAGCACTGCACCTGAGCAATGAACTAGTGGCCAACTGAGTCTCACCAGAGGATACCATCCATTGCTCTGCAGCAATTAGACTAGCAGCAGAAAACCAAGAGGCTAAAAAGCTAGCAAAAGGGGCAAACAGAGGTTCAGAAGACAAACCCTTCCAGTCCTTGGCACAAGAGCTCAGTGCCAGTACTAAAATCTCTGGAATTGAGCCAGCAGAATTTGCCCTAGCCCGAGGACTGCAGCTGTAGACCATGAAAGCACTACCTTCAGCAAAGCTTTCAAGATGTACCTTCTGAAGAGCAATGCTTTGCTTTCATCTAATAGCAATCCACAGCAGTCTTTCTCAACAACTCTGGTGCTGTTCAGACATGCCTGGAAGCATCAGTAGCTGTTCCTCAAGGCTTCCAAACTGTGTTTGAATGAGCTGACTGGCTGCACACTTGGAAAGTGTTCACCCTGCATTCTGCAACTCACACTCCAAATGCCTAGGGAAGAATGAAAACACGAGCAGTACATTTTAAATTGCACATCCAAGTATTTCCAGCTCAGAAAATCTCCTGGTACTGGTGTAGTTTGTCACTGTGCCCAGGTGGCATCCTGACTTGTATCAGAAATGCTGTGCCCAGCAGGAGTAGGGAGGAGAGTGTGCCCTTGTACTCCGCTCTGCTGAGGCCACAGCTGGAGTGGTATGTTCAGGTTTGGGCACCTCAGTATAAGAGGGATGCTGAGATGCTGGAGTGAGCAGAGAGGAGGGCAAAGAAGCTGGGGAAGGGCCTGGAGAATAAATCTGATGAGGAGCAACTGAAGCAGCAGGGGATGGTTAGTGTGAGAAAGAGGAGGCTGAGGGGAGACCTCATTGCTATCTACAGTTACCTGAAAGGAGGTTAGGGAGAGTTTGGTGCTGGTCTCTTCCCACAGGTAAATAGTGATAGAAGAAAAGGGAATGGCCTCAAGCTGTGGCTGGGTAGGTTTAGACTGGACGTTAGGGAACATTTTTTTCCCATGGAGAATGTTCAGACATTGGAATGAGCTGCCCAGGGAGGTGGTGGAGTCACCAACCCTGGGTGTGTTTAAAGGTCATTTGGATGTGGTGCTTGGGGGTATGGTTTAGGAGTGAACCTTGCAGAGCAGGGATACTGGTTGGGTTTGGTGGTCTTGATGATTGTTCCCAACCTGAATGTTTCTGTGATTCTGAGAATATGGAAGCCTGGTGAGCCTTACTTCCAAGTATTTGCCTGATCTCTTATCCTCTTCATCCTCCTAACCAACTGTTTTACCAACAGCTTCCCCTCTTCCACAATGATTACCTTGATCCCTTTGTTAAAAGCCTTTAAAAACTTTAAACAGACTGTGGATCTAGGTTATTCCTACCCATAGGGATGGAGTCAAAGAACTCCAGAAGGTTTACAAGGCACAATTTCATTTGGGTTGAACAATGCTGACTCTTCACAACAACACAAACATTCACCCATGTGTTCACTGACATTATCTTATATAATCCAGTCTCTACCAATCCAGTTGGTAGAGATGTCAGCCTTCCACATCTCCTTGAACTATTCTTAATTTGAACTACTTTTAACACTCAGCCTATTTTTAACAGCTTCCAGACTTCAAGTAGCAAGGCAGTTTTAAGTGAGGAAGTACACACTAAAATTCCTCATGACTCATGAGTGAGTCCAGCCCTGCCAATACATCTATGCCATAAATTCTCTAATAATTCATAGAATAGAATCAGAGAGTCATAGAATCACTCAGGTTGGAAGAGAGCTCCAAGCTCATCCAGCCCAACCTAGCACCCAGCCCTAGCCAATCAACCAGACCATGGCACTAAGTGCCCCATCCAGGCTTTGCTTCAACACCTCCAGGGACAGCGACTCCACCACCTCCCTGGGCAGCCCATTCCAATGCCAATCACTCTCTCTGCCAAGAACTTCCTCCTAACATCCAGCCTAGACCTCCCCTGGCACAGCTTGAGACTGTGTCCCCTCCTTCTGTTGCTGGGTACCTGGCAGAAGAGCCCAACCCCAGCTGGCAACAACATCTCTTCAGGCAGCAATGGTGTCTGCCCTGAGCCTCCTCTTGCGCAGGCTGCACACCTCCAGCTCCCTCAGCCTCTCCTCACAGGGCTGTGCTCCAGGCCCCTCACCAGCCTTGGTANTGATCCAAGCCAGGATACCATTGGCTCTCCTGCCCACCTGGGCACACTGCTGCCTCATCTTCAGCTGCCAACCAGGACCCCCAGGTCCCTCTCTGCCTGGCTGCTCTCCAGCCACTCTGTCCCCAGCCTGTAGCACTGCTTGGGGTGGTTGTGGCCAAAGTGTAGAACTCTGCACTTAGCCTTGTTCAGTCTCATCCCATTGGCCTCTGCCCACCCATCCAGCCTGCCCAGGTCCCTCTGCAGAGCCTTCCTGCCCTCCAACAGATCCACAGCTGCTCCTAACTTGGTGTCATCTGCAAACTCACTGCTGTTGGACTCACTCCCCTGGTCCAGATGGTCAATAAAGACATTGAACAGGACCAGGCCCAGCACTGATCCCTGGGGCACACCACTGGTGACAGCTGCCAACTGGATGTGGCACCATTCACCACCACTCTCTGGGCCCAGCCCTCCATCCAGTTCTTGACCAATATCAGAGCGAATGTTTCCAAGCCAGGAACTGCCAGCTGTGCCAGGAGCTTGTTGTGGCTGAGGGTGCCAAAAGCTTTGTTGCAGCCCAGGAAGACTACATTTCCTAAGTTTCAGCCTGCTGAATTTCCCCAGGGGCACAGGGAATGTCCTCAGTTTCCTCTGCAGTGAGCACAGGTGCAAGGTGTAAATAAATTGCACAGCTCCCCTGTCTTCTCTGAGCACTTCTTCCATAGAAGGGCCATACACACGTCAGGGGAGTGGGTATTACAGGTTGGTGCTGTGCCTGGAAAGAGGATGGAACATTAAGTTTTCATTCCTCTATTTAGGCCTTTTTGGAAACTTTTTTCTGCCTGCCACATGGATACAATAATCAACCAGAGCTTATCACAAACTGTTTCCTTTGGAAGCAACTTCAGCTTTAGGTAGAGAACTTTTTTCTGCTTCCATTCACATCCCTTTTGTTTGCCTTTTAGTAATGTTAGCTACCTTTTACCCATTGTTCAGGCTTGAGAGATGCTCCTGGCACTGTACTCCCAGTATGGTACCCTAAGGAGGGTCCCCTATTTTGAGCAGATCATCCAGACATGTTTGCCAAGATGTATGGTGTTTTACCACTTAATGCCACTTAAACTTCTTTTCAACATGAATAAACTGCCAAGGCTTCTCCTCAACTTTTAGTACAGTCTGTACTCAATGGAAATTGCTACAGCTATAGCACAGTCAAGCAAAAGGAAAAGCAGTACAGAGAGCTGAAATACGTTGGAGCTTTTGCCAGTCTCTCCAGCTGTTTTGATACCTGTGAGAGCACTCAAATTTCTTCACCTTATATCCCTTGTTAGCTTTATTTCAAGGAGATGCAGTTCAAAAGAAAGAAACAATCAACCTAAAGACTGTCACCTTTGAAGATTCCTCTGTTTTGAATTTACCTCAAAAAGAAGTAGAAATATAGACTCATGGAACCCTTAAGGCTGGAGCAGATGATGGAGCGCAGCTGTAACCCAGCTACCATGGCCACTGAACCACATCTTGAAGCACCACATCTGCAGCTTCTTGGACTCCTCCACAGATGGTGACTCCACCACCTCCCTGGGCAGCCTGTTCCAAGCCCTCACCACTCTCTCAGTGAAGAACTCCTTCCTAATGTCCAATCTAAACCTCCCCTCGCGCAACTCAAACCCATATTCTCTCCTCCTATCTCTGGTTACTTGGGAGAAGAGAGCAACACCAGCCTCACTCCAACCTCCTTTCAGGGACATGCAGAGAGGAGTAAGATCTCTCCTTTCTGTTCTCCAGACTGAACAACCCCAGCTCCCTCACTTACTCCTCATATGATGCCTTCCAAACCCCTCACCAGCCTCATTACTCTTCTCTGGACACCCTCCAGCCCCTCAATGTCTTTCCTTTCTTGTGACATCCAGAAATAAAAAGAGCACTTAAGCTGTGACCTCACCAGGGACACCATCACTGCCCTACTCCTGCTGGACACACTGCTTCTGATCCAGGCCAGGATGCTGTTGGCCTTCTCAGCCATTTGGGCACACTGCTGACTCATGTTCAGCTGTCCCCCAGCACCCCCAGATCCTTTTCCTTCAGGCTGCTTTCCAACCACTCTGCCCCAAGCCTGTAGCATTGCTGGGGTTGTTGTGACCAAAGTGCAGGACCCAGTCCTTGGTCCTGTTAATCTTCATTGTGTTGACCTCAGCCCATGGGTTGAACCTATCCAGACCTCTCTGTAGAGCCTTCCTACCCTTGAGCAGATCAACACTCCTGCTAAATTTAATGTTGATTGCAAACCTGATCACTAAGGTCTTGTGTCTTGACACTTTAAGTTGCCACAAGTCCCCTGCTATCAAACAGATGTGCACTAACCTTTATCACATCATCAGGTCAGTCTCTGTGGTATGACATGCTTTGTGTTACAAGTTCCAGAAGCCACCAGTACACTGAACTAGTCAAGAAGCACACTGTGAACATACAACTGAAGATAAAGGCATTATCTGCATGCACAAGGCTGTGGCCATGATTCATTGGGCATAACCATTTGCATTCCTGAACCTTGGATGTTTAATGTACCAGGAGAAATCGAGGATGGCAGCAACTGTGCTGGAGCATGAAGTGAGGTTAAAAGCTACATAGGCACACTGCTCTGATGCTCTGGCAGAAGAGTTGTGTGTGTTCAGTTCCAGCAGCCGCTCCCAGCTTCATTTCCAGTTTAATGGGCCTAGGAGCGTGGAGTCAAAAGCATCAACAATTTGCAGGAGAGCACACCAGTGTGCCTAATGAAATTCCTTTCAGAGAGCCAGTTGGCAGCAATAGTGCAGCCAGCACACACCAGACAGCTCTCTGTTTTGCTCTTCCCAGCATCAATCTCTGCAGTCCCGAGAGCTGCAGCGCGAGGTTCACGCAGGGCAGATACATGACCTAGCACAGCTACAGTACAGCAACCACCAGGCCCCTTGGGCCACCCCAGCAGCAGAATCCTTTTCAGCATAATCTAGCTTCAATTGCTTGTGAACAACTCATTTCCATGTAGCAACATACATGATTTTTCCTAGCAGACAGGGGAGCAAAGGCAGAGGAACAAAGGACTAGCGGGATCACCGAGGTGTAGTTTTTGCTGTGGCTGAGTGAGAGATGAGCTGCAGATGTTCTGGAAGAACGCTAGAAAGGAAGCTAAGGAGGAACAGAGAATGCACAAAGAGTTTGCTGGAATCATAGAATGGTCTGGGTTGGAAGGGGCCTCCAAGGGTCATCCAGTCCAACCCCCCTGCAGTCACCAGGGTCATCCCCAACTACCTAGTTGAGCTTAATGTCAAATATTTCTGATGATGGAGCATCAACCACCTTCCTGTGCAACCTGCCCCAGCATTCCACTACTCTGATGGTGCAGAACTTATTCCTAACATCCAATCTAAATCTGCTCTTCTCTCATTTCAAACCATTGTCCCTCGTCCTGTCCCTGCAGGCCTTTGCAAACAGTCCCTCTGCAGCCTTCTTGTAGCCCACTTCAGACCCTGGCAGGCTGCTCTTAAGTCTGCCTGGAGCCTTCTCTTCCCCAGACTGAACACCCCCAGCTCCCTCAGCCTGTCCTCATAGCAGAGGTTCTCCATGATCATCTTCGTGGCCCTCCTTTGGACCTGCTCCATCAAGTCCATGTGTTGAGGGCTGCAGAGCTGGACACAGTACTCCAGGTGAGGTCTTATCAGCGAAGAGCTAAAGTGGTAGAACCACCTCTCTGACCTGCTGACCATACTGCTTTGGATACAGCCCAGGAAATCCTGAAGTGTCAACAGTGTAAGAGATGTCAACTTCTGAAGGCTCTTTAGGAGAGCCTAGCAGCCCTGAAACGTGTCACAATGTCCTCTAACAGAAAACCTGTTGGCTAAGAATCAAATGCTACAAATGCCAGAAGCTGAAGAAATTAGAACCAAATAAAACCAGAACAAATCAGGGATTCCACTGGTGTCCTCTTGCCCATTAAAGATAAAAAGCTCACAGGTGATCTTGAAAAGCCATCTGTGGCTTAAACTGTGGAAATCTATGAGCAGACCTACAGTTCGCACACCTGATGTGAAAGAAAATCTCCATGCTCAGCCCAGACACACAGAGCAGTTGCTCCCAACTCTTTCTTTAAAGAAATAGAGTTTCTTTAAATTCCTTTAAATTTATTTCTCCTTTCCAGTGCAGGACACCCAAGTTGCAGCTCTCAAACCCCACCTAATGCAGCTCTGAACTCTGCAGTCTGGGTTTGTAAGACTGAACAGCTCAAGTCTGCACAAAGGCACACACAAAGCTGACTGCACAGGTAGCTTAGTGCAGCCATGCCACCTTCAATGTCAAAGCCTGCTCCTCACAGTTCTCCTCCCGAGACAACACCAAGGACTTGTGCAAGCCTCCTTTTTCAGGAGAGTAGCTTTGTGCAACCATACTGCAGCCCTGCAGGGCACACGGTGCTGTAACAGTGCTGAGGAATTTATTGCCCCTGTTAAAATAAAACGAGGCCTCCAAGGCAGCAGAAGTGCTGGAGCCTTGATGGATTACACTGCTTTCTGATTCTAGCTCATCCTCTGGCTCTGCCCCAGGGGCTCCAGTTAGTTTTCTTCAAGACAAACAAGCTGCAGGGAGTCAATCAATGCACTCATAAACCAACCTGTGCTGTGTGGAATTGGAGCCATAGATTGGCCTCTAGCCCTCTCTATTTACCAGTGTAGCACATCAGGTAAGGGATAGCCTAAGAGCAGGCAAATGTAGCGCAAGAGAGATGAGGAACAAACCTTATGGTGCCATTGTGAGGGCAGTTGAGGGGTGACCTCAGTCATGGCTATCAAGATATGCAGGGTAGTGCCAGGAGGACAGAGCCAGGCTCCACTCAGGGATGTCCAATGACAGGACAAGGGGCAGTGGGTGCAAGCTGGAGCAGAGGAGGTGCCATGTGAAAACAAAAAGAAAATTCTTCCAGTTTGAGGGTGGCAGAGCCCTGGAGCAGGCTGCCCAGTGAGGTTGTGCAGTCTCCTCCTCTGCAGACATTTCAAACCCCCCTGGATGTGTTCTTGTGTGACCTGCTCTATGTGATCCTGCTCTGGTAGTGAGGTTGGGCTGGATAATCTCTCCAAGTCCTTTCCCACCCCCTAACATTCTGTAATTGCCACAAGCTGTCTCTGGAACCACAACTGGGAGCTGCAGGCAGCTCATGGAGGCAGCCAGCAGACCTGTGTATCTTTACTACAAAAGCAATGAAAGGAACTGGCCTTAAGTTGTGCCAGGGGAGGTTTAGGTTGGATATTAGGAGGAATTTCCTTAATGAAGGAGTGGTAAAGCACTGTAACAGGCTCCCAGGTGAAGTCACCAATCCTGGAGGTGTTCAAAAAAAGATTAGATATGACATTCTGGGACATGGTTTAGGCATGGTGTCGGGTTGACAGTTAAGACTCAATGGTGTTAGAGGTCTTTTCCAAGTAAAGTAATCTTATGATTCTGCCACTAGCAAGAAGCAGCCAATGTGGGTCCACAGAAGTTAGTTGGGGATCTTAGAAGGGAATTAAAATCAACCCCCTGAACAGTTTGCTGCAGTAGTCCCCACACTCGTCAAAGGTTTCTTATCCCACAGGAGCTTACTGAGCTGAGGCTACCAAGGGCAGCACTTTACTTTCTTGGCAGTTTCACATCTGAAACTGGGACTGAACTTCATGCTCTAGATATTGCCTGCTGGATAAAAAAGCAGGACAAGGTCATCAAAGCCTGGGTAGGAGCAGAGCACTGCTGGTGTTAGGCTGTACCAAGCTGTTATCTCAGGGAGGAAGGACCCTAGGAGGGACAGTAAGTGCCTCTCTCTGAAGGATCACAGCAATCTATTCTCTGCTCTTGCAGGAGGGGATAGAGCATTGTATAATTACCCTTTACAGCACAATCTGTGCACTGTCAACAGTTTTTTACTCTGTTCATTATGCTGAGTGTGAAGCTAGGAGTTTTCACATGCTTTCAACTTCCATATGTTTAAAATCTCCCACTTAAAATATCCTGCTTGTCATCTTCCTGAGTCTCATTTCCACTGGGAAAGTTCCTGCAAGATTTAAGCAGCCACCCTCTAATTTGCTGTCCTGAATCACGAAATGAAGGCTCAGCTTTCTTCCACAACAGTATTCTGAAACTTCACAGCATGAATATTTCCTGATACAATCGAGATAGATTAGCAACCCATACCCTTGACATGAAAAACTTCCTTGGAAAGGGAAAAAAATGCATGTTTGGAAATCCATGAAGACAAAGAATAAAGACAAAGAATAAAATTCTAGGATAACAATGCTCAGGCTGACAACCTCACCAGTTTAAAAGTTATGGTACCAGTTTTAAACTTCTAAATTATAGAATGGTTCAGATTTGAAGTGACCTCAGAGCTCATCTACTCCAACCTCCCTACCATGGGCAGGGATACCTCTCAACCAGACTCAGATGCTCAAGGTTGCATCCAGCCTAGCCTTGAACCCACAGGGAGGAGGCATCCACAGCCTCCCTGGGCAGTCTATTCCTATTCCTACTCTATTGGGCAGTCTCACCACCCTCATACTGAAGAACTTCTTCCTGAGATCCAGTCTAAATCCACTCTCCCTCAGCTTTAAACCATTCCCCCTTGTCCTGTCTCCAGACACCCTTAAGAAAAGTCCCTCTCCAGCCTTTTTGTAGGATCTCTTTGGATATTGGAAGGCAGCTCTAAGGTCCCCCTGGTGTCTTCTCTTCTCTAGTCCAAACCACCTCAGCCTATGTGGTAAATATACAACAATCTTTTAAATAAAGAAAAAAAAAAACAAAACCCCAAACCAAAAAACCAACCAACCAAACAAAAAAACCCCAAATTCTAAAAAGTTATTTGTCTCAAAAAGCTTCCCCTTTACATTCCCCTGTCTTTAGCTTGGAGCATTCACAGCTAAACTCTAACTTACCCTGAAATCAGCTACAGAGGAAAGCTGCTCAGCAGCAGAATGAAAGAAGTTACTTTCTCAATTTCCTTCCACAAATCCTCCTATTTCAGTGGCACAAAATCTTCAAAACATCTGCACTGCCATTTGTGTGGCTGATGGAAGATTAGTGACTGTTGATGGAGGATTAGTGAGCGTGGTTAATGAAGCACACATTAGATAAAAATCAGTTAAGGCCGAAGAATTTTGCTGAGGGTTTTCCAGCTAGCACATGGGGAACATACTCCCTGTGACCCACATGCCAACAAATGGCTACACAGCTGAATAAATTCTATTTTTCCACCTCCCTCTCTTCTCAGAGTCATTGAAACTGCTGCTATTTCTTTAATTACCACTGAAATAAAATTGGTAGGCTGAAATCCTACTTTTAATTCACCCTGGGGCCAGCTCTCCTCTACAAGAGCCAAGTTTTTCTCTGCCCTGTTAAACTGCACTGCAGATACTGACAGCCTGATTTGCTCCATTCTGTTTTATCTTTCAGAAGGACCATTTGGTTCCCTCTCAGCACAAAGACAGCCTTTGGCAGGTTACTGATTCCTCACCCAGCAAACCAGCTACTGTCAGAAAAATGATGGAGCTGAAAGGAGAAATTCCTGCAGACTGGCTTTAACCTACCAAAGTGCTCCATGCATATTCCAAATTGCTCTGCCTTCCCTGTTTACTCTTTCAAATTAGAAATTGGAAAAAAAAAGCATCAGAGAGAGAGGAAAATAAATAGAATCACAGAATGTCAGGGGCTGGAAGGGACCTCCAAAGCTCATCCAGTCCAGCTCCCTGCCGGGAGCTCCTACACCAGATCACACAGGAACGCATCCAGGCAGGATTTGAATATCTCCAGAGAGGGAGACTCCACAACCCCTCTGGGCAGCCTGTGCAAGGGTTTTGTCACCCTCACACTGAAAAAAATCCTCCTCACATTTAAACGAAACTTCTTAAGCCTCAGCTCCCACCCATTGCCACTTGTCTGGAGACCAGTGACAAGTGGTGTCCCTCAGGGGTCAGTGCTGGGACCAGTGCTGTTGAACATCTTTGTCAGTGACATGGACAGAGGAATGGAGTGCACCCTCAGCAAGTTTGCAGATGACACCAAGCTGTGTGGCACAGTCGACTTGCTAGAGGGCAGGGATGCCATCCAGAGGGACCTTGACAGGCTGGAGAGGTGGGCCCAGGCCAACCTGATGAAATTCAATAAGGCCAAGTGTAAGGTCCTGCACCTGGGTAGGCACAATCCCAAGCACAAATACAGGCTGGGTGGTGAATGGCTGGAGAGCAGCCCTGAGGAAAAGGACCTTGGAGTCTGGGTTGATGAAAAGCTCAACATGAGCCTGCAGTGTGCACATGCAGCCCAGACAGCCAACCGAGTCCTAGGCTGCATCAAGAGAAGCGTGGCCAGCAGAGCAAGGGAGGTGATTCTGCCCCTTTACTCTGCTCTCGTCAGACCCCACCTGGAGTACTGTGTGCAGTTCTGGAACCCTCAGCACAGGAAGGACATGGAAGTGTTGGAGCGGGTCCAGAGGAGGGCCACAAAGATGATCAGAGGGCTGGAGCAGCTCTCCTATGAGGACAGGCTGAGGGAGTTGGGGCTCTTCAGCCTGGAGAAGAGAAGGCTTCGAGGGGACCTGATAGTAGCCTTCCAGTATCTGAAGGGGGCCTACAGGAAGGCTGGGGAAGGATTATTTACAAGGTCCTGCAATGACAGGACAAGGGGCAATGGGCTTAAACTGGCAGAGGGGAGATTTAGACTAGATGTTAGGAGGAAGTTCTTTACAGTAAGGGTGGTGAGGCACTGGAACAGGTTGCCCAGGGAGGTTGTGGATGCTCCCTCCCTGGATGTGTTCAAGGCCAGATTGGATGAGGCCTTGAGTAACCTGTACTAGTGGGAGGTGTCCCTGCCTATGGCAGGGGGTTGGAACTAGATGATCCTTGAGGTCCCTTCCAACCTTACCATTCTATGATTCTATGATTGTCCTGTCTTTGGGCATCACCCAGCAGAGCCTGGCTCCAGCCTCCTGACACTCACGTTTATATCTTTATAACCACTTCTGAGGTCACATCTCAGTCTGCTCTCCAAGCAGCACAGCCCCAGCTCCCCCAGGCTCTCCTCCTAACAGAGCTGTTGCATTCCCTTCATCACCTTTGTGGCCCTGTACTGGACTCTTTCAAGCAGTTCCATGTCCCTCTTGAACTGGGGGGCCCAGAACTGGACACAGTACTCCAGATGTCACCTCATCAGAGCAGAGTAGAGGGGTTGGAGAACCTCTTTTGACCTATTAACCACAGCCCTTCTAATCCACCCCAGGATGGCATCACCCCTCCTGGCCACCAGAGCACATTGCTGGCTCATGGACAGCCTCTCATCCACTGGGACCCCCAAATCTTTTTCCCCTTTGCTGCCTTCCAACAGATCAGACCCCAAGGGAAATAGGTAGGGAGTAGAAATTAAACATTAGGGTTGGAGGTCTCTAACTAACTCCGTCAAAGTTCTTGCCTGTAACACTTTCCACATCAGATGGCAGAAAACTGCAAAGAGAAAAGGGAAAAAAAAAAAAAAAAAAGGTTTAAACTTCCTCATAAAGAGAGTGATTGAACTTAGTATGAAAGCAGCCTGTGTCACTTGTTACAGCATCCAAATAAAACACTCACTGTTAACTGCAATCATTCAGCTTTCCCTCCAAAGCTACACAAGACACACAAACTCAGTCTTCAACTTCAAGTTGGAATGCGTCTGATTTAGCTGGGGAGATTCATATGGGAATCACAGATGAGTGTGTTTGCTGCTATAAAAGCTGAAGGCAAAAATCCAGACAGGAATTACTGGCTTAAAAATAAAAGTTTTAATTCAGAAAAGCATGACCAGAATTCACAATTTATTATTTTTGTAAGCACAAAAAAAAAAAAAAAAAGTGGGAAAAAAATGTATATATACATATATATATATATACACACATATATAGATAGATATATATACATACACACACACACACACACACACACACACATGTAATTAAATAGACAAATAACAACTAAATAGATAGAATCATAGAATGGTAAGGTTGGAAGGGACCTCAAGGATCATCCAGTTCCAA
>VWZE01007038.1:2195-19425 GCA_013396675.1 Eubucco bourcierii | reverse complement strand
GAAGTGTCTGCAGCTACGAGTTGGAGATCTGTGCTATGCAATCTCCCAAGGGCCCAGGCCTGCAGGGACTATGGAAAGGAGGAAGGTGATAAAGGAGCAGCAGTGATATCCTGACAGTAGCCATAAAGAGGGGGCTGCTGACTGAAGATGGGAAAAACCCTGTGAGGAAGACTCTGCTGGTGCTCATCTCAGATAACCATTGAAGACCACCGGGGAGGAGAATGGGGAAATACCTGTGAAATGAACTACAAGAAAGAATTGTAATAGAATCATAGAATGGTAAGGTTAGAAGGGACCTCAAAGGTCATCTAGTTCCAACCCCCTGCCATAGGCAGGGACACCTCCCACTAGTACAGCTCACTCAAGGCCTCGTCCAGCCTGGCCTTGAACATGCCTGCTCTTGGAACATCAATTGCAGCTTGTGCCAGCATGGGGTGCGCAGGATTGATGGAGCCATCCTGCCTGCACTCAGCGCTGTAATAAAATATACCTACTGCAAAACTCTGCACGACCTTTGGGGTTCATTTTGCAAGTCAAAAGGTGACCTAAAGTGGCTTACAGGCAAATACAAACACCTTTCCAAAACCTCGCCATTGCCTACTCCAGGCTATGGCTCACGCCCAAAGGCTGCAAACACCGCAGGGTTCCGCTGAACCTTTTCATGCTTTAACATCTGTTAGTAAAGTCTTTTCTCTCTTTCCTAGCACCAACTAACATCGATTTTTAGACCCTGGGGGCCACCACTCCACCACTGAACAGTTAGCCTCTTATTTAATTAAGTAGAATTATGGGGCCAGTCAGCTGACAGCTTCATTAAAAAGGGGATGGTCTGCTGCCTGTGCTTCTAGAAACGTTGTAGATGATGACCTACAGCTTCCCCCCAGCCTCTTTTTCCTAGGGCTGTCACTATTATGCTCAGCAAGTGGCTGTCACTGTTATCATGCTCCATAAGTGGTGTCTGAATGGTTGTTAGCAGAGTATGTCCCCAACACAGGCTCTTCAAGAACAAGGCTACAGCTGAGGAAGGAAAACCAAGCAGACTTACCAAATAATAGTAATACCTCTCACACAGCTACAGACATCAGGTATTGCCATGGTTTTCTACTAACCCAGCCAAAAAGAGAAAAGCCAAAGTAGTGGCTACACAAAAAGAATGAAACCCTCCAAAATGTTGCAACTAGGTGCAGGAAAATGGTTGTGAGGAGAATGCAAGATCACGTTTGGTGATTCTGCGCTCCACAACCTTCCCTGGAGGCGAAACCTCTGGTGAAAAGTCTCCACATTATGGCTTGGTGTGAGTTTAAATTGGCAGAGGGGAGATTCAAACCAAATGTTAGGAAAGGGTTCTTGACAGTGAGGGTGGTGAAACACTGGCACAGGTTGCCTAGGGAGGTTGTGGAGCACAGAAGCACCGAATGTGATCTTTGATCACATTCGGTGCTTCTGTGCTCCACAACCTCCCTGGAGGTGTTCAAGGCACAAACCCCTCCTGTCTTAGCCTGCAGCATCTCAGCAACTGGCACAAAGCTGTTTTTATCCAAAGGGATGATTCATCATCCATCAGTTTGTTGATTATATTTTAATCAGCATTTTTGTTGGAAGCATCAAAGTTAGAGATGTAAACACTTGACACTCGTTCAAGAAACACAAAGCTGCTACCTTGTCTTGTGCAAGAGCTGAGAGCCAGTTGTCTCCTTGCACACAGCACCCTCAGTAGAAGCATGCCTGCCTCCTTTCCTGGTAGTCCAGAATGAATCTTGGAAGGTTTTCTCACATCCAAATTTTACAGTATCAGTAACAAACTGAAATTTACTACAGGGAATGACTTTCTGAACTGAAAGCTGCTGCTGATTATCAAAAGTACTTTTGGAAGTGCAGCCCAGCAGCTGTAAATGTTGTTCACCAGGTCAATCAGCTTCTCCTCTCCTTGAGAAGGTTTGCTTTGGAGGAGAGTTAAGACATTCAACCTAAGCAGGTCATTTTAACTACCCTTACAGCCAGCTCAGAGCAACAAGCACCTTCAGAGGACACATCATCTTCACAAGGTCTTCCTCTCTCCCCCTATTAACTGTGGAGCCCCAGCCAGGACAGACAGCTTGTAAGTACTGTTGGATGCAGAGCTTTACAGCTGTCTCAAGTGAACAACTGCACTGACTACAGCAGGTTCTGTACTTTCTCACATGGAAATGCAGGGTTCTTTAATTTCATCCAAACAGCTGCTTCATTTTCCACATCACTTCAGTCATGCTTTTTCTAGACAACGTGTCCAGAGAAGGGTACCAAGGCTGGTGAGGGGCCTGGAGCACAGCCCTGTGAGGAGAGGCTGAGGGAGCTGGGGGTGTGCAGCCTGCAGAAGAGGAGGCTCAGGGTAGACCTCATTACTTTCTGCAGCTACCTGAAGGGAGGTTGGAGCCAGCTGGGGTTGGGCTCTGCTGCCAGGCACCCAGCAACAGAAGGAGGGGACACAGCCTCAAGCTGTGCCAGGGGAGGTCTAGGCTGGATGTTAGGAGGAAGTTGTTGCCAGAGAGAATGATTGGCATTGGAATGGGCTGCCCAGGGAGGTGGTGGAGTTGCTGTCCTTGGAGGTGTTCAGACAAAGCCTGGATGGGGCACTGAGTGCCATGGTCTGATTGATTGGCTGGGGCTGGGTGCTAGGTTGGCCTGGGTGAGCTTGGATGTCTCTTCCAACCTGTTTGGTTCTCTGATTCTATGAAAACACCCTCCTTTGTTATTTCTATTAGATAGAAATAAGCATTGAAAGGACATATGTGGAGATGCCTATCAAACAAAGTGACAGGAAGGATGAAAATAATTTCACCACCATCCCAGAGAAAACACTGCAGCTGCAGTGAGTTTGGAGGTCTCTTCCAACCTGCTTGATTCTATCCGTCTCTGATTTTAATTCATTTAGGCAAAACCGCAAATAATGCTGAAGTTTTAGTTTCTGTACTGAAAATGCTTCCAAGGGCTAGGGACAAAAACCACCATTTGGAAAAGATTGAGCAATTCCTGTCCAATGACTTTAGGAACTACAGACTTGTTTGTTACATGATTTGTGGTTGTTTGGGCTTCTTTGTGGACATCTGCAGAGGAGATACATAAATGTAAATAATTAATATGGTAAAGCAGATGTTATGTGTCTCTGAGTAATTAAGGGTTACAGCAGGAATTGCTAATTTAAATAACAAACCTTAGTTCAGTGCTGCCTTCACAACAAGTTAAAAGCACACTAAAAGTCAAAGAGTACCTCTCAAGGACTCTGGATCTGGTACTCCAGAAGTGCTGCATCACATCTCAATTTCAAGGAAAAAAAGCAGCTCTCAGCATTAACCCAGGAAAAAAACCTTTTGTTTATGGGGTTCTCTGCCCTATTCAAACCCAAAGGGTATCATTAAGTACTGATGGAGAAGCACAAAAGCCCAAATGTAAGTTTCAGCAGCTGAGAGAAAGAGCAATTGTAGTAACTGTTACTGTTCAGATGGTGAGAATTAGTGCAACTCTGTTGCACTGTAGAATTACATGGATATAATAGACCAGCTGAGAATGTTATCCATTATCTGTGGCTCCAGCTGTGCCTGCACTGCTAACCCAGCCACATCTTTGAGTCGAGACTGATGAAGCATGAAGCAGACTGCTTAATATAATTTAAATACAAAGAAGAGATGCAGATAATTTCTACTTCAACTCACATTGACTCAGTGGCAAGTGAATATGGCAGAGCAAATTAAAGCACAGAATCACAGCATATCAGGGGTTGGAAGGGAACTTGAAAACACATCAAGTCCAACCTCTCTGCCAGAGCAGGATCACCTACAGTAGGTCACACAGGAACACATCCAGAGGGGTTTAGAATGCCTCCAGAGAAGGAGACTCCACAACCTCTCTGGGCAGCCTGCTCCAGGGCTCTGTCACCCTCACAGTGAATAACTTTCTCCTTCTGCTCCCATGGAACCTCCTCTGCTCCAGCTTGCACCCATTGCCCCTTGTTCTGCCATTGGACATCCCTGAGCAGAGCCTGGCTCTGTCCTCCTGGCACTGCCCTGCACATCTTGATAGCCATGACTATGGTCACCTCTCAGGCTGCTCTGCTCCCAGCTACAGAGCCCCAGCTCCCTCAGCCTGTGCTCAGCAGGGAGATGTTCCACTGCCTTCAGCATCTTTGTGCCTCTGTGCTGGACAAGCAGTTCCCTGAGGCCCTTCTTGACCTGAGGGGCCCAGACCTTGACACAATATTCCAGATGCAGCCTCACCAGGGCAGGGTACAAAGGGAGGAAAAACTCTCTCTGGACCTACTCACCACAGCCCTTCTAATCCACCTTAGGATGCCATTGGCCTTCTTGGCCATCAGGGCACGTTGCTGGCTCATGGACATCCTTTTGTCCAGAAGGATTCCCAGGTCCCTTTCCTCAGAGCTGTTCTCTACCAGGTCAGCCCCCAACCTATACTGGTCCATGGGACTGTTCTTTCCCAGAGGTAAAATATTCCACTTGGAATCCTTGTTGGATTTTGCCAGAAGGGCTACTAAACATTGAATATTATTTACCTATAGAAATGACACTTTGTGCAACTATGAGCAGTTTGTTGTCACCATTCAAGGTTCTATATTCAAAGCTGCACTCACTCAGCTCAAATTCCAAACCTGCTACAAAACAGGAGACAGTCAAAGCATTCCCACCCTTAAAGCAACTTGTTCTTAGAATTCATAGAATCACAGAATGGTAAGGTTGGAAGGGACCTCAAGGATCATCTAGTTCCAACCCCCTGCCATAGGCAGGGACACCTCCTACTAGTACAGCTCACTCAAGGCCTCCTCCAACCTGGCCTTGAACACCTCCAGGGAGGGAGCAGCCACAACCTCCCTGGGCAACCTGTTCCAGTGCCTCACCACCCTCACTGGAAAGAACTTCCTCCTAACATCCAGTCTAAATCTCCCCTCTACCAGTTCAAACCCATTGCCCCTTGTCCTGTCGTTGCAAGACCTTGTAAATAATCCCTCCCCAGCCTTCCTGTAGGCCCCCTTCAGATACTAGAAGGTTAACCTTTAACCCTTTAATTCTTTAACCCTTTAATTCTTTAACCCTTGTTATTTTCCTGTCCATAATACTCTCACAGAATTCAGGGCAAATTTAGATTCGTCAAACATTTTAAAGCAACACAGTTATTTGTAGGGAGAACACACACACACAGAAAAAAAAAGGAGGGTAAAAAAAAAAATCTAGGTCTGAGTGTATCTCCTCAGCAAGTTAAAGGAGATGCACAGGAAGAAAGAAGAGTGACAACATGTGCCTGGCTCCACTGGTGAGCCACCACCCTGAGAGCAGGCAGCTCAGCATGTTCTAGGATGTCCTGTTTCTGCAGGCTGCTGCTGTCAGAGCTGCTGTAGCAGCCTGCACTTCACCAGCGCAGCCTGTGCACAGTCACTCAGGCATCCTGCATGCCTCGCANTACAAGCAGAGATATACACTATAGACATGGATAGTTACAGCCATATACAAGTTAAAGGTAGTACACAAACACAACTCCCCTCCCAGAAATCAGAGACCCCAGGAGGGGCTCCCAACCACCCTTCCACCTTCTCCCCACCCCTACACCTTACCCCAAGGTTTGTCTTATGTGCAAGGTGAGTTTAGAGGATGGGCCATGTGGGTTAGAAGAAAAATGGTTAGTGAGGTTACTCGGCAGAGAGGAGAAAAGCCAGAAGCTGCTAGACAGCCTGAGACGCTATGCCCCAAGAGACACTGTGTTATCTGTGTTTTGAGTTCTTATTCTTACCCATTTCAGCAAGCCTATGAATGAAGTAGACACCATCATTGTTTCCTTTTCTCAGCCTGTAATAGAATTTTCTCCATTAAAAGATTCCAATTACCCTCAAACCAGCACACAGAGCAGTCCTTACCAGGCAGCCACTGAATCATAGAATCATCAAAAGACCTTTAAGAGCATCGAGGCCAACCACAGCCCAGCTACCATGACTACTAAACCACATCTTGAAGCACCACATCTGCAGCTTCTTTAACTCCTTTAACTCCACCACCACCCTGGGCAGCCTCTTCCAAGCTCTCACCACTCTCTCGGTGAAGAACTTTCCCCTAATGTCCAATCTAAGTCTCTCCTGGCACAACTCAAACCCATTTCTTCTCACCCTCTCTCTGGTTGCTTGGGAGAAGAGAGCAACACCAGCCTCACTCCAACCTCCTTCCAGGGACATGCAGAGAGCAATAAGATCTCTTCTCTGCTTTCCCTTCTCCAGACTGAACAATCCCAGCTCTCTCAGCTGCTCCTCACACAACACACTCCAAACCCCTCACCAATCTTCTTGCTCTTCTCTGGACACCCTCCAGCTCCTCAATGTTTTTCTTATCCTGTGGCACCCAGAACTGAACCCAGCACTCAAGCTGTGGCCTCACCAGGGATAAGTACGGGGACATCATCACTACCCTACTCCTGCTGGACACACTGCTTCTGATCCAGGCCAGGATGCTGTTGGCCTTCTTGGCCACCTGGGCACACTGTTGGTTCATGTTCAGCTGTCCCCCAGCACCCCCAGATCCTTTTCTAATGGGCTGCTTTCCATTCACTTCCCCAAGCCTGTAATGTTGCTTGGGGTTGTTGTGACCAAAGTGCAGGACCCAGCACTTGGTCCTGTTAATCCTCATTGTGTTGACCTCAGCCCAGGGATTGAAGCTCTCCAGACCTCTCTGCAGTGCCTTTCTACCCTTGAGCAGATGGATGCTGTTCATGGCTAGTCAGTATGTAACACACAGGAAGATGAGCCTGGCTAGGGTCACACATTGCCCCTACACCAGTCAGGCACATAATTGTTGCCTATTCTCCTATGACACTGATACTGATACAGTTTTGCTTCCAACCACATAGAGCTGGCATTTCATGTTGGGTGTGTTGCAGTCTAGTGAGGAAAGGGGAAAACAGCATAAAAAAAGATGAGAGGCTGATCTGCCAATCACCTGCACACCACTCTCCTCTTCCACCTTGTCTGTACCATACACTACCCTTATGAGTGGAGTATCTGCCTTAAGAGGAAGGGATGAGGGAGCTGGGGCTCTTCAGCCTGGGGAAGAGGAACCTCAGTCATGTCTATCAAGATGTGCAGGACAGTGCCAGGCTATGTTCAGGGATGTCCAATGACAGGACAAGGGGCAATGGGTGCAAGCTGGATTCCACATGAACATAAGGAGAAACTTTTCCACTGTGAAGTTGTCAGAGCCCTGGAGCAGGCTGCCCAGAGAAGTTGTGGAGTCTCCTTCTCCCAAGGCATTCCAAACCTGCCTGGATGTGTTTCTGTGTGACGTATCTGAGGTGATCCTGCTCTGGCAGGGAGTTTGGAATTGATGTGATTTCAAGGTCCCTGTTACCTCTCAACATTCTGTGGTTCTGTGTGATGTAGTAGGTTCCAGTCCCCTCCCACCTCTCTGGTAGCAGCAGCAAGCTCAGAAAGGTAGCACAGAACAGAAATCTTGCTTCTGAATTCCTATCCCAAGCGTCCTTCAGGAATGAGAAATCTTCCCAAATAGTGCAAACCACACAAGGTTCAGATTGTAAACACTGTCAGGGCTTCAGCTTCCATGCCTGCAGTGTCTTCACATAGCCAGGAGATCCCAGCCACCTCTGTACCTAAAGAAGCACCATCAGAAGTAAGAACAGAACCCTGCAATATTCTGACAGTGTGTGAACAGCAATTAGCATCTCTGTAGACAGAAACAGCCTCTCTGGCAGCTCCAATTAATCTCCTTATGCAGATTTAATACTCATGAAAGAGACAGACAGAAATGTGAGTCTGCTTTTCACACCAGGTACCTCAACTACCACCTGAGATTGAAGAGTGGGCAAAAGGCCAGGAACACACTGCTCTGGACTTCACTCTGACTCAGTGGTGGTCTGAGACTGGTCCTTCATGCTTCTGTTGTGCTATCTGAAAACAAGGGACAAAGATATTTTATCTGCCTTGCCAAGTGCTTCAGTCTGTAAATAGCAGCTTGGCTTAAGCTCACTCCTTTTACAGAGAAAACCAAACCCCATCTTCTGAAGTGGGGCTGAGATCAAACCTTCCATACCACACCACACCAACAAGCCTTTTGGTTCCTGCTCTCCTTTACTCATGACGAACAACAGGCAGCAACTCTTCCCAAAGGGCAGCTGTAAGCCTTGCAGCTGGCTGTCAGGCATGCTTCAGTACCACCCACGCTGCAGCTTTTCCCAAGGCTCCCTCCTGCCTGCCAGAGAAGGATGAGAACAGCTCAAGACGTGGCTCACCCTTCACATATTTAGACATCTATTTTACAGGTTTGGGTTTTTTTTTTTTAATATATATTTTAAGTATATTTTCACATACAAAAAGTTCACTGAGTGAATTTGTTCTTCTAAGACGCGTGAGAAATCTCTTGTGCATTGTTTCAACACTCAGGTGAGACGAACACTTGGTCTCATCCTGCAAGTTGACTCTGAGTCAGAAGCTCAGGGATGTGATTTTAGCAGGCTGCCTGCTTCACTGAGGAGTGCACAGGTTACTCAGATGCAGGAGCAGCATGCCAACCCCAGCAATGCCAACCCTGACAGTTCTGCAGCCGCATACTAGAGGGAGAGTGTTGGAATTACTCCACTGGTGTTCTTTTATACTCGTGCTTTACAGCTCCAGCTTTTATTAACAGTTCCACACCACAAGCTGTCTGCACACTCTGAGCCAGCTTTCTATTTCAGCTGATCAGATTTAAACTCATGCAAGCTGGAGCCCATTTTGTGATTATTCCCTGGGTATTCAAACCCTTTCTTTTTTTTTTAAACAACAGACTTTTCTCTGGAGCTCTCAGTGTAACGAGGTGCTTGCTATTTAAGTGCAAGCTTAAAGAAGTAAAGCTGAATGCTGTGTACACACCAGCAAGATTGCAAGGACCCATGGGTTTATGGACTCTGGTAGAAGTTGCTCTGCAGCACTCAAGATAAGGCTTCTGTTAATGTAAATATCAGGATTCTGATTTAGAAGTGGCATCAAATCCAAAGAGGCTACTCTTAATTCTTACCTTATATTCAAAGAGAAGCAGGGGTTCATCCAATCATAGGATCATTCAGGTTGGAGGAGACCCCTGAGATCATAAGGCCAAACCATTAACCCTGTTTTACCAAGTTCACCACTAAACCACATCACTGAGTGCCACATCTGAATGACCTCCAAACACACGCAGGGACAGTGACTCAACTCCCTCCCTGGGCAGCCTGTTCTAAAAATTGAGCACCCTTTCAGGGAAAAAGTAATTCCCTGGTGTCTATCCTGAACCTCCCCTGGTGTTGCTTGAGACTGCTCCCTCTTGTTCTGTCACTGGTTACCTGCAAGGAGAAACCAGCATCAATCTCTCTCCCTCGTCCTTTCAGGTAGCTGCAGAGGGTGAGAAGGTCTCCTCTCTGCCTCTTCTCAAACTACACAGTCCCAAACAAACTTTTGTCCTTTCAGGTAGCTGCAGAGGCTGATAAGGTCTCCTCTCTGCCTCCTCTTCCTCAAACTACACAGTCCCAAACAAGCTTTGATCCTTTCAGGCAGTTGCAGAGGGTGAGAAGGTCTCCTCTCTGCCTCCCCTTCCTCAAACTACACAGTCCCAAACAAACTTTTGTCCTTTCAGGTAGTTGCAGAGGGTGAGAAGTTCTCTCCCCTGCCTTCTCTACACAGTCCCAAACAAACCACACAGGCTTGTTCATAACAGCAGCATAGTGAAAGGTGGGGCACTGAATGCAGCCTGTGCATTGGCAGATGGGTCTGCAGGAAATAAAAGCACTCAAGCAACACAGCTGCTGCTGCTGCTGCTCCTGCCAAGCTGTATGGCTTTGGTGAACTCATCCACATCTCACCATTGTCATCCTTTTTCTCCCACTTCACCACAAGTTAGAATCTGCCAATCTTCTCAGATGGAGCCTCTCATTCCCAGCAAACCTCTTCACTGTTGACTGAGAAAGCAGACACTAATTAACCTCTCTGCCACCCTTTGGCCTGTAGCTAAGCCCATGAGCATAATTCTTTCATTGCTGTGACTGCCTCCTGAATTCGGAGGCTTTCCCCGAAGCTCAGGGGATGACATGGCTGCAGATGCTGCTAACAGCAAAAGTCATTTTTTAGAGATGGAAACAAAAGAAAAAGTGGGAATGCCACTACCTGACAGGCTGCAAGTAGCTGTCATCTTCTGTGTTCTTATCATTTGCAGTTTCTCAGAAACCAGGACGCCTTGGCTCTGTATTTTAAAAGCAATAAAATGTTTGCTTTTCCATCAGGACCTGAAACTACTCAACAGATGGGACAGTGGTCTTCTCCTACAAGATGAAACATTCTTTACAGCTCTCCTCCATCTCTCCTTCTCCCTTCTTTTCTGCTACATGAAACATTTTTTACAGCTCTCCTCCATCTCTCCTTCTCTCTTCTTTTCTCCTACAAGATGAAACATTTTTTACAGCTCTCCTCCATCTCTCCTTCTCCTTCTTTTCTGCTACAAGATGAAACATTTTTTACAGCTCTCCTCCATCTCTCCTTCTCTCTTCTTTTCTCCTACAAGATGAAACATTTTTTACAGCTCTCCTCCATCTCTCCTTCTCCTTCTTTTCTGCTACAAGATGAAACATTTTTTACAGCTCTCCTCCATCTCTCCTTCTCCCTTCTTTTCTCCTACAAGATTAAACATTTTTTCCCTCCCAGCTGTAGATTTCCCAACGCAAAATTTCGGTTCCTGATCTTACCAACAGCAACTGATATTTCTCTTTGAAGCTGTGATGGTTTGGGAGTTACTTCCCCCCACACACACTATGAAAAAAATCCCCCAGACTAGACTCAGCCAGCTGGAGGTTAAGGACTGAAGCTCTATTTACAGCTCAGCACAATGTACAAGCAGAGATATACACTATAGACATGGATAGTTACAGACATANCAGCTCAGCACAATGGACAAGCAGAGGTATACACTATAGACATGGATAGTTACAGCCATATACAAGTTAAAGGTAATACAGAAACACAATCCCCCTTCCAGAAATCAGAGTCCCCAGGAGAGGCTCCCAACCACCCTTCCACCTTCTTTCCACCCCTATACCTTATCCCAGGGTCTGGTTTAGGTGCAAGGTGAGTTTGGAGGATGGGCCAGAGGGGTTAGAAGGAAAGTGGTTAGTTAAGTTAATCAGCAGAGAGGCCAAGACCAAACCAGCAGCTAGAGAGATGAAGACTCTCTCTGTTATCTGTGTTTGTGTTCTTGTTGTTATCCATCTCAGCAAGCCTATGAGTTTGGAGGATGGGCGAGGGGGGTTAGAACCAGAATGATTAGCTGGGTTACACAGCAGAGAGCAGAAGACACAGCAGCTCCCAGAGAGAGACTCTTTGTTTTATCTGTTTTTGTGTCCTTGTTCTTGTACATCTCAGCAAGCCTATGAGTGCAGCAGACCTCACCAGCGTTTGTTTTTCACAGCCTATCATCTATGGTTTTTTTATTAAAATATTCCAATTAGCCTCAAATCATCACAGAAGCCACTGGTACCTTTTAAGATAGCTCTAGATCCAGCAGTGCTTTCCTTGGATCTTAGGCTTCAGAGATCTCGTTCTTCCAGCCCTTTGCTATGTTTTGCAGTTGACACTCCAAGTTTGGGATTTGGGCCTTCCTTTGAACATATGGTGTCAAGAATGAAGCAGAGTATCCAGCTGAGACCATAGCTGAGCTAAACCTTATCTCTTCATGCATGCAACTGTTCAGATAATGCAGCACAACATTTGCTGCCAGCTAAATGCTAGGACATTGTCTATTTGTGCTCTCTCAGTACCCTAACCCCACGTGCTGCTTCTCAGCAGAAATGCCACCTAGTCAATAACTCCCTCCAGTATTTTGCATATTCCTTCCCTCTGTGGAGGACTCAACATTTGCTCTTTCTGGGTGCCATTCTGTTTAACATAAATGTTTGTGATGCTTTTGAATTCTACAGCAAATCCTTGCAGTGCCCCTTTTGTTAATATTGCCTTTACATCTGCAGTAGAATTATAGAATGGTTTGGGTTGGAAGGGACCTCCAGAGGGCATCCAGCCCAACCCCCTGCAGTCAGCAGGGACATCCTCCATTAGAGCAGCTTGCTCACAGCCTTGGCCAGCCTGACCTAAAGTATCTCCAGGGATGTGATCTCAACTACTTCCCTTGGCAACCTGTTGCTGTGTTGCAGCACCCTCATGGTGCAGAACTTGTTGCTAATATCCAATCTAAATCTGCTTTCATTTCAAACCATTGTCCCTTGTCCTATCACTGCAGGTCTTTGCAAACAGTCCCTCTGCAGCCTTCTTGTAGGCTCTTTTCAGGTACTGGAAGGCTGCTCTTAGGTTTGCCTGCAGCCTTCTCTTTTCCAGGCTGAAGGTCATCACCCTTTTGCTTCCTTTCCTGTACCAGTGAGGATAAAACAGCTGTTCCCAGAAGAGAAACTCATCATCTGACTTTTAAATAAAGAAGAAGATGAGTAAGAGGGGTTTTACTTCAATAAGCTATTTTATGCATGTGGGGCCTTTTTTGCTTCCTTTTCTGACCTTTTGCAATCAGCAAATGAAAATGTACCTACCTGGGAACAGAATGGACAGTTTTTACAAGGAGGCACAGCCAAGAGGAATTCTCATGTACCATTTTCATGGGTGTCAGCAACAAGTTGAATATTGTACAAAGGAAGCTTTTATCAAACTGCATAATTGCCTCAGTTCCATCTTTTTATTCTCATGGCTTAAGTCAATTAGATTCAAAGGACTGAGTCCAGAAAAGACTATTAGTTGGCTCTAAGACACAGAGAGAAGCAGAAAGTAAATTCAAACCCACTCAAATTCTGTGGCATCCTAATAAACAACCACAGTATTTAACTGACATTTCAAAGCTCAGAGGCAGAATCATTGCATTTATTAGCCTTCAGTCTCGCTCCTTCCTCTTGCTTTAGTGCAGGGCAATGGATGCAGTAAAAATCACAGAATCACAGAATGTCAGGGGCTGGAAGAGGCCTCAAAAGCTCACCTGGTGCAGCCCCTCTGCCAGAGCAGGATGACCTAGAGCAGATCACACTGGAACACAACCAGATGGTTCTTGAATATCTCCAGAGAGGGAGACTCCACAACCCCCCTGGGCAGGTTGTTCCAGAGCTCTGCCACCCTCACAGGGAAAAAATTCTTCCTCGGGTTCACATGGAACCTCCTATGCCTCAGCTTCCACTCACTGCCCCTTGTCCTGTCACTGGGCATTACCCAGCAGAGCCTGGCTCCAGCCTCCTGGCACTCACCCTGTATATATTGATAACCATTGCTGAAGTCACCTCTTGCTGTCCTCCTCCCCCAGCAGCACACAGTCCCAGCTCCCTCAGGCTCTCCTCATAAGGAAGATGTTCAACTTCCTTATTCACTTTTGTAGCTCTGTACTGGACTCTGTCAAGCAGCTCCTGTCCTTCTTGAGCTGGGGGGCCCAGAACTGGACACAATACTCCAGATGAGACCTCACCAGGGCAGAGTAGAGGGGAAGGAGAACTCCTCCCTTAACCTAAAAAAAACCCTCAAACTTGTAAAACACTGCAGAAATCCAAAAAGTTCATTAATTTATTGGGAGGTGTGTGTTTGTGTGTGTAAATGTTCACATTCAGTCACTGAAGCTCATACTGAGCTGCGAAATGTAATGGTTGCTCCTAAATAGTCATCCAAGTTTCAGCTGGACCATTTCCATTGACCATGTTATACAACTGCTAATATGAAAACCTCCACATTGCAAAGAATAAGGATCAATACCACCCTTGACTAGCCCTTCACTTATTTCTGTACTCAAAGCACCAAGGCACGCTCCAGCAGAAATGCTGCACTAGCAGAACCATGCATCATCTACAACCTCAACCCTGCCTTTGACTGCACAGGTATGGCACAGAAATACTCATAATTAAACAAATTAAAGTAACCTCCACAGCCCTAAACACAGACAGGAATAACCTGGTCCTTGTGCAAGAGGCTCTATGTGGTAAGAGGAGAGAATACTATAGAGCAGAATCATACAATCAGTCAGGGTTGGAAGGGACCACAAGGATCATCCAGTTCCAACCCCCCTACCATGGGCAGGGACACCCTACCCTAGAGCAGGCTGCCCACAGCCTCATCCAGCCTGGCCTTAAACACCTCCAGGCATGGGGCCTCAGCCACCTCCCTGGGCCGCCCACGCCAGGCTCTCACCACTCTCATGCTCAAGAACTTCCTCCTCACCTCCAGGCTCAATCTCTTCACCTCCAGCTTTGTTCCATTCCTCCCAGTCCTGTCACTACCTGACAGCCTAAAAAGTCCCTCCCCAGCTTTTTTGTATCCCACTTCAGATCCTGGAAGGCCACAAGAAGGTCACCTGGGAGCCTCCTCTTCTCCAGACTGCACAGTCCCAACTCTTTCAGTGTCCTCACAGCAGAGGTGCTGCAGCCAACTAGAGGAGGCTGAGCTCTGTCTCAGCCCAGCTGTGCAGTCTTGCACATGAAGCTTCACAGACCCAAGCAGCACCAAAGCAGCCATAGAGGAAAACTGGAGGTGAGGACTGGCATCCTGGCTCTCCCTTCAGCAGAGGGCTCCCCTCTCCTGCTAGACCAGCAGCAGCAGTCCACACTCTGCCCCTGCCACAGACTGCTGTGCTTTCCAGCACGGAGGGTCCAGATAGCAAGAGAGAGATAATCCTGACTTATTTCAGACAAAAAAAAATTAACTGTGGCAGTCATCCTGAGCCCTCTCAGCCACGCAAGGAAATTTCTATCATAATAAGTCTCTTGCCAGCACTCCTGTATTACATGAAGCAAAGTCACAGGAAGAAACTCCTCAGAGATTTCCAAACTGAAAAGAGAACCAAGCACGTATTACAAGTGAAAACTGCATTACTTGCACAGCCCCACCCCACCCTGCACAGCCCCATCCCCACCCTGCACAGCCCCACCTCCTGCTGAAAATAGACTAAGAACTTGAGCTCCGAGTTTTGCAAAATGCAAGATGCCTCTGAAGCCAGACTAAAGCCTTGACTCTCCCATCCTAAGGCTGTGACCCTACAGGGAAACACTGGTAGCTCAGATATGCAATAACTACTGCCACCACTTTGTTTCTCTGAAGGCAGTAATTCTGGTCATAGAACAAGCCAGCAAATTACCTCCATACCCCTGGTATGAAAATGTTGTCCCATCCAACATGCCTCATCATAAATGATCTGCTAAGGATAAATCTTCAAGAAGCCATGAATGGTGCTGCAGGACCAATTCACTGGATTTGCTGTAACACACTCAAGAGAAAATTAAGCTGTCGAGGCTCATCAGTATCAACCTCCTTGAAGTAAGAAGGGGAAGAACAGCGAATGATGCCACTGTGTGAAGCTCATTAACTCACAGCTTAGAAACAGAGAGGTGCCAGCCACCAGCCCCAACCTCCCTGAATTTCATGCACTGTAAGCACTATCAATTCTGCAAAAAGCTTCTGCCTATAAAAATTGATTTTTCATTGACAGAGCAGTAGTCCTTCTCTTTTTTTCTATTTTAACTTCTAAGCTTTACATTCTTTTTCCAATTCTAACTCAACATATGGGAGGCAAAATCATGAGTTTGTACTACTTTAAATAAAAATAATAATAATAAAAAAAAAAATCTCTTCCCAACCATGCACAGAGGAAGCAAAGTATCAGATCTCTCAAAAGCTCCAAGTCTCAGAGGAGGTATTTGCCAATTTTTCAGTGCAATCAATTTCTTCTCTCTGTAATTCTCAGTTCCTGGCTGTGTGTTTCCTGCTCACCAATGTGTGTGCACATATATGCCAGGTCACCTTCTCAGCACAGGGCCTGCACTGCAGCTATGCTCCACTCACTTTGAAAACTCATACTGAATACAGTCCCATTTCTTGTTCTCTTTCTAGTCCTATCCCCCCTTCCTCTTTTTCCATTTCCTTCCCCCTTCCACTTCTCCTTGTGATCTTCCTCTCACAAAGCAGCATCTCATGCTCTCCATCTGCTGCTTCAACCATCTGCTCGCTCCTTCCCTTCCGTCTTGCCAAATAAAGCCGCAGTCCCTCTCGCACAGCTCCACCCTGCCTCTGTAAAATCACTAAATACTTTTTTCCATTTTACTTTCTTTCATAATCCTTGATCTCCCAGTGCCCACATTATACATTTCTCCATGTCTAAACATTGGGTGATTCTGTGCTCCACAACCTCCCTGGGCAACCTGTGCCAGTGTCTCACCACCTTCACTGCAAACAATTTCCTCCTAACATCCAGTCTAAATCTCCCCTCTGCCACTTCAAACCCATTGCCCCTTGTCCTGGCATTGCAAGACCTTGTCAATAGTCTCTCCCCAGCCTTCCTTGAGCCCCCTTCAGATACTGCAAGGCTACTCTAAGGTCTCCTGGAAGCCTTCTCTTCTCCAGGCTGCAGAGCCCCAACTCTCTCAGCCTGTCCTCACAGCACAGCTGTTGCAGCCCTCTGAGCGTCTTGGTGGCCTCCTCTGGACCCACTCCAACACTTCCATGTCCTGCTTGTGCTGGGGGCTCCAGAAGTGCACACAGGACTCCAGATGGGGTCTGAGGAGAGCAGAGCAAAGGGGCAGAATCCCCTCCCTCGCCCTGCTAGGAGCAATTACAATTAATTGTGGGATCCAGTAGCCAGCTGGCCTGACCAGCAGAAGAGTACGGACCACCCAACAGTTTATGCTTGCTTTGAGAGCAGCCAAAGTACCACTGGCATGTGCCCAACATATAGCAAAAGGAAGGAGGTGGAAACAGAGGGGAGTATAGTAGAAGAGCTAACTATAAAAGCCAGATTCCCACAGTTTGCCTGCTTAGAGATCAAGAGTTTAGTTTTAATCACTTCACCTAACATCAAACCATTGCCTTTTTCATCTTCTACAGATAATTTTTCAGGATCAGAGGACTGTTAAGAACTCTGAGGCATTCATATCTGTAACACAGGTGAAGCATTTTCCTCTTTGTTTCCCCAGCCCAGAGAAGGAACAACGTGCTCTCTACCTTTTCTGAATTATACTGGGATTTGCAGTCACCAGCTGGGTTTTCAATCCAACATCCTTGCTGTATTCACTGGAGAGAGGAGGAAGGTTGCACCTGCACACAGGAAAAGAGTCAGGATTTTAAATCACAGTCAGGAGTACAGAATCATAGAATGGTAAGGTTGGAAGGGACCTCAAGGATCATCTAGTTCCAACCCCCTGACATAGGCAGGGACACCTCCCACTA
>VWZE01007034.1:2651-13512 GCA_013396675.1 Eubucco bourcierii | reverse complement strand
TAAAATATTCTAATTAGCCTCAAACCAGCACAATGTAGTTCTCCAGATGGGTGCCTAATGAGACTGAAGGGGATGGGGAGAATTATTCCTTTGATCTGTTGGCCATGCATATTTTCTACATTGTGGTCTGATTTGAAAACAAAAAATCGCGGTGGAAAGGATACCAATGGAGTTAGACTGGGTAGTTTCAAGTTCAGAAGAGCTTAATGTTCATGTTATTTGCCTCACTATAAAATGAAAGGAACTTATGCCATACAAAAGGAAACACAATTGATTAGAAATCTCTAACAGGATTAAAATGATGAATTTAATAAAGTCAAAGCACAACACGAGCAATGGAATCCACTGCAGTCAAATTATATTTGCTATATCATTTTAGAATCTTTATTCAACATGAAAGAAGGAATTCTCTGCTTCATAAGTAAGCTGCACCACTAAATAAGAGGCAGCAATCAATTAGAAGTCTAAAAGAATCATAAACAATTTAACAAAGTTTTGGATGTTTTAATTGCTTATTCTTCTCTTTTATAATGACTTTCAAATATGATTTCTCCTTTACCAAGTGTTTAAGCATTGTGTACATCCTCCTGGGAAATCTGAAGCCAAATTAAATTTTCAATTATAAATACAAACATCTGTGTCAGAAACACTTAAATTATATGGATAATAAAAGACTTAGTATTTATAGTTCATGTCTTTTTGTGTCTAAAAAAACAAAGCAGATATTCTTTACAAGCTTTCCTCCATCATATACAGCACATAATTTTGCATATTAATTGATTCTTTCATGCTGAAAATAAAATTACATGTAAAAGTGATATTTTCAAGTACAAACATAACTGTCTGCAACTATTCCAAGCATTATTAAAGCACTTATCTGGTTTCATTCAGCAAGTTCACAGATGACACCAAGTTAGGTGGCAGTGTTGATCTGCATAAGGGTAGGGAAGCTCTACAGTGGGACTTAGATAGATTGGATCGATGGAACAAAGTTACTGGCATGAACCAGTAACAGGGCCAAATGCCACATCCTGCACTTGGGCCACATTAACTCCAAGCAATGCTACAGGCCTGGGGAAATGTGGCTGGAAAGATGCCTGGCAGAAAGGGACCTGGGTATTCTAATTGACAGGTACCTGAGTATGAGCAAGCAGTGTGCCCAGTTGGCAAAGAAAGCAAATGGTATCCTGGTTTGGATTAGAAATGTTGTGTCCAGCAGGAGTAAGGAGGTGATTGTCCCCTTGTACTCGGCTCTGGTGAGGCCACACTTTGAGTGTTGTGTTCAGTTTTGGGCACCTCAATACAAGAGAGATGTGGAGGTGCTAGAGCAAGTGCAGAGAAGGGCAACAAAGCTGGTGAAAGGTCTGGAGAATAAATCTTATGAGAAGTGACTGAAGGAGCTGAGACTGTTTAGTTTGAAAAAGAGTAGGCTGAGGGTAGACCTCATTGCTCTCTACAACTAGCTGAAAGGACACTATGGAGAGGTTGGTGCTGGTCTCTTCTCACAGGTAATTAGTGATAGAGCAATAGGGAATGACCTCAAACTGTGGCTCGATAGTTTTAGAGCGGACATTAGGAAAGGAGTTGGTTGAGTCATCAACCTTGGAGGTGTTTAAAAGTCACTTGGATGTGGTACTTGGGTATATTATTTAGGGGTGAACCTTGTAGAGTAGGGTTATAGATTTGTCTTGGTGATGCCAAGGGTCTTTTCCAACCTGAACATTTCTGTGATTCTGTGAGTCCTCCTAGGAAAATTTATGTGTCATCTATAATCAGTATTAATAAGCATTTGCATCATCAAAAAATATGGCTTAGAAAAAATGTTGAGAGACTTACATTTTAAATAGAATAGGCAAAATAGTTTATGCAGCATCTAGTCAATTTACAGAGAAAGCAATTAGAATTTTGTATATTAGAAGACAAAATGTTAAGGGGTAGTCAAGACAAAGGCCATTCAGCACCAGCCAGTTCCAAGTAACAAAATAGCGTCATACAGATGAGGTCAGTTTAGCACAGTTTCATTGTCCCATTTGAGATGTAGAAGAGAAAATGAAATTAGAGCCTCTTACTAAACCACTAGAATTTGTGTAGAAAATGACAACAACAACAGCAAAAAGGGGTGATGGGAATGAAAAAATAATTACAGATTAAAGAACAAAAATTCTCACATGTATGGTTTCCTAAAAGTGAGCATCCTGTGGTCAGTCATAGAATCATAGAATCATAGAATGGTAAGGTTGGAAGGGACCTCAAGGATCATCTAGTTCCAACCCCCTGCCAATGGCAGGGACACCTCCCACCAGTACAGCTCACTCAAGACCTCATCCAATCTGGCCTTGAACACATCCAGGGAGGGAGCATCCACAAACTCCCTGGGCAACCTGTTCCAGTGCCNATGTCCTTCCTGTGCTGAGGGTTCCAGAACTGCACACAGTACTCCAGGTGGGGTCTGACGAGAGCAGAGTAAAGTGGCAGAATCCCCTCCCTTGCCCTGCTGGCCACGCTTCTCTTGATGCAGCCTAGGACTCGGTTGCTGTCTGGGTTGCATGTGCACACTGCAGGCTCATGTTGAGCTTTTCATCAACCCAGACTCCCAGGTCCTTTTCCTCAGGGCTGCTCTCCAGCCATTCACCACCCAGCCTGTATTTGTGCTTGGGATTGTGCCTACCCAGGTGCAGGACCTTACACTTGGCCTTATTGAATTTCATGAGGTTGGCCTGGACCCACCTCTCCAGCCTGTCCAGGTCCCTCTGGATGGCATCCCTGCCCTCTAGCAAGTCGACTGTGCCACACAGTCATGTAGCTGTACAAAGTAGATATCATATAGCCCAGTAAAGAAGCTTGACATCCTGTATCCAGGTACAAATAATCTCTTTGTCTATGCATTTTTGGACTCTGTGCACCACACTCCTCACAATACTGTAGCAGAACTTGGCCACTCTAGCTTTATATTGTTCCTTAGATTTATGACTACAGGTGGATGCAATATATGATCTGAGGTTTATTTATCAAATAGTGTAATGTTACATTACCTGAATGATGGTTTCCTGAGTGTAATGAAAAGGCTCAGAGGGAGCAGAAATCTGGAAAAGTTAAAATAAAAGATAACACATTTTATTTTCTTCAAATGTAATGGAGTAAATTACATTCTGAAATTTACTTACAACTAAGGGAAACTTAACAAACCTGTAAAATTTCAAGAATTAATTAAACTTCTCTATGCATAAAGTAATATATTTTATTCAAAGTAAAGCAACTACCAGGTTGTTTCTTTAATTCTGCCAATGGAAAAGACAAACAAGTCTGGATACACTCAAAAGCAAGAAGAAGGCTTATAGAGAATGGAAGCGAGGACGGGGGACATGGGATGAATACAAAGATACTGTTCGTGCAGCCAGAGCTGTGGTAAGGAAAGCTAAGGCACAGNAAGTAATTTAAACAACTTGAGTTATAGCATTGCATCTGCACTGCAATCTGCCCAAGACATTTTTAATGTTTTATAAAATATAATTCTAGAGTACATCATTTGGGGAAAGTAACTTGCTTTTAAAAAAAAAAATGTATTGAGGAAAATGTTTTTGCAGAGGTACATCAAAACCTTTTTTCAGGTAACCTCAATCAGTGGACAGTACAATGCAGGTCCAGGAGTGGTTAGGTCTGCCACAGAGATCTACTTCGCAGCATCCCTGTGGCTGTCATGCAACATCTGAGGTCACCTGAGAAACGTGAAGCCAGATCTCTACTTTTTCATGTGGCAGTGGTAATGAACACATAAATACATTATGCGTCACTCTGTATCCTATTATCTGACTGTGAACTTCAAGTTTATCAGGCATACCTGTGCTTTATTATAGAACTTTGATATGCTTTGCATTATATTACAAGGATATGTCATTAAGCTGTCATTTACTCTGCAAGTTCACTGACTGTGCTGATGCATGTTTTTTTTTTCCATAAGACATACAAAGAACATGGAATAATGTCCCCACCAACACTATTATTTAACATTGACTGAGAAGAGGTTAATGGAACTGGCATAGAATAATGCTTGTACAGATGTTGTTAGGAGGCAGCTAAGAAAGTACCGGCCAAGGAACTTTGCAGAGTACCTCTTGCATATACATAAAGTGTATTTAACCACATCTTACATTCAAGTGTAAATCCTTTTCCACATTTTTTTTTTCCAGAACAAGAGGATGATTTCATATACATATAGGTGAAACACAATCTCAGCCCCTGATAAAACTTCTTAAGATCATGTGTGAGAAGATACTTATCCACAGACATTACCATAGCATGCTATTAAAATGATACGGATCAGCTTCAGCTCTCTTCATGTGAGCTATAAAAGCCTATGTAGTCATGGAGGATGGATTACTTGAAGATTCCTGTCTGAAAGTGCTTACTAGCTGCCATGTTGAGTATGTAGGGTTATACAAGGTCCTAGGGGTCTGAAAGCATATGATCCAGGTAGTCTTTTGCTGTGATTATGGGCTTTAAGTCTGCATAATTAGTATGCTCTTGAATAGAGGCTTGTGCTATGTTTATGATACTGAAAGCTACAGATGTAACTGCCTTGTATTATCCCTTAGCAATATCTATATAGCAAGTTCAGAGCCTTAGCCATTCCTGAATAATGGAAGATAATGCTGAAATAATTAGTCCCCTGATCTTGCATAACTTGAAAGCAGCTCATGACCTGCTGCTTTTCTCATGTATTCCAGTAACTAACAAATCAAACTTAATGTCACTGTGGAAAAAAAATTAAGTGCTCAAGATACCTTTGTAAAGGTGGTAGGTGAAGATGAGTAATAGAGGAGAATGGCATCTCTGCAGGGTAATTACCCTGTCCTTTGCTAAAGAAGCACTCTATTTTCATGTCTACATCATTATTTCCTGCATTGCCTACAGCATTAGAATGGGTTTACCCTATCACCATATTATTTTTTTTTGTTCACTATTTGTTGCCAAATCATATTAAAATATTAATAGGAATAATAATAACAAGTATTTGTTAAAAAAAATAACTTGTCATAATCCCTGTTAAATTGTCACTAATGTCAGTTTGAGTGCATAATAAATATAAGTGAATAAAACAGTTTAGGGATTTTCCTGTGCTGCCAAGACCAGGTAGCGTTATCCAGCTTGTATGTATATAACTGAGGTTCACAGGTCAAACTGCTTTGGAGAAAAGTTTGTAGCCTATGCAATTGTTAAGACATTGATCTGTGCTCACATAACAAAGTCCTTGAAACAGTTTGTAGATGAGTACATAACTGGAGGTCTTTGTTGCTACTTACATCATGCTTCTAGCACATGATAAATACCATATCTATATGTATGGAGATAAAAAATTCTGGAAGAAAGCCAGAGAACAGAGTTAGGTAGAGGGACTGAGAGATGACATTGTCAGGTTCTAACTGCCTGCAGGAAAAATTACTTGGTTTTCTCAGGAATGGAGTTATCCCATTCCAGAAGGGATTCTGATAGACATAAAACTTGAAAGCATTCTAGCAATGACATGAGAGGGCAAGAAAAATAAGGTCAAAATGACAACATAGGAAAACCAAAGAGTTGAAACAGTTGGTGAAGTCATATGTAGGGTTAGAACTGGGTTTTTTTTTTTTTTTCTTATTTTTGTGTTTCTGTCTCAAAACCAGTAAATTGGTGTTTAATGATATACGTTCATAAATGGATAACAAGATACATTCAAGTCCTTTCACGTTTGGAATTTATTCAACACTAAGCGTGATAAAAACATTCTGGGCTTGAGCTTACAAAGGTTTCAGATGGATATATGGGTATTTCCATGATTGCAAACTGTTGTTCAGACCTCTACAACTAATGCTTTCCTCAGCAGTATATGAAGACTGCTATCCAAGATGCTTTTTAAAAGAAATTCAGAAACAAAAATTTGTTTTCCAGCTCCTGTTTCATCTTTTTGTCTTTTTGCTACTGAATAACATTTAGAAAGATTTGGATATTAGTCACATTTGTAAAATATACATGTATTTATTTACTCATGTTATGCCAAAGTAATGCAGGCATTTATTCTCCTTTTTGATCTACTACTGCTATTGATTATAAAATGCAATTTCATGACCATTTTGAGAGGTCTTTACCAAGTTACTTTACTACTTAATTTCTTCCTCCCCCAGTGTTCTAATTTTGCTGAGTTACCAGATTGATCTGAGTATCTTTCTGAATGTACTGTGATACAGGGACAAGTCTTTCTGTGATATATATGCTCTCCTCCAGAAAGTCAGCTGTGATCACAAAGCATGCCTAAAATTAAGTTGCAACCAGACTCTTTCTGAAATACAGACAGACACTGCAATAGGTGATGACATCGGAACATCTCACGGTGCAGAGACCAAAAAAATGTCATCCTCTGATCCTGGTAGGTATTATCACTAAAACTTTGAACAGGTAATCGGTAAGGCCTGAAAAGCTGTGTGCAAAAGATGTAGCTCTCTTTCCTCTCCTACTCTTCAGATGATTTAAAGACTACTACTAGAGACTTTCCTCTCTAGTAGAAGCAGCTACACAATACAAAAACAAAGAATTGCAATCTCATTCTGGTGCAGTATTGCTTTAAGCTATGAAACCTTTTTTTCACAGATGAACTCTTCATGAGGTTTCCTTCCAACCACTTCCACCAGTTACAGGCTGACAGTTCACATTCAGCAGCTCCCTTCCTTTCGACACCTTGATGGAGAAAATATCCAGTTCCAGATCTTTTCTCTAATCAACAGATGAAGGGGAAAATCATGTGCAAGCAATACTGTGGCAATTTCTGGGAAGAAAAAGAGGAGCGAAGGCATGTAGTGAGTGAAGACATTTTTCTTGTTATAATTGTAGTATCACTTTGGCAATTCGTCAGATAATATGATTCTTACTAACATTGCAGGAAATTTCAATCTTACTTGTACTTCACAATAACTATAATTCTTGGAAAGAGAGTGACTTTGAAAGGCAGCCTAGGCATAGTCAATACCTTTCTAGTTCTATGGAGAACCTGTAGTAAAAACTCTGCAATCTCTCACTTCACTTTGAACATCTGTAACAGCTTTTAAGAGAGCAGGATCATGGGAAATGGGTAAGACCACAGTCTGCATGTATGCCTGTAAGGAACCTCCAGTGAGCTAGACACTTCTCCAGTTTTGTTCCTTGTATGCTAGAAACATCACCTCTTTACTCAGCTATGAATATCTTTTCAAAATTACTTAATTTTTTAGAGCTCTTTCTATGGGTCCCTGAGGTTAAATATTCAGTGCAAAGCAAAAATATTAAATAGGAAACTCTAATAGCTGAATGACTTCTCAGATAATACACAATGTAAAGACACAATGTAAAGGCAATTTAAAGGTAGTCTAAAAATACAGTCAACCAAAATATAAGAATTAATCAAAACAAAGAAACAAAAAATATGAGAGGGCCACAATTATTTAAAAAAAAAAACAAAATAAAACAAACAAACAAAAAAAAAAAAAACAAAAAAAAAAAAAAAAACCAACAACCAGAAACCACTCTGACCATACAGTTTCCTAAGAGGATTTTATATACAGGTGAATTGGATTCTGCAATTTTTTATTTTTTTTTTTTTTTTGAGAAAAGATGTGAAGGATCACTGAAAATCTAATCCCTACAACTAATAGTAAATACATGAAAAATGGACCATTCTGGTGGTGATTCACTTAAATTAAAGGAGCTATTTCTACTGAAATGAAACAGGGGAAAGAGAAAAATATCGCACTGAAATTCTGTTTAGTGAAGGAGATTTAATCCGTCCCTCTCTAAATGTATTTTGAATCCTTGACTTTCTTATTCATCTTAATAAAACATAGTTATGAAGAACATTGAATTATAATCCATGTGTCCATACAATTAAGCCTATTACACATCTAAGATTGAATTACCACTTAAGGCTATAACATTTGCAACAAAATACAAAAAGATGAACTGATGAGATACAATGGAAACATATTGTTTCAAATTCACTTAAAATAAAACAAAGTAAAAGAAAATAAAAAATACTCGCCCAAGCAAAAATTCATATATCGCATGATAATTCTTGCTCTTGGTGGGATTGTTACAACTTTTTCTAGCAGGTATGCTAAATCAGTAGAGTGTAAAGCCCTGAGACAGCATATTATTTCCTCACCTGAAAATGCTTGGAGAGAATAAAATACTCCCAATTANCCACCTTCTCCCCACCCCTGTACCTTACCTCAAGGTTCACCTTACGTGCAAGGTGAGCTTGGAGGATCGGCCAGGGAGGTTAGAAGAAAAGTAGTGAGATTACTCAGCAGAGAGGAGAAATAACCAGAAGCTGTAAGACTGAGATGCTGTGCCCCAGAGACTCTGACTTATCTATGTTTTTTCTTCTCTTAAACACCTCATCAAGCGTATGAGTGAAGTAGACATCACCATTGTTTCCTTTTCACAGACTGTAATATAATTTTCTCTATTAAAATATTCCAATTAGCCTCAAACCAGCACACACGTACAATGTAACACTTAGCAGTGCATTTTGACCTGTAAAAAGAGTATCTTTGTGAGTCAGTATGTATTAGATGATGATGAGTGAGTACATTTTGCAGTGGAGCTACCTTCTCTAAGCTAAAATGAAAAGATAAAATATGTTTGGCTACAATCCCTGTAGAATCAGGGGGACTGAACAGGCACAGCACACAGCTAGAAACTTGCTGGGTGAGATGTCCATACAACTATGGTTTGAGTGACTCTTTAAATATCCAAACAAATCGACTCATATTGCAGAACATTAGAATCAAGAGTAACAGGAAAACTTAAAAAAGCATATCAAGGCAATACAGAGAAGCAAGAAAAACAAATAAAGTGAACACGTTCTTAAAAATCTGGTAAACAATAAATAGTGTTTTGGGTTTTTTTAAAGTGTCTGTTTGAGTCATAACACTGCATGTAAAACCTGAATTTGGTGGGCAAAATATGTACCAATGTTATAGTTTAGGGAATTAATGGATTAGATAGATAATTACTGATGCTACTTGCAGCTGGAAGTTGACTACCTTAAACAGTCAGAGTGTGAATACCATGCAAAGGTGACCATGAAGAGCCACCAATTAACTGGAAATTATTAAAGTACAGCAGAACTCTAAACACACTTTTCACTAATCTCTCCCCTCACTTCCCCTCCCTTCCTCTCCTATTCACTCTCTCCACTCACAATGTCCCATTTTGGTTGTATCTAACTGAGGCAGATCCTACTGATGACCTTGTCATTCATCTGCAGCACTAACATTCATTTTGACTTTCTACATGGTTTGACACCACAGAACATTTCTTTAAATGATAAAAAAAAAAAAAAAGAGAATATGTTTCAGTAGTTTAGTTATACATTTAAAACTTTTGTATCCCAGTTGTGAGTTAGTTTATATTTAAATAAAAATATTAAAATTCTGTATTTCTATCACTGGTTACAAAGAAGTTACTCCATATTTATGGAGATGCAAAAACCATGTATTAACTCTACATACCATACCATTGAGCCTGTAAGATATAGGAACTGTCTCCAGTGTAAGAAGAAAAAATGTCTCAAGCTTAACTTAAACAAAAAACTCATGACGCTTTTATAATGTACAAAGTGGCTGTGACTTCTGGGAAAATAAATAAATAAATAAATAAATAAATAAATAAATAAATAAATATATATATATATATATATTAGGAGTCTGGAGAGTACAGGAAGTCCTGGAAGACCAGAACTCTCTGGATGCCTATACTGGCTCAGGACTTGCTTATATGTTTGAGTGATGGTTTGTGGAAAGAACATGTAAGAGAACAATCATACTCCTCTGCTCCTGCAAGAGCTGTTGACTGCTTTTGGAGACTGTGATAGTTTGGGAGTTACCTGCCCCTCCCCCACAATGAATTCACCCAAACTAGACTCAGCCAACTGGAAGTTAAGGAATGAAGCTTTATATTCACAGCTTAACACAATATGTAAGCAGATATTTACAATGTATTACAAATATTTACAACTATATACAGAAATATACAAGTTAAAAGCAATACCAAAACACAATACCTCTCCCAGAAATCGGAGTCCCCTGGAGGGGCTTCCAACCATTCTTCCACCTTCTTTCCACCCTCCTCTCTTCTCTTAGAATCTACCTTATGTGCAAGGAGAGTTGGAAAGAAGGGCAAGGGGGGTTAAAAGCAGAATGATCGGTTGGGTTACACAGATCCAAGCAGAACAGTAAATGCCCAGGAGAAAACAGACACTGACAGCCTCCAACAGACTCTCCTACATTTGTGTCCTTGTTTTTGTATGTCTCAGTGTGCTGGTTTGAGGCTAATTTGAATATTTTAATAGACAAAATTACACTATAGGTTGTGAAAGGAAAACATCATGATGTCTACTTCACTCATATGCTTGCTAAGAAATTGTTTGGGAATACTAACCAAAACAACAGATAAGGGAGTCTCTCTCATCTGGGTTGATGAAAAGCTCAACATGAGCCTGCAGTGTGCACATGCAGCCCAGACAGCCAACCGAGTCCTAGGCTGCATCAAGAGCAGCGTGGCCAGCAGGGCAAGGGAGGTGATTCTGCCCCTTTACTCTGCTCTCGTCAGACCCCACCTGGAGTACTGTGTGCAGTTCTGGAACCCTCAGCACAGGAAGGACATGGAAGTGTTGGAGCGGGTCCAGAGGAGGGCCACAAAGATGATCAGAGGGCTGGAGCAGCTCTCCTATGAGGACAGGCTGAGAGAGTTGGGGCTCTTCAGCCTGGAGAAGAGAAGGCTTCGAGGGGACCTGATAGTAGCCTTCCAGTATCTGAAGGGGGCCTACAGGAAGGCTGGGGAAGGATTATTTACA
>VWZE01007028.1:1293-11581 GCA_013396675.1 Eubucco bourcierii | reverse complement strand
AAATATTCCAATTAGCCTCAAACCAGCACAATACACTGCTAATAGTAAGATAGCCATTCTTAACCTAAGGTGCAGATTGTGCTTCCATCCCTATGACTCAGATCTGCACACTTACAAAAGAGTAATGCAGCCAGAATGTCACTCCTGAGATCACAGAATCACAGACACATGCAGGTTGGCAAAGCCCCTCAGGATCACCAAGTCCAACCTGGAACAAGATTCACCTTAAACCATAGCCCCAAGCAGCACAGCCAAACCACCCTTAAACACATCCAGGCTGGGTGACTCTACCACCTCCCTGGGCAGCTCATTCCAGTCCCTGACCACTCTCTCCATGAAAAACTTCTTCCTAATATCCAATGTAAACCTCCCCAGTCGCAGCTTGAGGCCATTTCCCCTTGTTCTGTCTCCAGTTCCCTGCGAGCAGAGCCCAGCAGCAGCCTCTCCACAATGTCCCTTCAGGTAGCTACAGACAGCAATGAGTTCTGCCCTCAGCCTTCTCTGTTTCACACTACCCATCTCCAGCTTCCTAAGTTGCTCCTCATCGGATTTATTCTCCAGGCCCTTCACAGCTTCCTTGCCCTCCTTTGGACCTGCTCCAGCACCTCCACATCTCTCCTGTATTACAGTACCCAAAACTGAACACAAACTCCAGCTGTGGCCTCACCAAAGCCAGAGTACAGGGGGACAATCATGCCACAACTGGAGTACTGTGTTCAGGCACAGTATTTTTAATCCAAGAAAGGATGCCATTGGCCTTCTTGGCTGCCTGGGCACACTGCTGGCTCACATTCAGCTGCCTGGGTACACTGCCGGCTCACACTCAGCTCCCTGGGCACACTGCTGGCTCACATTCAGCTCCCTGGGCACACTGTTGGCTCACATTCAGCTTCCTGGGCACACTGCTGGGCTCACATTAGGCTCCCTGGGCACACTGCTGGGCTCACATTCAGCTCCCTGGGCACACTGCTGGCTCACATTCAGCCGCCTGGGCACACTGCTGGCTCACCTTCAGCTGTCTGGGCACACTGCTGGCTCACATTCAGCTCCTGTGTAGTACACCTCCTAGATCACTTTCTGCCAGGCAATTTCCAGCCATACTGCCCCAACCCAGTAGCATTACTTGGGGTTGTTGTGTCCCAAGTGCAGGGCCTGTCATTTGGCCTTATTGAAACTCACCCCATTAATGTTGGCTCATTGATCTAAGCCTATCCAAGTCCCTGTGCAGAGCCTCTCTCCCCTCATTCAAATCCACACCGCCGCCTCACTTGCTGTCACCTGCAAACTCATTGCTGACACTCTCTGTGCCCGAATCAAGGTCATCAATAAAGATGTTAAACAGAAGTGGTCCCAACACTGACCCCTGAGGAACACCATGAGTGCCCAGGCCCCAGCTGGATTTGACCAACACTCTCTGGGCCCTGCTGTCCATCAGTGCTTTATCCAGCAGAGTGTGATCAGCCGAGCCAGCAGCAATTTGTCTGCAAGAATTGTGTGGGGATGAGTATGAAAGGCTTTTTGAAAGGAATAGATAAGCAATACTTAAAATCGGTTTTTCACATTTATGATCCCTTCTCCACGAAAATCAAAATTAAGGAAAACAGAAAACAGAGACAAGATATGATGTTATTTTGAAACCCAGAGTAGGGAGTTTGGGAGAAAACAAGACAGCTTCAGAGGTAGAGGATTGAGTAGTAGCTCTGAAATTGCTTCAGGCTGGTAAAATTTCCAAACTTTTGGGGACCAAGGCAGGGGAAAATTGAAGTTGATGTGAGTTACAAAATCAGTAATATAAAGTCCAGCAGAAATTCTGCCACAATCAAAAATTTATCTCAGAGACAACCTCTTGCCATCCCTAAAAACTAACAAAACAAAAAACCCCACAACCAAGACACCAAAGCACCACACACACACACACACACACACACACACAAAACACAAAGACACTTAACAAATAAACCACACAAAAACCACGACCCCAAAATCTAGCACAATCACATGCATTAAGGTACAGGAAAATTCACTAAACACATTCACATCAAAGATTTGTGTGAAGTGCAAAGAACAAGCATGGCAGGACAGCCAACGGGAACACCACACACTTGCTGACAGTTTTGCAGAGTCTGTATCTTGAAGGTTTAAATGAAAGATTTTTTTTTTCTACTAACAGTGTTCTGCAGTTCCATAGATGCAGATGACTACAGCCATCAACTCTTCCTAATATTTTACACTGCCTGCTTTGCGGTCTCAAAGCAAACCTGATAAGGATAACTGGGTAAGGAATTGGTTGGATGGTGGCACACAGAGAGTGGTGATCAAGGGCGCAATGTCCACATGGAGACCAGCGCCAAGTGGTTCCCTCAGGGGTCAGTGCTGGCACCAGTGCTGTTTGACATCTTTGTCAGTGCCATGGACAGAGGAATCAGTGCAGCCTCAGCAAGTGTGCAGCTGGCACCAAGCTGTGTGGCACAGTCACTTGCTAGAGGGCAGGGATCCATCCAGAGGGACCTGGGCAGGGTGTAGAGCTGTGCCCAGGCCAACCTCAGGACATTCAACAAGGCAAAGTGTAAGGTCCTGTACCTGGGTAGGCACAATCATAAGCACAACTCCAGGTTGAGTGAGAAATGGCTGAGAGCAGCCCTGAGGAACAGGCCCTGGGGGTGTGGGGTGAGGAAAAGCTCAAGCTGAGGCTGCAGTGTGAGTGCAGCCNGAGAGGGCTGCAGCAGCTCTGCTGTGAGGACAGGCTGAGAGAGTTGGGGCTCTGCAGCCTAGAGAGGAGAAGGCTTCAAGGAGACCTGATAGTAGCCTTCCAATATCTGAAGGGGGCTACAGGAAGGCTGGGGAGGGACTATTGACAAGGTCTTGCAATGCCAGGACAAGGGGCAATGGGTTTGAAGTGGCAGAGGGGAGATTGAAAGTGGATGTTAGGAGGAAGTTGTTTGCAGTGAGGGTGGTGAGACACTGGCACAGGTTGCCCAGGGAGGTTGTGGCTGCTCCCTCCCTGGAGGTGTTGAAGGCCAGGTTGGAGGAGGCCTTGAGTGACCTGTGCTAGTGGGAGGTGCCCCTGCCTATGGCAGGGGGTTGGAACTGGATGATCCTTGAGGTCCCTTCCAACCTTACTATTCTATGACTCTATGATTCTATGAACTGGGAAGTCGCTAAAAGAGCATGATTGAAAAGTTCGAGAGAATAAAACTCAATGCAAGAACATTCAAAAAAAGGTAAAAATACACATAGCCTGTAGACTCCTTTGTACTTGTAGTTCCAGATTTTATAAAAGAATCTGATGGATCTAAAGTCAGATTTTTTTTTTACCCTTGAGCAGAAATTATTTGGCATTTGCACTTCATCATTTTAATGCTTTTCAATCAATCATTTCTCCCCTCTTTGATTGGCTGCCAAGCAGTTTCAAGCCCTAGCTCTAAAGCAGTTGTCTGGACTAGAACAGGCAAACAAAAGAGAACTTCTTCGATTCACCGAGGAGCTGAACAATACTGAAACAGAAAAACACTCTCCAACCCAGTTTGTAAGGAAAGAATTAATGCATCATTGCCAGCCATATCTAATCCCTAGTAATTCCTTGCTTACACTCTGATCATGCTGCTTCAAATGCTACATTAAAAAAAAAAAAAAAAAAAGTTTTATAATAAACTCCTGATCTGTTTTCCTTGGCAAGGGACAGGTGTCAGTGAACTGAGGGGTACCATAAGAGAACAGCAAGATCAAGACAGTCTGGGAAACAGCAAGACAGGATTGTGGTGGTCCTCAAGAAAAAAAATAGAAGTAAATTACATTCTGAGTCTTTTTCAGCACAAAAGAGTAAATAAGTGAAAGAAATACAAAAGTGTTTAAAAGCAAGCCTTAAGTACAGAAAGAAATGGGCCAATGAAGCAAAGAAAATATTGGAGCGGGTCCAGAGGAGGCCACTGAGATGCTGAGAGGGCTGCAGCAGTTCTCCTATGAGGACAGGCTGAGAGAGTTGGGGCTCTGCAGCCTGGAGAAGAGAAGGCTTCCAGGAGACCTTAGAGTAGCCTTCCAGGATACGAAGTGGGCTACAGGAAGGCTGAGGAGGGACTATTGACAAGGGCTTGGAATGCCAGGACAAGGGGAATGGGTTTGAACTGGCAGAGGGGAGACTGAAACTGGATGTTAGGAAGAAGTTGTTTGCAGTGAGGGTGGTGAGACACTGGCACAGGTTGCCCAAGGAGGTTGTGGAGCACAGAATCACCCAATGTGATCTTTGATTCTGTGCTCCACAACCTCCCTGGAGGTGTTCAAGGCCAGGTTGGATGAGGCCTCGAGTGACCTGTGCTAGTGGGAGGTGTCCCTGCCTATGGCAGGGGGTTGGAACTAGATGATCTTTGAGGTCCCTTCCAACCTAAACCATTCTATGATTCCATGAATAGAGCTCATAGCAAAGAAACAGAGGCAAATTCAAAACTTAAGAGATCAAATGTTGTATTTCTAAGAAGAAAAGGACTCATTTCTTGTAGTAAGAGTATATAAAACATGTATGCCTCCAGACACCAGCCACCCAAAATCTATTATTTAAATTGCTACTCAAGTATCCCCATATACCATCTGCTATTACCTATTGCAGATAGCTGCTGTAGCTATCCCTGTCTTTTATTAACAGAACGAGGCACAAGATGCCTGTATGCTGCTACAACCATCAAAGTTCATATAAAGAAGTGATTTGGTTGACCAAAACAAAACACAGCTAGCAGCTGTGGTAAGCAACATGGGGCAAACCCATTAATGCCAAACTCTTTTCTGTAGCGCTTTAATTAGACAAACACTGTTTTCTGTAGTGCTTAATTCATTAGTCTGCCTTGTTGATGCCAAATGGATTTACCTGCAGGGGAAAAAAAAAAAATTGGGAATATTCAGACACCTGCAAGACCAGGTGCACACAGCACATTCATGTCCCTAAATGCCATCATCAGCCAATGTGGGATCTGTCAGTTTTAGAGCAAATGGCTTTGTGTCCTCTGTGTCCAGCAGCTGCAACAACTTTCTGTTTACCTTTAACACTAATCACTTCAACAGTCTATCCATGTCAAATATTTAGGGTTGGAGGCAAAACAGCTGGGCACCAAGCTATGAACAACATCCAGGAGCTGCTGACTGGAAGTGTCTGGTGCTCACTTAACAAAGCCAATACAAAGGGCACAATGTCCACCTGGAGACCAGTGCCAAGTGGCTCCCTCAGGGGTCAGTGCTGGCACCAGTGCTCTTTGACATCTTTGTCAGTGACATGGACAGAGGAATCAGTGCACCCTCAGCAAGTGTGCAGCTGGCACCAAGCTGTGTGGCACAGCTGACTTGCTACAGTTGGCTTGGAACTAAATGATCATTGAGGTCCCTTCCAACCTTACCATTCTCTGATTCTATGCAAATATTATGGAAGAACATATCCTGAAAATTAGTGAGGATGGGGAAGGCAATGTAGACCTATTTTGAAGACTAAACTGCCAAAATTATTTTAGAGGTGCTTAAGTGGATTAGGGGGATCTGGTCCCTAGGGTTGTACTCAGAGGTGATGTCCTAGAGTGCACACAGCTCTCTATTCCCAAATTAATTGGTGTAACATTTTATACCACAGATAAGCATTAATAGAATTATAGAATCAGCCAGGTTGGAAGAGACCTCCAAGCTCACCCAGCCCAACCTATCACCCAGCCCCAGCCAATCAACCAGACCACAGCACTAAGTGCCCCATCCAGGCTTTGCCTGAACACCTCCAGGAACAGCAACTCCACCACCTCCCTGGGCAGCCCATTCCAATGGCAAATCACTATTTGATTAAATTCAAATGCTCCACTTGTCTGCAACAAAATAACCTGGAACACTCCATCATGCACATGTATATCCTGAAGCTATGTGGACTACTTTGTTAGGTACTTTCCAGAAGTTACCTCCTCTTTCTTGCACCTCACAAAACCAAGTGCTTACCAAATCCCTGATGAAGACTGTTCTTTAGCAATTAAAACAAAGTAAATGTGACAAACACACTGGCTGATGGTTGTGAGTTGAATGAGAATGTGGATGTGTTTGAGGGGAATGTGCTGCATGCACTTTAACACTAACAGTTGAAGAACTGGAATTTTTTCACATGAAGAAAAATGCCCAATACTTGTAGTTTGGAACGAAGGCAGGAGTATATTTAAAAGCAATGAGAAGAGTTACACATTCCACAACTGAATCAATTCTAGCAGAAAGCTCTTGGCATAATCAGAAAGGGTAAATGTTCTCCAAGCCTCAGTTCAAGGTATGCATCATAAGCTCATCACTCATGGAATCACAGAACGGTAAGGTTGGAAGTGATCTCAAGGATCATCTAGTTCCAACCCCCTGTCACAGGCAGGGACACCCCTCACTAGCACAGGTCACTCAAGGCCTCCTCCAACCTGGCCTTGAACACCTCCAGGGAGGGAGCAGCCACAACCTCCCTGGGCAACCTGTGCCAGTGTCTCACCACCCTCACTATAAAGAACTTCGTCCTAACATCCACTTTCAATCTCCCCTCTGCCACTTCAAACCCATTGCCCTTGTCCTGGCATTACCAGACCTTGTCAATAGTCCCTCCCCAGCCTTCCTGTAGGCTCCCTTCAGATACTGGAAGGTTACTCTAACCTCTCCTGGAAGCCTTCTCTTCTCCAGGCTGCAGAGCCCCAACTCTCTCAGCCTGTCCTCACAGCAGAACTGCTGCAGCGCTCTCAGCATCTTGGTGGCCTCCTCTGGAGCTGCTCTAACACTTCCATGTCCTTCCTGTGCTGGGGGCTCCAGAACTGCACACAGGACTGCAGCTGGGGTCTGAGCAGAGCAGAGCAAAGGGGCAGAATCCCCTCCCTTGCCCTGCTGCCCACACTGCTCTTGCTGCAGCCCAGCACTCGATTGGCTGTACATAACTGAGCTTTACCTCAGAGCTGTACCTTTTCACCCTTCCAGTTTCATTCACTATGGGAAAATGTCTGGTATAGTTCACACACTCCAGCAAGAGTGAGCTACGAGTAAAAAACTGAAATGTGAAGCACAGAGTTCTGTTCTATTCATGGTACTTTTACTTGCCAATTAATTTGAAAGCAATTCTCACAATAAGAAGAGTAGCAGCCTGGCTTGTTTATGCTGCTCTTTTATACTACATAGCAAAGAAACAGAGGCCAAAACTGTTATGTAAAAAAAAAAGACCAGCATGAAAACAATTGTAGTTTGCAAAGCCTCAAGGTTTTTGGTGCCACTTCCAGCTCACAATGCAGACACTGCTGTAACCTGATCGGCGTGACAGGGATGATGTCATCTTCTCCAACAGCCTGTCAGTGAAATAAGAAACACATCCCTTCAGCATGCAAGAGGGCCCAAACCTTTTGTTTGGTTTTCAGTATTCAAAGCCTCTCCTGTTGATAAACTAGCCCTGCTGTATTTAAAGAGAAGAAGAAAGAAAAAGGAAAAAAAGAGGAAAAAACCCCCAGAAGACTGAGCCCTGGGAATCCATTCAAAAGGCACTCAGCAAAAGAGGAAAGAGTGCTGAAATTCTCTACAGTTGCTTTGCTGTTGTGATTGGTTGGTGCATGGCCTTGGCAAGTCTGGATGCCCCAGGGCATCCATGTGGCCATGGAGACCAAAGCTTCTCTTGACTCCAGTCCCCCTGGCTTAGCTTTCACTTCCTGAGAAGGAAAAAAAAAAAAGCAAACACACAAACAAACAAACAAAAACCCCCGTGAGGCAACAAAGCACATCATGGCAGAGCTCCAGAGGGAAAAAATACAAATGTAAGCCAACAGCAAAGATCCACAGATTGGAAAACCGCTGACCTCCCAAGTAACAGGAAGTTTCTGATGATCCAAAAGTCATTGTGAAGCCCAACTAGAAAGAAAACAGCAGCTAGGGATGTTCAGCTTGGCCAGACAAGAAACAGCTGACTCAATCATCCTGCAGCAGGAGAGGAATGCACCTTTTGTCATGCGTGAAGAAGGTTCAAAGCAAGAAGCTAGAAATGCATTTCTGTGCTCAACCAAAAAAAAAAAATTTTAAAAACCCAGAAAATATTTTATCTAAGCATTAGTTCAGTAATGAGAGAAATCATAATTAAATAAGATAATAATTAGATAATAGATTATAATAATTAGATAATAGATAATAATTAGATAACAGTAAGAATAAGAGAAACTATGCATAGGAAACCACATTCCTACTCCTAGTTACCTTTTTGAAAAGGGTACTAAAATTTCTACAGCAATAGCATTTCAGACTGGAGTTCTGTGTCTTTTTCCCTGAAGCATTTCATTGCTTTTCACTGGTAGGGCACACGTCCTGCTAGCTTTAAATACATGCTTCAAACAGTTTCCAGGTTATTCCAGGCAGAGCAATAACCCCCAGATGTTTCACCAAGGTTTTGCAGCAGGAAATTCATGGCCTTTACAAATGCCTCAGATCTATAATAGCCCAAACTTATTCTTCCTACTGCTGCAGAGCACTCCAAATTCCTTCCTTCTCCTCCCAAACCCCACTGCATCTCCAGGGGTTTTGAATGGTGAGAAGGCATGGAAAAACTGCGTCCCACCCTGTGCTGGTCTGAGGTTAATTGGAATATTTTTATTAAAATAATTAGATGCTAGACTGTGAAAAGCAAACACTGCTGTCTGCTGCACTCACAGGCTTGCTGAGATGGATAAGAACAAGAACACAAACATAGGTAAGGGAGAGAATCTTGCTCTCTGGGAGTTTGTGTGTCTGCTGGCCTGCTTCTAACCCCGCTTACCCATCCTCCAAACTCACCTTACACATAAGGCAGACCCTGGGGTAAGGTAGAGGGGTGGGAAGAAAGTGGAAGGGTGGTTGGGAGCCCCTCCTGGGGTCTCTGATTTCTGGGAGGGGAGTTGTGTTTCTGTATTCCCTTTAACTTGTCTATGTCTGTAACTATTCCTGTCTGTTGTGTCTATCTCTGCTTGTTCTTTGTGCTGAGCTGTAAATAGAGCTTCAGTCCTTAACTTCCAGCAGGCTGAGTCTAGTCTGGGGGATTTTATAAAGGGGGGGGTGGGAAGGTGGGCAGGAAACTTCTAAACCACCACACCCCCACACACACTGTGGGCTTGAGGGTGGAACAGCAGCAGAAGCCTTTCTCCACAATGTACTGAGCCATGTAGCAGCCCACACTGGGCATGGGGCTGGCGGCTGGCTGGGTTCTTCATGCCCAGTATAAATTGGCACATGGACACTTTGTCTAGACAAGCATAAATAGAGCAAGGGAGAAGGCAACAGGTGGCTGCCGTGACAGAGCTCCTGACAGGACAGGTTCCTGCTGTGACAGAGCTCCCATTTGGGACCATCCTCAACTTTTGGATGGCTCCTACCTTTTTACACAGCTCTGGGTTTTGCCGCCTCCCTGTATTTGGACTCCTCTCCCCACTTCTGCACCACTCTGTACAAATTTGCAAGCTTGGCAAGCCCTGGGGTCCTTTTGAGAGAGCTGCTGGCAGCACTTGGACCCAGCTACTCTTGGACGTTACTGCAGCTGATTTCCTGGCTGCTATCACAGTTGGGAAGGCGCTAAACAGTTTGCCTCTCCCCTGCCACTGCCAGGGCAGCATCACTTCCATGAATCCCTGTCTTGTGGAAGCCATGCCTTGAGACACTCCTGTCTTGGGCTGTTTTTCCACCTGTCTTGGGCTTTTGCTGTTTGGATCCACTACTGGATATTGCTTGCAGTGTCAGAAGACTGAGCTGACAGAACACAGAGTTGAGTCACAGAGAAACCCAGCAAGGGATCGCCCAATGCCAGTCTCACCTCCATGAGCAAAGCCTGCCGCTGGGCCCTTAATTCTCTGCTCTGCCTGACTGATAGTGAGGTAAAGCTGTGTTTGTAGCTTAGCCCTTTCCATTTCCTGACTTCCTAAATCTCTAAATTTGCCCACAGCATCCTGTGAAGAGTTCCCTACTGAATTAGAGCCTGTAAATAAACCTAACCTAGTTCTGTGTACAATTTGGGGTTGGGGCTTTCAGGGAAATAAAATATTTTTTATAATTCCTGACTCTGCCATGTTAATTCCCTGCCTCCACGACACCTACATGACAACCATGAATATTTTCCTTCCAATAAGCTGCTTATTAGATTACTACAAATGAACCCATATGTATATTTGTATACATACGTATATGTACATGGAGTGGTGACCAAGGGCACAATGTCCACTTAGACACCAGTGCCAAGTGGTGTCCCTCAGAGGTCAGTGCTGGCACCAGTGCTCTTTGACATCTTTGTCAGTGACATGGACAGAGGAATCAGTGC
>VWZE01006984.1:0-15355 GCA_013396675.1 Eubucco bourcierii | reverse complement strand
TGCAGGCAAAGCAGAGCGTAATGTGGCAGAGCAGAGAAGGCAAAGCAAAAGCGAAAGCAGAAATGCATGTGGCAGAAGCCTATTTATTGTTTTGCCCAAATGTAATGGACACCTTGGCCACACCAATCAGAGTGGCACTTTGCCAAACCTGACCATATTAGGGGAAGTCAGAAGCTTGCTTTCCCTTATTAGGGAGAAATAAGTCTGGGCAAGTCTTGACACCCTCAAAGTGGGTGTCTCCAAGCCTTTTGTCTTCTCCCCGCACTCTGCTTCGTCCTCCCCTAGCAGAGGGAAGAGACCATGGGATTATGCCTGGGCAAACCAGGACATGTATCTTCCACAACAAACATGAGTTGGGTAATGGTGCTACATCTCACATGCTGAAGATGAAATACTGAAAATGTGGTAGTGTTTTCACTTACTCCTTTTTCTTATGTAAACTTCCAGCTCAGTGTAACTAAAGGGATCCACTAGTGAAGCACCAGACAGAGCAAAGAGCAAAATGTTAGTGTTGACAGACCAAGGAATTGTATGAATAAACAAGATTTTTAACACAATTCCGTACTTTCCAAGACAGAGTGGGAACTGATATGCCTTTCATCAATATGAAAATCATTAAATGATTGTAGAAAAAGACCCCTTGTTGTCTGCTTTATTACTGTCCAGTGGCCCTTCTACTCTTTCAGTCATTTTTGGTGGGAAAGAAACTATCAGAGGGGGGGAAATAAGTCAGGAGAATTAGTTCTGGCACCAACTGAGTAAGCAGGGTTTCACTCTACTATTGGCATAGACATCTTTTGCAGAATCTTCAAAATGGAATTAGCTTCTGAGAAGTTTCTGAGGGCAACCCTGCATCTGAAATGAATCTTAGTGATGAGTTCTCTCATTTTACCTCCTTCCTGGTTTCTTTCACTCTGTTGCACAGATCCTTGTCCATTAAGCAGTAGATTCTCAAAGCAGAGGGCTGGTTGACATTATAAAATAGACTGAGAAACTATATTGCAGCATTTCATTACAAGAAGTGTAACAGACCGGAGCCTTAGAGTCTTACGTGTTTGATATTCACTGAGTACCCAAATCTCTCTCCAAATGAGCACAGCAAGTCCATGCCAGAACAATTTATGGGATCAGAATCACATTTATGCACCACGAACCAGATTTGCTTGACTAATGAGATAAACAGCTAGAGCAAGGTTTAGGCTGAATTTCCCTTTCTTCTTGGAATAAAGAGGAGTTAGGCATCTTGTAAACAGAGCAATCTGGCAGATGGAAGGCTTATAAACCCAGAGACATTCTTATGATTTATTAAGAGTCTAACTGAGGCAATTTAGTGACAAAAATGGTGTGAAAGCTGCAAAGTAGAAGTCTTTTCTAAGCATCTTGTGGAATGCATGTATATGTGAAGAGGAAGAAAAACTTCACACTGTCTGGTAATCTGATATATCATTGATGTATCATTGTTTGTTGAGATCCCCAGAGAAATAATTTTGCTAGTCTGGGTGTGTCAGCAGAAAGAAAATGAAGTCTGGATTGGTTATTTTTTGCTATTTATTTTCAGAGGCCAGCCTCTCACATATCTGCCATTTGAAGTGATAGCTCCTAGATGATTTCATGTTCTTGAGCACTCCAGTTTGTGATTTCTGTGGATATCGCAGGAGGCAGATATTTTGGAAACTCATTTGGAGAACGGTCATTCAAGTGTTGGGCCTTAGAACTGGCATTTTGAATTTCCAAAATACAGGAAGAAAATACAGTATATATATGGAGGAGGTAGAAAGGGAGTAGATGTGTTTGAGACAAAATAAAAGAAACTGAAGCAATTTTTTTGGTAATTAACTTTACCTGTAGCCTTAGTCCACTCCTGGTGACTTATTCTCCCAGTAAAATAAATGTATGCCTTTTTGTTCTATTTGTTCAAGGTAATTACATATTTCCACTTCACATTCTTGTCTAATTTATTCCCAATCATTTCTTTTCAGATGGAGCTTTTCACACCTGACTGGTTTATTACTTCAACATTTTCACTCTGGTTTCACTCAAAATCTCACCAAATCTCATCTTTAATTACCCCAAAACCCCAATTCATCCTTTAGCACATGGTCAATGCAAATTTTTATGAAAAGTAATACAAATCTGTTATATTGATGAAATGGAGGGTTTTTCCACTATTTTTTTAAATAATATTTTTTAATGTGTTACCATGTCTCTAATTACTGTCTAAAATGTTGCTTTTAAAAAGTCAAGTTCAGCCATATTACTGCTAGGAGCTAGAAGACATCTAAGCAATTAAACAGTTTGTGTTGGTCTAAAATGGGTTAATCTTCAAAAAATTAAGTCATTTCCTATCCTATGGCCAAACATTTCCTTGGCCCACTCAAAAAGAATCAGTAAGCAGGAAAAAAAGTACACTGTAAGTGTGACATTCTTCAACTGATCAGATGTGACAGGGGCTCAAATTATTAATAAAAGCCATCAAAATAGTTGTCTTGCTGTCATCTGACCTTCCCAATGAGCTACTTTGAGCCTTTATTTAATTATTTCTTTAATTTATTGACTTNCTTCATGAATGGACAGGAGTAGAGAATACAGCACAGTGCAGTCCAGGTTAGGGTCATCAACAGATTATCTCCAGATTATCTGGATTATGTGATTACCCCTGTGAAATGTAGGTGTGTCACAAATTAAAAACTAATAAGATTGACTAATAAGTCAAGATACAAATGTTGGCCTACACGTATTTAAGTCATGATACATTTTACTGTGGATTTCCTCATTAAAATATCCAAGCACAACAAGATGCAGAATTCAGATTCTTAAGATCATCTCAAAAAACGTCTTGCACTGACTGTACTAAGAACTCTTGGTGTAGGTTTTGCTGTTGTTTCCCTGTCTACTCCTAAATGAATTTCAAGTATGTCTTTATCTTGACGATTTTCCCCTCCTCCAACATTCCTCTAACAGCTTTAACAAAAGCAACTTCATTTCCACTTGGCAAGTTGAAGACTTGATTTTTCATGGAATATAGTGCAGAAAAAAGCCCACACATTTCCACAGCTATAGGAAATTCAGTGCAACAGGTCGAAACTGAAGCAAATGGAAAGAATTCTACTGTATTTCCTTTCACAAACCAAAATGTCTCTTCCACAAGATCTCACACTCTGACTAGGGGAAGCAAACCCATTCCAAGGGCATTCTCCAAGGAAGTCCAATGCATGAAACAGCCATAGTCACTAGCAGCTAACTGAAAAATACACTGATCCATCTGCACCTCTTGGGAAGAAATAACTTTATGAAAATGCAGTTTCATGCTATGCACATATCTTAACATCTATACACACAGACATTAAAAAGCTAAGAGCAGCTAGTACTTCTTTGAATGCACACTGTGGGACCCTACTCTACTAGATAAACTTAATTGAAGTGCTGACTTAGAAATGGGGAGTCAAGTTTAGTTCAGTCAAATTCACTTTAAAACAACTGTGAAATCAATGGAACCACTCAGAACAGTTGAATGAGATGCAAAATACATGATGATAGTATCTTTCTGCTCTTAATTATTAAATACTCCATATGAACTGCATTTCTGCTGACCAGATAATGGCTGTAGGTTTGCAAGGTTAATGCAGAAACACAGTAATGGATCATGGAGGAGACGATTTTACAGCTTCTCTGCACAAGCCTAACTACTACTTGCTATTTATAACTTACCTATGTGCGTTTTAGGATTTCATTGTTTGTGATGCCATCTAACTACTATTTACATGTCTGCCTTTGAATATTCTCAATTACTCAGTCAAAGATTACACCTGCCAAAGCAACTTCAGAAGTCCTGAGAGAGACTGAGAGGGTCACAGGTGATTCAGGATGGATTTGCTCTTGTAACAACCTAGTAAACATGGTCATGAAGTTCTGACTTATTTGGCCATCATTATGCTCAGTCTTGAAAACCATGTCCTCAGTGGTTTTTGTCTCATGGTGTCACAAAAAGCAGGCTACAACCTTCTATTTATTTTAGCTTGGGAGTGCTGTGTAGATAATAATGTGGGAAACTGCAATATGCAGTGCCACAAGCTGCCTTGAGATACAGAACCAGCTGTTATGTGCTCATATAGAATGTAAGAATGCCACCACTTTAGTGAATGTACACAGAATCTTTCATGCTTGCTTCTGTGCAAAAAAACCCTGAGAGCTTGGCATTTATTGGGACTTTTTTTTATGTTTCGGCTTTAACAGGGAGAAAGACGTTCACATATTTCACCATTATCAAACAGAACATCATTGAGATGCAACAAGTTCTACAATCTCTTACTTTGTTGCTTTCATTGCTAGCTTTTTTATTAATGGGGAAAATATTCATGGACTTCCCCTATGACACTTTATTTACTACTATGGATGGGATTGCTTCTACCATTTAATGACACCAATATGTATGGCTACAGGATTTGTAACTCAGTTCATGTCTACTGTTTTATGGATTTCATCCAAGAGATGCTTGAATACTGAGCTCTTGAAATGTCTCGCTCGTGATGATTCAACTGCACTGAGCTGCATCAGCAAATAGCATTGACACTCACGAAGGGAGCAACTGTTACATTCCAGCATAGTTTGATTTAGTGCAGAATTTTTATAGATCTATTCTGCTGTAGCCATTCTCTATCCATTTCTTGATGCAAGCCAGGTCTAAAAGTCAGTTTAGAGGAGTTTAAAAGACTCTAGTACTCTGGAATTTTGTCTTGCAAATACTGCAAATACTAGCACAGGTATGGTCCCTCCACATGAAGAAAACTTCAAACACATAGTTGCTGGGATTTTTTAAGTCATGCTTAACCACTTGCAGAAAAAAAAAATAGTTAACTTGTTTTGTTTAGCAAAATACCTGTAAAGATATTTCAAAATAAAATCAAAGATCATTTGCAGAAAACATAGAGTATCTACACAGATGGCATCTATGTCTACATATTCAGTTTAAGTTACAAAGTGAGGAAATAGAAAAAGATCCAGTAGGCCTGCAACACGTACAAAGATATTTGTGAATGAAAATCCGGACGTGGATTCATTAAACATCATTAAATATCTGACTCTAAGCTTTATGCTGCCATGTCAACATGCAGTGAATATAAAGCAGGTTAAAAGAAGAGGTCAGTGTATTGCTAGCTCACTGATCAGCCATCAGCCTCTTGCCAGAAACAGCACTCAAATCTTATTAAACAGCTCTTTAATCGGGAGGGAGGAGAATGTACAACAGCTGCCTTCGCTGAAGGACAAATGTCATACAAGTTCTAAGGCTCTTGCTGTGATGAAGCGATGAAGGCTTTGAACGAAAAGTAGAAACATAAAACGCATCTGCCAGGTGTTACACTGTAATTGTTAAATAATGGACAACACTGGAACAAGAAAAGGCAACGGCCAAAAGCTGGTGACAGATAATAATGAAGAGTCCTCAAGTTTGTGGTTATAAAGTATAGGCTTCAGAGCTGATAAAGTGAGGTTAGTACCTGTTGCAAAGACATCTTGGGTGATACTACCAGGCCACCAGACATCCATTTCCAAAATTCTTCATGTAGACAAACTTGAAAAAAATGGGAGATGGGAATTAGTAGCAGCTCAGAATCTGTCTGTAATTCTCCCAAAGAAGGTCTCAAATACAGGCAGACTCTAATGCATTAAAGAGATATCAAGTAGACCTTATATTGCTTCAGGTNAGCATTCGGATTAACAAACATGAGTCAACAAACATTATGGGGACTGTCTTCATTGTCTTTTACTATAGTACTATTCCACTTGATATGTGTCATTTCAACTTATATTGCCCACCTTCCTTAGAAACATGTATTGAAACCCCAAACAGACAGGTTTTGGTAGCCTTCAGTTTTAATCTCTCCTCTCTGCCAACGCTGTGGAGAATGACAGATGAAACACACAGAGAGCTGATGCTCCTCTTGGTTCAACTATGATTCCATTTTCTGTGCCAGTTTGTCCTAACTGAGGATAGGCAATTCTAACTGACTCAACTGTGACTGAAAAATCAACTTGTATTTGCAAAACTCACCCATAGAAGTGAGAAGATGTAAGACTATGCCCTTAAAACTCCAATATCCATATGGCCACCCAAAACCATTGTAGTACATTTCTGCTTTCTTCAACGCTCCTACATGGTTAGTGTAATATGTTCTACCATGGCACAGATTTTCAAAGCATTGTACAAACATCAAGGCACCATCACAATGTTCATGTCAATAACCATTCATTTATGAGTTCTGTGGTGGGAAATTGCTACTTGTGCTGAACTACAAAACTGATGCACCAGAGGTGAGCTATTATTTGAAACTATCGCAAATTATGTACTTCAGGTTAAATAATAAAGTAGATACTATTATGGTTGACTTTAGAAAAATTACTACCATCACATTTTGGCTGGAAAAAAAAGCACAAGCATAAAAAAATGAATGCCTTAAATGTTTGGAGAGGAAGGGTGTTGGGGGTAGAAGGACAGGAAAATTACTTTTCTAGAAAAGTGTCTTTAATTAAAACAGAAAAAAAAAATAGTGCTGCTAAGAAAGTTAATTATATCCTAGACTGCATTAGGAACATTAGAAGTATTGCCAGCAGGTCAAGGGAGGTGATCCTTCACCTCTCCTGCATGCTGGTGGGACCACACCACAGTACTGTGATGAGTTTTCCCTTGCAAGAGGAATGGGAATATACTGAACAGACCTCAGGGAAGGGCCATGAAAATGAGGAAGGGTCTGCAGCACCTCCCCTATGAGGAAAGACTGAGAGACCAGGGACTGGAGAAAAGAATGCTCAGAGGTGATCTTACAAATATGTATAAATACCAAAAGGGAGGGTACATAAAGGACAGAGCCCTGCAGGCACTTTCCAGTGGTGTCCAGTAGAAGCACCAGAGGAAAAAACTCAAAGGGTTCCTCCTGAACATAACAAAACACTTTTAAAAGAATCACAGAATCACTTCGTGTGGAAATGTTCTTTAAGAGCATTTGAGTCAAACAATAATCTAACACTTCCTTATAATGTACTGTCATCTGCAAGCTTACTCAGGGTGTATACAATCCTCTCATTCAGATCATTAATAAAGATATTGAAGTGAACACTGAAGAGAATTCACCCAAATACTGAGCCCTGAGGAACATCACTTGTGACCAGCCACCACAACACTTTAGGCCCAGCCAGTCAGATTTTCAGGCAGCAAAGTGTCCACCCATGCAAGCCATGAGCAGCTACATTCTCCAGGAGGCTGCTGTGGGAAACGGTGTCAAAGGCTTTATTGAAGCCTTTGAAAGTAAACAACATGCAAAGCTTTTCCCACTAGGTAGGTTACAATGTCATAGAAGGAAATAAAGTTCATTTAGCTCTACCTTCCCTCCACAAACCCATGCTGACTGGAACTGATCACCTGGTGGGCCTGCATGTCTTACATAATGGTATTCAAGATCATCTGATTCCCTGGCACCAAGGTCAGACTGACAGGTTGGTAGCTCCCCAGATTCCCCTTCTATTCCTTCTTGTAGATGAGCATCACATTTGCCTCTCCAGTCAACTGGGACTTCTTTGGTTAACCAGGACCACAGATAAATGATGGAAAGTGTCTTGATAAGCACCTCCTAAAGTCATCTCACTATCCTTGAATGTATGCCCTCAGGAACCGTAAATTTGTGTATGTCTAAGTGGTGCAGTCGGTCGCTAATCATCTTCTCTTGGATTTTGAGGGCTTCATTCTGATCTCGTTTACTGTGAGACTGAGCACTGGCACAGATTACCCAGAGGGTTGCTGAAGTCTCCATCCTTGAAAATCTTCAAAAGCCATCTGAATATAGTCCTAGGCAACAGCTCTAATTGCCTCTGCTTAAGCCTTTTGCTAGGAAGGTGACAATGTTTGATGAATACAAATAGTACATAAGAATGACAGGCAGAAAGGATGTTCACTTTCTGCTATAGAATTGGGAAACAAACAAGTTCACTAGTATGCCATATTTCTCATGGAATAGGTGTGTTGGCTGTCAAGCTGTGCTACTAGCTGCTCTCTAGGGAAGTGATTTACAAACTGAAACCATTGATGAGCCATGTGACCATGACAACTGATCCTGGACACATAGGGAGCAATAAAAACCACCAAGACACAAAATATGTCATTTAAAAATGTAATGTTAAAGTGCAAAATAAAAAAAAACTGCAAGAAAATTTGAGGGTTGGCAGAAGCTGGTCAGTTCAAAAGGGTGTGGGAAGGAGTTTGCAATACTGCCAGGAAATTGAAACAGATTAAAGTCTGAAAAAAATCATTAAAAGTTCCAAAGTAATCTGCTGTTTCTTTATCCAAAAGGAGATACATACAAATTAAATACAGAATCTGACTGTGACAGAGCATGAGGCACTTTGATCAAGAATTTCCCTATGCAGAACCTGTTGGGACTGGAGGCTATCTGTTAAGAACTTGGGGAAGAAAAATGCAGTTTCACAGCCTTGAAGTCTACATTTTTCATGCTTATATTAATTTTTAGACAGAACAAAATCTATAATTACAAAATTTTGCCCACTGTGGCTCTTTATTTTCCCTTTAAACAATCAACATGAGATAACTGCACTGGATGAAGATCACACAAACTTTTTATTGAATGCCAATGAAAGAGCCACCAACTGTATAAAAATAGATCAAGCATATAGACTTCCCCTGTGTAAATGAAAACATTATCTAATAATACAGTGCTGCTAAGACTGGAAGATATAAACAGCTGACTTTCATCCCTTACAGAGTGTACTGCCTTTCTCAGCTCCTACATCTCCAATGGCAATGTGCCTGGTGCACTACAAAGTAACTCTCCGCAGGCATTTCTGGAAGTACCCTTCACAATGCCTAGGCTTGCAGAAGCAGAAGGGAGAGGATCATGGCTACCACTTTGTCCCCACCCCTCCGCCTCATATACTGGGGCAAGAGCTGACAGGATTCCACACCCAAAGATAAGCAACAGGAAATTGTGTGTTCTCTGCTCCTCCTTTTATATCTGTGGTAAGATCAGACATCATTTGTTCACTAAAAGTTAATTATTCTTGCTTTCAAACTGCAACAGTGAACATAGGAATAAATGCCTTCAGTAATCTCCAGGATGATTCTAGCCAACAGTCAGAATGCCCCTGAGGATCATGAAGTGCACGCTAAAGCAAGAGTTCTGCTGACATTCAACCAAACATTAAACCAATTTAGGTCAGTTAATGATAGTTTCTACTTGGAGGTGTTTACAGGTTCATTGCTGATATTTCACAAAGTGATCTTTTTTGTCCAGGAAAGTTCTGATAATGTCTTTCTAAATATATTTCCTTAGAAAGAATGTTTACAGCTTGTACTGTAAAACTTTCCAAGGGTGTTTGTCTTCTGATAAAATTCCAATACCTAAGTAAATCCAAGTCCAATTACTTATTCTTTCTTTTAGGAAGTTATGGAGTTCATAATTCTATCTGTTTTGGTGGGTTTTGTGTTTGGTTTTTGTTTGGTGTTTTGGTTTTGGGTTTTTGTTTGGTTGGTTGGTTGGGTTTTTGGAGTTTTGTTTGCTTGGGGTTTTTTGGGGGGGGGTTCTGGTTGGGGTTTTTTTGGTTGATTTGTTGGTTTTTTTGGGAGGCGGGATTTTGCTTATGGGTTTTGGTTTTGGTTTTGGTTTTATATACATAACCAGCTTTGAATTTGTTGTTTCTACTGCCATTTTTATTGGGGAGAAAGAAATAACTATGCTTTTTGTAGTTATGGTGCCTTGCTCAAAAGATGCTATTATATTTTTCAAAGATGATTTTCACAGCACTCCTATGATCAGAGTTCTTTCAGAATATATTCTTCTAAGTTAAACATAAGCATTTTACCAAATATCTGACCTCATAATTATATCTAAGAAGATATTCCCATATTTAAAACTTTGTACCCTTGAGTAATCTAGCTCTTTGGCCTTCTGGTTTCCATTGGGCAATGAGGGAACCACATAGAATGTAGGAATGCTGCCAATGTTTTTGATAGAGCTAGAATTAATTAGAGCTGACATTATGATTTCATATTTACTGTACAACATTTCTGGCTACATAGCACTGGATGTGACTTGGACACTGTAACATATTTTAAGCTAGAATCACGAAATATGTACTATTTCATCTTCACACCTCTAAGCATAACAAATGTTTTTAAACACATAAGAAAATCAGTCTAACCTTGTTTGTAATACTGAGATGTTTTGCAGTATAGTTCTTAGCCTCCATGAAGTTTACACCTGTCACATCATCATTCTGGCTTTTAAATTATTTATGAATACAACTTGCTAGAATGCAAGCAATCAATTTCTCTATTTTTTATGACATCGTGGCTGAGCTCTTTGGAACCATGTATTAACCTAATTAATCACCAGTTGCATTTCTTCTCAAGAGTACAATATGAGAGGGCACACAGGAAGCGCAGCTGTGTCAAAGTTAGCACAAATCTAGCCACCTGGTTACGGATGGAATTAGATGCTCATGCATTCACTAGATGAGGATTCATTGCCATTTCTGTAAGCAGAGTTGTGAGAAAGAGATATTATTATATTATTTGAGGGGGAAAAAAGCAATACATACATTAATCAGAACATTGTTGGGCACTGTTACGAATGATGCTTCTTCTTCTTTTCTCTTCTTCTTCTTTTCTCTTTCTCTGTGTCTTTTTATTCAGGTTAACACAAGGTGGGTGTCAGTCTCTTCTAATAATAATAAGTCGTAACAGAAGAGGAAATGTCCTCAAGTTGCAAGGCTTACATTAGTCATCAGGAAAAACTTATTCACTGAAAATGCTGTCAAGACTGACAAAGGAAGCGGTTGAATTCTCATCCCAGGAAGTGTTTGAAAGCAATATAGTTGTGCTCAAGAGACATGATTTAGTGGTGGACTTGTCAGTGTAAGTGGCTAATGGTTGGACTCAATGATCTTTTCCAAACTAAGTGTTTCTATGATCCTATGGTTCACAACTCCGCTGATCACATTTATTGGGTATCTGCCTGACATCCTGCTTTTTTCTTTTTTAAATAACTCTTCTAGTAGCTTGTCTTTCTCTAGTTCTTCTCCATAATGTGTTTTGGGTTTTGGGTTTGGTTTTTTGGGTTTTTTTGGGGTTTTGTTTGTTTTTAATAATTTCTCAAGTGACAATCTCTAAACTCCTGTAATACCTCTTTTCTTTCTGTTTCCTTCAGCACTGGTGTCTAGACAATAAACCACACACAGACCTTCACAGTTGGTTAACATAAACACCCACACTGGTCCTGAAAAGAGAAGAGACTTTTTGCATTCCTCAACTGATTTTGCTTTCACTCACTGTAAACATAGAAGTTAGTACTAAATGCCTGCGTCTCTACCCACTGCTGTACATTTTGTCATCCCCACATAGTAAACTTTTGCCTGGTAGCCACATTTATCTTTTCTGATGACTCTACTAAAGTCACTTCTCCATTCGTAGGGAAATAGTTTAAAACTTTTGTAAAACACTGTGCTAGTAGAAGCTTATTACATTCTTGAAGTACCTCATTTAACTCCTTCAGATGACTTCTGTCTGTAGCAGAGATTAATATTTGTCACAGACAGATTTCTTCTGCCTATAACTCATACTGTTTCCAGATGGACAAACAACAGCTTTATAAAACAGGAATCAAACAAGATCTATAGTTGACCAACCAAGAACAACACAAAAATGACAGAAAATAGTTATGAAGAATACTCTGTTAAAAATGGTACCTGTACAGATGATGATTTTGTTTATTATGTCTGCAACTACCATCAGCTCTGGTTTACGTGTTGATGGCCAGATTCACACATTTTCACTCTTCATTTATTTAACACATCTGTTTTTAATCTTTCTGACCTTCAGACTGCTCAGCGAAACTACGTCCTTAAAGTGTGTATTTTGTTTTAGTTCAAACACACTATAATCTATGCACTTTTGCCTTTATTACAAAGCATTTATGTTTTAATGTCCGTGTAATATGTACTCAGTATCCTATGACTAATCTCAGAGAAATGATTGGTGTAGATATCTTCAGGCAATAAGAGCTACCATTGGAGTACTCAATTTATCTTCAGCTGTGACTCAAAGCCTTTAGGAAATCATTCCTCTGTAGTGATATGAAAGAGAAACTAACATGACATAGATCTCAACACCTAACACTAAACACCATGTTGCCTGTATGTAGCTGAAAAACTATTTTTAGCTTAGAAAAACAGCAATTTCTCACAAGCAGTGAAAAGTTTGTATGTCATTTCTGAAAACGGTTGAGTTCTTTCAGTCCTCAGATTAACAGAGACAATGAATGAACTTCAGAAGGAAGAAATATTCTTGAGTTAGGCAAAACAGTAGTAATATTTTCACATTCTTGTAAGCCAGTAACTAGTGAAGTAAGTAAGTAAACACTGAAGGTCAACAGAAAATTTTGTCTATGAAATGAATTAATCTTGTCTACAAAATAAACTAATAAATCTATGATACTGCTCTCTAAGCAGCTCCCACAATTAATCCTGTATTTCTCGCAGTCACGGACAAGATCTTTGCCAGGTTATTTATCTTATTTTGTTCTCATATACACTGCTTCCAAAGGATGTGAAATGCATATTCAAATCCTGCTAGATTTTACTAAAGTGGTTTATTGTACACAAATATATATCCCAATTACTTAAAACTTTTCCTTCCTTCAAAATTCCTTCACTCTGAATTCCTTCAGAATTCCTTCCTCCCAAGTTCCTCCTTTTCTTCTGAATTCCTTCCAAATTCCTTCTTTCTTTCTTTTTTTCCATCTTATTTTTGCGTTTAAACCAGTTTATTTTCATTTTGTTATCCCTTTTTAAGACAGCAGTTTTCTATCAGATTTCTTATGCTTTTGCTAGGTTTCTTCAGCTTTGTTATTTCTTGATTAGGGAACATGATACTCTGACAAATACACCAGTGTTAAGCAAGAACAAGCATCCAAGCTACTAGATGATGGAGAATAACAAGTCTTGTTTCCCCTCAAATGTGATGGGCAATGAAACAGTATTAACATGTAAGTATGGTCCATGATGATTTAAGCTGACATCTCACTGATATAAATTGAACAATAACAATTCTTCCACCTCCTGCTTTGAAATTTACAAACTTGGGAAAATATCACAACACCTTTACATTAATTTCAAGGCTTACTTCAAAAGAGAAGACAAAAAAATTGGAGCAATCACAGGACACATCATCGTCATCCCTAGAACACTTCAGGTTGCTGTATTTCTCTGTTCAGTAAACAAAAAATTCTTTTAAGTGATTCTTTGTGAGGCAGAGAACAAATTTGCATGGGAAATGCACTGTTTGCCTTATGACTAATAAAATTGATCTTGCATCCAAATTACTTATCTCCACTGCGTGGTCCTGCCAAGAAAAAACAGATGCTTAAAAGGTAATTGATTAGGATGACAAATAACAATGAAAACAGAATCATGGAATCATAGAACATTAGAGGTGGAAGGGACCTCCAGAGATTATCCAGTTCAATCCCCCTGCCAAAGCAGGATCACCTAGGGCAGGCCACACAGGAACACACTCAAGTTGGCTTTTGAAGTCTCCAGAGAAGTTTCCACAGCCTCTCTGGGCAGCCTGTTTTAGTGTTCCATCACCCTCACAGAAAAGGAGTTTCTCCTCACGTTGAGGGAGAGCTTCCCGTGTTCTAGCTTATATCCATTATTCCTTGTCCTATTACTGGGTGCCACTGAAAGAAGCCTGCCCTCTTCTTCCTCTTCTTAATACCCACCCCTCAGATATTTATAGACATTAATATGGTCCCCTCTCAGCCTTCTTTTCTCTAGACTGAACAGACCCATTTTCTCTCTCCTACTTCTTCATAGGAGAGATGTTCATGTCCTACAGTCATCCTCTCAGCTCCTAGACAGACCCTCTCCAGTAGATCTCTGTCTTTCTTGAATTGGGGAGACCAAAACTGGACACAGTATTCCAGATGTGGTCTCACCAGGCAGAATAGAGGGAGAGGAGAACCTCCCTATACCTGCAGGACACACTTTTTATAATGCATCCCAGGATACTGTTGACCATCCTGGCTGCAAGGGTACATTGCTGTCCCATAGACAGCTTACCATCCACTAGGACTCTGAGGTCTTTTTCTTTGGAGCTGTTTTCCACAGCAGGGTGACGCTAGTGGTTGGTGTTATTTCTCCCCATGTGCAGTACTCTACACTCGAATGTACTGAACTTCATGAGGTTCACATTTGCCCAACCTGTCCAGATCTCAATGAATAGCAGCACAATCTTCAGAGGTGCCAGACACTCCTCCCAGTTTAATATCATCAGCAAAATTGCTGCCCCAGTACTGATTTCTGGGGTACACCACTGGCCACAGGTCTCCAGCTTGACTCTATGCCACTGATCGCAACCCTCTGAACTCTGTTGTTCAGCCAGTTTTCAATCCAACACACAGTCCAGTCATCTATCCCATATTTTTTGAGTTATGGGAGACTGTGTCAAATGTCTTACTGAAGTCAAGATAGACGACATCCACTGCTGTCCCTTCAACTACCCATTTGGTCATGCCTTTGTATAAGAATACCAGATTAGTCAAGCAAGATTCACACTTAGTAAATCCATGCTGCCTATTCCTGATGACTGTCTTTTCTTGCACATGGTTAGAGATGGTCTCCAGAATGAGTTGTTCCACCACCTTACCAGGGATGAAGGTGAGGCTGACTGGCCTGTAGTTGCCTGGATCTTCCTTCTTGCACTTTTTTGAAGGCTGGAGTGACATCGGTTTTCTTTCAGACTTCAGCCACCTCTCTCTTTCTCTATGATTTTTCAAGAATGGTGAAGAGCAGCTCAGCAACAGCAAGCTCCCTCAGCACATGGGGATGCACCCCATCAGGGCCCATGGATTTGTGTTGTTTCAAGTTTGTCCAAGTGACTCTGCAGAGCTGCTGTCAATCCATTTATTCCTATAGTAGTGCATAGAATCATAGAATGGTAAGGTTGAAAGGGACCTAAATGATCATCTAGTTCCAACCCCCTGCCATAGGCAGGGACACCTCCCACTAGTACAGCTCACTCAAGGCCTCATCCAACCTGGCCTTGAACACCTCCAAGGGGGGACTAGTCACAACTAGCTTTTTTGTGGTAGTTTTCTAAATACCAGGAAATTTACACTGCTAGCATTTTATGTGTAGCTGTCTAGAAACATAATAGCAAGAATCAGTGAGACAATTTCCATGAGCGGAGGAAAAGGTGAAACACCCTTTTGTAGTTTAACAGATGTTCAATTTCTATTAAAGCAGACCAATAATATAATCATAATTGGTTTGAAACCTTCCTTATGATATATAG